>JAZKJV010005893.1:1200000-1721858 GCA_037367405.1 Ottelia alismoides | reverse complement strand
TAACCATAGAGGTCTGTGGGGTAAGGGTTAACCAGTTTACGAGGTCGAGGGAGGAAATACGTTGTTTCAAAGGTCGTGGAGGTAATTGGCAAATATTATAGGGTCTGCCGGGTAAAAAGCCCAAAAATTATTTGAGGCGCCTCTGGTATATTGTATTATAATTGAGGCATATAAGGTGTGTCTACTATGTTGCCTTTATTTAAGAAATTTTGTCTTGGATTTTTACCGGTTGTACTCCTCTGAGATATTCTATTATCAGTTCTTTAGAATATCAGTTTTGTCCTTGATTTCTTATCATTCTATCACTTATGCCTCTATGTTACTTTAGTTGTCAATGATTTGAACTTAACCATGATTTTTTTCAAACCATGGTGAAGTTAAGAGGGGCATATCTGTCTAAACACCTGCCCACCCATATTTTTGTTGCTCCTCCTTGAGAGAGAAGTTGCGTCTCATGAGTAACAGAGGCGGCAACAACAATATCGCATCCGTCATGAAGTGTGCCTCCTTTGCGAGCATCTACTCGCGCTTGACGATGCCTTCCCTCAACGATTCCAGCAGCCCCTTGAGCCGTGTAGTTAAGAGGGGAAGATATGAGAAAGAGTTGTTGTGTGCTCATGGTGGTCATGGGGAACAGATGGGTGCTTTTGGAGAGGAGGAGAGGGGTGAAGGAGGGGGCTTGTGAAGGAGGGGGAGGAGGAGGGGCGGTGGAGGAGGAGAGTGCTGGAGGAGGAGGAGGGGCGAAGGAGGAGAGGGATAGAGGAGGAGGAGGAGGTGCAAAGGACGAGGGGCGGTGGAGGAAGAGTGTTGGAGGAGGAGGAGGAGGAGAGAGGCAAAGGAGGAGGAGGAGAGAGGCAAAGGAGGAGGAGGAGGGGGTAGAGGAGAAGGGTCGCATAGGAAGAGGATGGGCTTAGGGGGGAGGAGGGGTGGAGGAGGAGGGGGCAGAGGACGATGATGGTAAAGGAGGAGAAGGAGGTGCAGATGAGGTGGGGGCGGTGGAGGAAGAGAGAGCTGGAGGAGGAGGAGGAGGAGAAGGGAGGCAAGGGATGAGGAGGAGGAGGAGGGGGCGGGTGGCGGAGGAGAGTGCTATTGAGGAGGAGAGGGACGGAGGAGGAGGGGGAAAAGGGAGGAGAGGGCTGGAGGAGGAGGTGCAGAGAGGAGGAGGGGGCGGTGGAGGAAGAGAGAGCTGGAGGAGGAGGAGGGGTCAAAGGAGTAGGGTGGCGTATGAGGAGGAGGGGGAGGTGGAGGAGGAGTAGGGGGTGGTGGAGAGTATGGGGGGTTAGAGGAGGAGGAGGACGAGGGTGAATAAGGAGGATGATGGGGAAGGAGGATGCATATGGACTTTCATGGATGGGACTTTATTGTCATATTTATTCAATGTTATGACCCTTGTGTCCCAAAGGATAACGTCCGTTTGGGATGCAGAGGGACGACAACTAATCTGAGGGGCACAAGTGATTGAACAATAAGAAGACGGGATGCAATTGATATTCCAAAAAAGTGAGGAGCATAATTGATATTGCAATATCTTAGAGGGGCACAACTAATAACCCTTTTATCTTTCGAATTTACTGGAGAGAAATTTTTATATCATTCGTGCCTTCCTCGTCGGTACATGTTATGGTTTATGGTTGATAATATTGTTAGTACATGTTTTGTATTGATAGTTGTAGTGGCACATCAACGAGCTTAATATAGTATACTAACATAGATTTGATATGTTGCTTATAATGGTGAGATGTGAAAGTTGCCTTTTATATGTTCCAATTGGGAAAAAAATAACGCTACAATAAAAGTACCCATATGTCTATTATCACAATGGTAGGGTTCGTGAGCAGTGGAATCGTGGATTTGAAGGATGTGGCATTGTGGGTAGCGATGCATGGCCTGGTTGAGTTAGGCTCGTACTTAGAATCATGACTTGTAATTGAGAGAGGTGTCATCGGCAATACTGGTAGCAACCACATGTGGCTGGACGCTAAGAAAGAGTGAAGGTATGGATGGGGATGGAGGAACGTGATCACAGTAACAATGTTACAGTGAGTATGGAGAGAGAAAGCGGGTAGGGGTGTGTTGTGCTAGGACCTTTGAGGATCGAAAATTAAAAATATGAAAGTCGTTGCTATCCCAAAAATCCCGCGACAAACAAACATTTTTTCCGTCTTCTCTCGCTGCAAAATAATTACAAAGAATAATGTGGAGCAAGAGAATTTTTTGCTACTTAATTACCTGTATAGCGGACAAGATCAAACTCTGGAGGCGACAATTCCTAAGGGTTATTCAGTTAATCGACAAAAAAATCAATTATTAGAAAAAAGGAAAGCTCAAAGGCAAACTAACCTTGATTTTTGTGAAATTTTTCTCTTTTTATTTTTTAATTTTTTCCTATTTTTCATTTTCTGATATTCAAATTTTTAGTGATTTTAATTTTGTAATTTTTTAATTTTCAAATAACGAACAATATGCACAAGATAAAAACTATGCACACCAAACTCTTTTTGTATTTTTTAATCATATCAAAAATGCTCAAAAAATTCAGAGAAAATATTTTTGTGTTCTAACGATTTTGAAATGTTTTTGGGAATTTTTGTATAATTTTCAAATGTTTTTGTATTTTTCTAAAAAATCAAACAATGGCAAAAATGAGAAACAGTGACAACCTGTAGTAATTTGCAACTTAAAAATATTTTATGGCACAAAACTCCTGCAATTTATTTTTATGATAAAATAGGGACAATTATCTACAAACAGAGACTGAAATCATGATTTTTGGATTTTTTGTAGATTTTTTTATTATTTATGGTATTTTTCAATTTTTGGGTTTTATAAAAAATTAGTATCCACAAAATTTGGATAGAAATTAAAAGAAAATGAAATACAATTACCCTGAATTTTTTTTATAATTTTTGGAGTAATTTTCAAAAATTTATGATTTTTTGAATTTCTGAAAGAGAAAAAGACACTGTTTTTTAATTTTAAATAGTATTAAAAGATGACAAAATGCAATGAAAAATTTATTCTAAAAAGATACATAGGAGCATAACATAGTTTTTGAGAGATTTATTGACCAAAGAAAACATTTATTCCAATGAAAATTTCAAGAAAATTTAAATGTTTGTAATTCTGGAACTTATTTGCAAATAGTTGATTATGTTCGCATAAAAAAATAACAGTAATTAAATGCAACAGGAACCTTGCAAATTACCCAAGAATGTGTCCAAAGCACGCGATCCGGTTTAGGCTCTAGGCTTTATCACGAAATTTCTGAAATTTCAGTGGCTTGCTTGTAGTTTACCAAATATATATTTTATTCCTAGGGTTTACTGTTCTTTCTCTTTCGTTTTCCAGTTAAGGCCAAGAGAGGGCGCGCCGCCTCTAGCGATCTGGTCTCCAAGATGGCGGTGGCACATCGGTCTGGGGCGGCGGGCGGTCGCGCGGGTGCTGGTGTCGGTTGGCCACAGCCGACAAGGCTGATGAAGAGAAGTGCAATAGTGACGGGCCGGGGCAGTAGAAACGGTGGCTTCAGACGAAGAGGGAGTCGCGCACGGCGGGGCGGTGGTGCTCCTCTCCAGGAGCGGGGCGTCTGAACGGCGGGCTCAGGAGATAGGGGCGGCGACCGGCGGGCGAACCTCAGGGGGTGGAAGTTTTGGAGACGAAGGCGGTGGTGGTGCCGCACCACGCGGAGGGGGGGGTCGCGCAGGTGGATCTGTGGAAAGCTTCGAAGGAGGTGGTGGTTGACGGTGACAGGCGAACTCGCGCAGTGGAGGATTGAAGGGCACCGCTCTCATGCGGTCGAGATGGAGGTCCACGGCTGCTGCACAGGGGCAGTTGTGCCGCGCGCTGAAGATGACGCGTACAATATCGTCGGACGGAGGAGGCGTCGGTCAGCCGCTCAGTGCGGTTGCGGTGTTGTTGTTTTTATTTATTTATAAACAAAATTCGGATGTGAGCCATGATGACTCGGTCCCAAATCAAAACGGAACTTATGAATGAGGATCTGACGAAATGGAGGAATCAGATCCGAGTCTCTGACCACCGTGCGTGGCTGGAGTTGGGAGATCTGCGTAGTAGAAAAGAACGCGATATGATCAAGAAGATATGATGAAAAATCAGGATCGAAGATGAATCAAATTGTGATGGTTTTTAAGAACTAGATTAAAAAAAATGACTATGAAATAAAGATGCGAAAAATCAAACTAAGGTTACTCTAGATAAAAAACGAGAAGAAAATGATGGATCTCACCTTAGGAGCGGAAAAGACCTTGATCACCTCGACGAAGGCTGACGCGCTGTCATCGGACGACTCGAAGGCTAGGAACCTTTCTCGATAAGAAGACTCTCGCAGATCGGGCTCCTCTCACTAAAGATTGATCAAGTTGGAATGATGGAGAAGGAGCCATATAAATAGAAAAGATGGAGAATGAAATTTGAATTTTTGAATTTCGGTTGAAGAGATAAGAGAGATGAAAATTGAAATGAGATAAACATAAAGAGAGATAAAACTATTTACAACATTTACTATTTTTTTTTGAATTTTCGTCACTTTTATTTATTTGAACAAAAAATTTTATTTTTTATTTTTTATGGTGATTAATTAAGAATAGCAACTATATACATATACTATATATATGACATTATATACATAAATGAGCAAATTGTTTTTTTAAATTGTTTAATTAATTAATTTTTTTTATTTTTATTTTAAATAATTAGTAAAAATATTTACAAATATATATACAAATACAATATGTACAAATACATGGGAAAATTGCACAAACCACTCCGGAAAACCAACTTTTTACTCGTAACTCCAAAAATTATGAAAATACATCCATTTTAAAGATACTTTAATTTAGAATCCAACAGAATGAGATTGGTTCAATTTGAGTTCATATGGAGCCAGAATTGTCTTTCAATTAGTGCTTAGTGGCTTTTTCCAAGTGTGGTTGCTTTTATTATGTACATGATTTAATTGTGCAATTATTTTTATTAATTAGAACACATTTTTATTTAGAACTTTGGTTTTGAAAGTTATTTGATTTGAGGTCAATTCATGTTCAAATAAAATAGCGAAGTATACAAGTATACACATCACACAACAAATTTTTTTGGATTTTCTAATTGAGGACCCTATCTCCCTCTACTTTATTCTTTATCGATCAGGTCAAGTTTTGACATTCTCTCGGGGTTCGGGTCAGCATGTATCTATTACATATATACAGTCTCTTTTATCTTTTTCTTTATTTTTACTTTCTTTCTTTCTTTCTTTATTTAGATTAAAAAAATATACATACATATATATATATATATTTACACACGGATGCAAGTTAATAAGAATATGGAGTTAGTGTTATATACATGTGTTTTATAAGGGATTTTAAGCTAAAATAAATGAATAAAGATGACAAATCGTAGATTTCTCATCCCCCTATGCTTTACCTTTGCTAGTCCCTTAGCAAACACTTATTTGAAAGAATAAATGAAGAAAAAGAAAAAGAAAGGGAAAACAAAGAAAGTAGGACAATATCGAGTATTAAACTTATCTTCATAAAATTGAAGTTTGGGAGCTCTGTCGGCCCTTTGGATTATTAGTGTGTCGGAACCTTAATGGGAAATGGATTTAAAACCTAACAGCCTCTAAGTTCCACACGACTCCTATTCAGGTCTCCTCAACGGTCAGGTCAGAACAAGTCTACATACAACAATTCTTATGACTAGGAATCTTTACTTGTACGGTGTAAGAGAGGTATAGGTGATGAATCTCATATTCATCACTCTGAATCTCATTAATTAGGCTCAAATCCTCAAAATCATTAGCATTTCTGCATTTATTCAGCATCATTAGCATACAGGTATGTTTTAATAAGAATTGCATTTTATCCCTTATTTGTGCACAAAATAAGAAGCCAAAAATCCCAGCAAAAATTGACCTGTAAATAGCCTAACTTCCTTGATTTTTAACTAATTCATGCTAACTCCGAATGACCCCAAAACTACCTCCACTGTGTACATATCACTAACAAGAATAAATGAAAAATGCAAAAAAATCACTAACCCAAATAAGTGGATCAAAAAACCAAGCACTAGTTTAATGATTTCCGGACTAAAACCCTCATATCTTCCCCATATAGTGTCCGTTTTGATCCTACTCACTTTTGAACTAATGTACATTCAAATACCTTCAAAACAAGACCAAGTTCAAGTGAATTGGAGCTCGTATGTGAAAGTTGGGTTTGGGCTCTTTTGTACATTTTGTATTTTAGCGGTTTTTGACCTATTATTTTATGTACATAATTAACCTATTTTATCTCATTTCTTTTTCATTTGTCTTATTTGATAAAAGTTTTATTAATATACACAAAAATCCGATTCCAAATTGAGCTTGAAATCAAAGAAACCAATTGAGTCCGAGTCTTCACTAACTGTTTGTACAAAATTAGTCTTTTTCATGTTTTATTTTATTTCTTCTTTTTATTAATTAATAAAAAAATTAATTAATGTGTAAATATTTATCTTTAATTTTACCATTTTTCTGGATTTTTATCTAGTTTAAAAATAAACAAAAATTATAAAACTCGAAAATCAAGGTATTCTATGTACATGGGATACCCCAAAAATACCACTTTATGCAAATAATCGATTTTGGTTTCAATCGCTTCATGAAAGTTGTAGTCTCATCACGACGAGCAACTTTCGTGAAGAAAATTTTTCGATCCGAGGTTGTTTGCTATTTATTCCAGATTTTTCTAGGTATTTATTTCCTGATTTTTGTGGGGCTGACACGTGGCTGCTCTTGGAGCCGCCATGTGTCACCCATTTTTGAGTTTATTTTTATTTATTTTTTTCTATAAAAAAATTTATAAAACTGCACGTGCGAGGCACGTGCCTCTTGCGCACGTGCCCATCACGTGCTGCTTCCCTCGCCCTCTAGCTGCCACGTGGCTCCCATCTTGGCTGTCTGATCTCGACCGATCGGACGACCCCTACTTGTCATCTTCCTCCCCTTTCCATAGCGGGCGATGACCCCCCCCCCCCCCCCAAATCTCCCCGCCGCCATGATCTTCTCGCTCCCGATCACCGGCCCCTGTGAATCTCTTCCGATCTCCGAGTATCTCATCATCGATCGTCGTCAATCTCCTCGCGAATCTTCAATCATCCCTACTGATATCACACCTCCACGATCTCCTTCCTTGTCGAATCACGTCTCCGATCTCCTTCCATGACTGGCACCCATCACCATCCCCTATAAAAAGCACCGCTGCCCCCTTCGTAACACCCATCCGCCAATTGCACAGGACAAGGGCATCAGTGGTGACAGTATGATACCTTTCTTCCTCGACGAGATCCAAGGCTGTGAAGCCTTGTCGCAGACCTCCTCCAGGCTGCTCCGCTCCGACCGTGTCACCGTTGAGCTGCGCTACTACCTCCAACAACACCGCCTCCAGCTCCTCGCCCGTGTTCCTCCATCATCATCAACGCCTTCACCGGACCGCTGCTCCACCTGCACATCTTCTCCACCGGCATCGCGCCCCAACGACAGTAGGCTGTGTGTCGGCCAATCCATCGCCTTCGTGGGGTTCCATCTCATCCTTTCGCCGGTGCCCTTCTGCCCAGCAGCTGCAAGCCTCGCCGGCACTCTAGCTTTCCCCACCGACATCTTCACCTTCAGGAGTATCGCGCCCCAACGCCAACACTCGTCGGCGCTCCAGCTTTACCCGTCGATCCCTGCCACCCATCGGGTGTGAGGCCCGAGGCTCCCCATGCACGTGCGTGGCACATGCGTCGATGGAGGATGTCAGCCATCCCCTGAGGTCACGTGCTTCGCACATGACCTTGGGAAAATTACAAGAAGCACCCAAGGAGTCCGCACTATTTTCACACATCAGTCCCTGCTGACCAGGTCAAGTGCTTCGCACATGACCTATTGGAAATTTTATGCTCGTCCCCTCAGAAGTTCTGGTAATTGCATTTGAGTCCTTTTTTACATATTTATATTTCTTTTTATTTACTATTATTGCAGAAATACCCTGTATTCCCTTATTATTTCGGACCTCCACATTGCATTATTTTTTTTATCAAAAATTAGCAATTTGTTCTACAATTAATTCTCTACAGTTTGGCATATTGTAGACATTTTTGTGATTAGTGGTTAATTAATAATTAATTGTTTTGTGGAAAATTGCTTACTTTGCCCATTTTGAGCTCTGAAATTCATAATTAATTAACCATTGCTCTAAAAATTGCCGAAAAATCATGGATTGTAGAATTACCTAAAAAGAATTGCATTTGCATGCACAGTTTTCCTTGTAAAAATCATTTTTCATATTTCAATGTTTGATTTTTAATAGCTATTAAATCTCATATTTTCGAGGTTTGGGATTTTTCTGAGATCGATCACCTAGTGATAGATCTTGGATAATTTTGTCTCTTGAAAAATAAATATGTTTAATATTTATTATAACTAAATATCGAAATTCACATCATTTGCATTTAAAAATTCATAAAAATTTCATCTTGCATCCAAAAATTCCAAAAAAATTACAGTGCATTCATTTCATCTTAAGTACATCTTGGCCAAATTTCATATTTTTCGTACATCGTATGATCGATCCTTACATTTTAGTCCCTAAAATAGGCCAGAGTTGCATATTGCATCCCTAATTGCATTAAAAAATTACAAAAAAGACCGCCTCGAAAGCCGTGCACAAACTTTGATATACAAAATTCTAGGTTATTCCTTTACCTTCTTGTGTTCGACCTTGGGAGTTGCCCAAGTAAAATAAACATAAAACTACGTTATTAAAAATTGTCTAAAATTTATTGTGGTTATTTGTTGACCGATTCCGATTGCCCACCTACAACGAAACGATACATTATTTTTAAACACACGATAATCCACGCTTCTTAACAAGGGCGATCCATGAACTATCAGATGACACCGTTGTCGGGGAGGCAAACAACTTAGTTTTTTGTCTAAAAATTTTTTGTTAAGTTTTTCGCATTCAGGTAGTCTGATCCCCGAATTTTCACTGTAAATTCCATTTTTTCTGCATTTATTCTTATTTTATTTTCAGCATTTATTTTCTTGTTTTATTTTTGAGTCACTCTCTTACATTCTCTCTCTTATTTTTCTTGCGAGGTACCCGACGTACTTGGAGCGGTTGTTGAAGAACTGACGCATCTTCACCGACTTCCGAAAAAACCACAATTAAATTAAGATCAAGTCAAGTTGTGAGAGAACGCCGAGTCTAGGATTTATTTTCTACAATTTTTAAATTTCTGTAATTAATTTCTCATTTTTAGCGGTGTCCGTTTGGACTCTCGCGTGTGTAAAAAAGACCTTGAACTTTTTCTATAGTGTGTTGTGACTTGTTTCACTCTCCGGTGAGGGTGGGGTCCGACTTGAGTGGCGCTTAGGATAGACCTATACTTACGGCTCTTAAAGCATTTAAATTTTTTGATTATGCTCGTAGGACCTAAGGCCACACTACACTTTAATTTAGACTCACAATAGATCATTCGATTTAGTCAAATTCAATTCAATTCTTTCCCGCTAATAGAACTTCTGCTAGGTGCGATTTTTCGTCAGCTTGCATTGATTTAGAATAATTTCTAAATTCTTGTATTGCATCACACATGGAGATTGCAAGGAATCACTGTAAGTCTACTTACTGAACATACATCATTGTTTTTCGCGTGCATCGATTTTTCTCGAATTTCTCCCTCTAAATTTTAAAGAAAATTGGAACTGAACGGTAGGCATGTATTTGTGCTCACTAAATTTTTTCATTGATTTTCTAATTAAAATTGGGACTGCTAAATATAGCTAATTTTAAATTAACCCATAAAATCAAAAATTTTTGCGGGAGAGCAACCTCGACCTTGGATTCTTTTATTTTTCTGAGTGAGCGAGAGACGACACTTAAGGCTAGAGCCCAAACCCAGATTTTCATATCGACTACTGATTCTACCAAAAACAATTAGCTACTTCTCAGTGAGTATCTACGGGTAGCCAGTAAACGGTCTGGATTTCCTTAGCAGAGTGGGTGGTTTAAAGGACACTACATAAGGCTCAGTCCTTAAGTGACACGGATAGCCTTTTTACGGTTCGTACTTGCACTCATACTGGCTGAAATTAGGTGCAACTAGTCGTAAGAATTCGGGCTAGTCATTAGGAAAATTTCCGGCTCCTAACAGCTCGCTAAATTCTTTCCAAGTTTATCTTATCACCAACTAAAATTGAAAAGATAATAGCCGAACTCTTACGGCTTCATTGTGTGAGTCAGTGAACCTGGGGTTTGATTTGTGATTAATTTGTGTGCGTGAACCAATTTCGAAGATCAAAAGCCGCACAATTGTGTCATCAATCTCCTTGATAAAAATTTCTTTTGAATATCCTGTGCACTTGCACCGAGATCAACCATGACGATTCATCATCAACCTCCTTTGAAAAAAAATGGGCAATGGTCTGAGTACCCATCTGACCTATATTATGAAAATGAATTCATCTCAGTTAGGCCAAAATCGACCAAACCCTCTTCTTTCAATAATCCTCCAACATTTGAGAGAGATTCTGACTCTCGGATGAATCCGATCCCCTCATTGAATTCTGAGTCATTCCATTCGAATCATCCGACCACACATGACCACTTACCATCTTGGATATAATCGTCTTATTCTCGATTTCTCGTTAATAAACCATTGCAAGATCAATCACTTTTGAGGCTCATGACTGGCCGAGAAACCAAACCTAGATGGAGAGACCCGCACTTAACGATCATCAGTGTTGGATTGAACGTGATGATCAAATCCCTTTTGACCAACCTGAGTTCCACTCCTTTGATCAACTTATACATACAGAGGACCAGATAGATGATATCGACACATATGTACCCTCTATGACTCCATTATTTGTGGATATAATCAATCATGACCATGGAAGTAGACTCTACTCAAACCAGCATTGCATACCTGAGTCACAGTATGCTGAGTACGAGACCTAAAGATTCCCGCAAAATCCTTCCACTAAGCAGCCTCCTTCCATTATTTTTGACGAGAAATTTTTTGAAAATAACAATGATATATTGGATAATCAAAGAGAATCTTCTCCCAGCTCAAACAGGAAAATGGAAGAGAAAATGATCAGATCAAAAATTCAAAAACAAGAACACACACCGACTGCTCCCATGATTGATCATGAACATATTATTGAGGATGATATTTCGAGGATAAATAAAAAATTGAATTAATGGAGAAAAAATTTAGAAATTTTACTGACCGATCCAGTTTGTTTTATGGGAGCTCGAATATAAAAATGGATGAGGAAAAGATTGGATCTCATGTTGACATTTTTAAGGATATTCAGAAATCAACGGACGATTCTGACGACACTTCTGCATATTAATCTCCTAGAAATGACTATGCATCTGACTCTTACTCAGAACATCAAAGCCCCTACTCCTCTATGGAAGACACCACATCACCACACCACATAGAAAAGACCAAAAAATCGGAATATTCAAAAACATCCAAAAAATGAAAAATCTCGAAAAATACATAAAAATTGAAACTGAAGAAGATCTGAAGAATTTGGATCCTACTTTACGGGAAGCACTGGAGAAAAGATTGATTTTTGAACTTCCCTTTATACATGCCATTGAACACTTCCCGACCTTAAAGGATTTGTAATGGACAAATTGATGATGAAAAAGTGGGGCAGGATAAGAACAAAGACTGAAAGAGATATCTTGTCAATGACCTCATCCTTGGTGTTGAGGAGAAAAACCAAGAGCCACATAGTGAAGTGGTTGCCCAGATTTGACTGTGGAATTAAGGACATAATTTTCACCCATGCTTGAATTGAGACGAATCTGAAATTGCGCGTGTGAAATCAGGCTCGGGAGGAGTCTCGGCTCGGACCGCCACATGTCGTGCGACTGTACCTCGGCTTGGCCCGAGTCTAATGGCTTGGCGATTGGCTCGGGGCTTGGCTCGGGGCGAATCTGAATCGTTGATGAAGCTCGAATCCACGACTGGGGGTTACGCTTTGCCAATGCTATGATGATCGTACGATCGATGTCTGGCCGACACATGGCCAGGGGGCGGCGGTGGAGACGTGTCGGTGGCGGTCGAGGATGATGAAGTCGATGGAGTCGGAGGAGAGTCGTTGGTCGGAGACGTAGTTGAAGCGTTGGCGGCGAAGTTGAAGACGAGGCGAGTGGCAAAGTGGCCGATGAAGGACGATGAAGCGGTGTGGTCTCGTTGGCTTGAAGAGAAGAACTCGGAGCTTGGCAGTACGTCGGTGTGGAGGCTCGTCAGCAACGTCATTGATGGATGCCGGATCTCACCAGAGGGAAGAATGCCGAGGCGCTGTCACCGCCAAGAGGAAGCTATGAGGTGCAGCTGATGGATGAAGGGCGAGGTCAGGGTGGCTGTGTGTTTTTATAGGAGAGGGGTGCTCGTCGGAGATGGATGAGATGACGATTTGGAGATTGACGAGATTCGAAGAGGATCGTGTGATTGGAATGATCGGAGACGAGATCTGAAGAGATTGAGGAGATCTGAGATTAGGAGATCGACGATGATGGAGGATACGCAGCGGAGATTTCCGGGATTTGGGGTGGCAATCGATTGGGACAGGATACGGGAGGTTGACGAAGCACGTGCTTGGCGCGTGCCTGGGCGGCACGTGCCTCACACGTGCGCGGCTAAGGGGATGAGGCGCACGTGCTTGGCTCGTGCCTGGGTGGCACGTGCCTCGCACGTGCGTGTATTTATTTTTTTTATAAAAACTAATAACTAAAAATGCCAAAAATGGCTGACACGTGGCGGCTCCTAGAGCCGCCACGTGTCAGCACCACAAAAATCCGAATTTAAATTCTTTGTAAAATACAAAAGAAATAGTAAACAGTCTCGGATCGAAAAAGTTTTTCAGAAAAATTGCTCGTCTCGATGAGATCTACACTTTTTATGAAGACATCAAAACCAAAATCGATCAAATGTACAAAGTGAATTTTTGGGGTATCCCATGTACATAGAATACCTTGATTTTTGGGTTTTATAATTTTTATGTCATTTTAAAACCAGATAAAAATCCAGAAAAATACGGTAAAATCAAAGATAAATATTTACACATTAATCTATTTTTTGGATTTTTATTAATTAAGAAAAAAAAGAAATAAATTAAAACATGAAAAAAACTAATTTTGTACAGTCGGTTAGTGAAGACTCGGATCAATTTGTTTTTTTGAATTCAAGCTCAATTTGGATTTGGATTTTTGCGTATTTTAATAAAACTTTCTTCAAAGAAGATAAATGAAAAAGAAATGAACTAAAATAGGTTAATTATATACATAAATTAATAGGTCAAAAACCGCTAAAATACAAAATGTACAAAAGAGACTCAAAACCCAACTTTCATATATGAGCTCCGAATCACTTGAACTTGGTCTTGTTTTGAAGGTAATTGAATGTACATTAGTTTAAAAGTGAGTAGGATAAAAACGGACACTGGATAGGGAAGATATGGAATTTTTAGTTCGAAAATCCTGAAACTAGGGTTTTGGTTTTTGGACCACTTATTTGGGTTGGTTTTTTTTGTATTTTTCATTTATTCTTGTTAGTGATATGTACATAGTGGAGGTGGTTTTGGGTCATTCGGAGTTAGCATGAATGAGTTAAAAATCCGAGAAGTTAGGATATTTACAGGTCAATTTTGGCTGAGATTTTTGGCTTCTTATTTTGTGCAGAAATTCGTGATAAAATGCAATTCTTAAGAAAACATGCATGAATGCTAATTAAGCAGTATAAATGAATAAATGTTGATGATTTTGAGGGCTTTGAGCTTAATAAATGAGATTTACAGTGATGAATCCGAGATTCATCATCCCCCTATACTTAAACCATGCTCATCCATGAGCATCAAAAAGAAATGCCATGAGGTGAAATGAGATTGGGTTCCATACCAAGACCATGAGCTGAAGGTGAAAGCGAAACTAGACTCGACCTTTGCATTATTAGTGTGGCGGAACTTCTGTGAGACTTAGAATCTTAAAATCAACAACCCTCAAGTTCTACACATCATTGTATCAGTTTCGGCTCAGAAGTCATCTTAGATCAATCCTCTTCCCAAAGTATACCCTATGAACATTGAACAATCGACTCATGTGTGTGAAAGGTTTTAACTCTTCCCATCCAGAATGCCAGACTACCATGCTCCTCTCCTCTCCAGTAACTCATCCTCATGGAGTTAGGTATTTCCTTCTAAGGTTTGTCGCGCTGTGTTTACAACCGAATTGGGGGGGGGGAGTCAGAAGAAGGAGAAAAGAACTGGAGGGTGGCCAGTGTAGTCACCTCTCCTTGTGAAGATGGCCAGTGTAGCCGTGTCTCCACCAAAATCTGCAGGATTCTTGAAGCTTGGACCTTTTTTGGTTAGATATTTATTTGGTAGAATGCTTTTTTGTATTTGGAATTTTTGGTGGTTCTACTTGGATCTTGTTGTACCCTTACGGATATAGAATCTTTTTGTTTCCATACATTGTTTGGGGTCTTAGAAAAAATTGTGCCCAGCCGTCCATCCCTTTTCCGAAGCTTTATTTCAACCCGTACTCCAGTCTTTAGATTTCCATGCTACCAGAAAAGAAACTCACTCAGCCTTCCAACATCCTGTCTGAGTTGAGCTAAGTGCATAGTGCGAGAGTACAAATTAATTCCCTATTCCAGAGTTGTACCCAGAATGAAGAGACCAGGTTAGACACTAAGAGTCAAACGCTGCACATTGTCATGTTGAACTCAAAGAATTAAGTCAAAGACCTGAAGTTTCTTAAATCCTATTTCTCGGTGAAGTTCCTCTGAAAATTAGGTGGATTAAGGTCAAGTCCAGACCACTCTCGGTTTTGACTCATAACTCGATTCAGAACCCAAAGACTTTTCATGCGAATGCATGCGATGCTGGATGGAGTGCAGGTGTGTGAAATGCAGACACATTTTTTTCTTTATTTTTGTGATTTTTTTGATTTTTTATGCAAGGGATGTTTTTTGCAAAAATGAAAAAGAAGCCATTTTTTTCAAAAAATTTGGGCACAATTAGTGTTAATAGCAAAACTCTTTTTCTTTTTCTTTATTTTGTGGTTTTTTTCTCTAATTAATTACCCACCCCATAAATACATATAGACTTACGTGCAAGTACAAGATATGAGTAAAATATATACAAAGTATATATGAAGTGTAAAGAAGACATAGTTCGGGCTAAGCGTAAGAGAGTGAAAAAAGAAAAAAGAAAAGATATGCAGGACCGTCCCCCTATACTTAAGATGTGAACAGTCTAAGTATAGAAGAAGAGCAGAAAAAATGAAGCGGTCGGGGTATGTGAATGAGGAGAATATATACAGGTGAGCATCTGTTCCCCCTATACTTAGGCTCTGGTCAGCCTAAGTATAAAAGAAGTGTGGAGATGGAGCGATCGGGAGATAGGAGAAGGATGGTATATATAGATGGCATCGATCTCCCCCTATACTTAGGCCTTGGCCTAATTAGAGGAAGAAGTTGTACAAGGAGTCCGATATGGTTGGGAGGGAGGGTGGGTAGCCGATGATTAAGGAGGTTTTCGGCTAATCTTTTTGTGAGCCTGTGATGGGATATCGGTATAACGAGACAGAGATGAAGCATATGATTCCCAACTATTATTAGTGTCATCCTCAGAAAAATCATGATGGATAGTAGATGAAATATTTGAGTCAGATGAAAGGTATCCATCATTAGAGTTATCCTCAGAGGAATAGTATTTGAAAGTGGACACACTCCAGATATTCATGTCTTTTTGTTTCTTCAATTGTTTCCTCAAAATTCGTTCCTTTTTGGGATCAAGCGGTTTGTCCTCGAATGAATACTCGGAAGCAGCGGTCTCAGTCAGCTCATAAGAAATAATTCCAGTGTACTTGAAGAGGGCAGGAGCATCAGCTTTGGATGAATAGTAGTTAGGAATGAGAGTTGTCCAACGAGAGTCGAATTTTGAATCCTTGCGAAGATATGGCTTTAGAGACGCCGAATAGACTTCACTCATGTAAATTACCTTTTCCAGACCTGATGAGGGATCATCAGTTGATTTTTCTTCCGAAAGGTCAAAGGTGACTTTCTTTTTCTTGCTTCGTGAAGGTGTCAGTTCATTTGAGTATCCAGATGAATAGCCATTAGAATTCTTCTCCTTAGTCGGTGTTCGTCCTGCGTGTTTGTTCTTAGTCTTCTGAATGTTGGTGCACTCTCGATTTAGGATGATTTAATCAAGATATTCAGAGTAGGTTGCCCCTGGGTGCGACCATGCATATGTCTCAGGATCATAGAAGAAAGATTTGTCTATTTTGAGATTCGCGGGAATTGAAATACTGGGGAGAGTCTCTGCATGTTCGTTCTTAATTGGTTTGATGTTGGAGCATTCTTGTGTCGAGTTGACATAATCCATGTATTCAGAGTAGGTTGACCCAGGGTGTGCCCATGCATAAGTCTCCGGATCATATGATTCATATACATGATTTTCCATGGTGAGAGCGGCTGGGAATGGAGTAGGAGGGAGAGTCTCTAAACCAATAGTCTCATCAACAACCGCTATCTTAGGTGTAGCAGCGGGGTAGGGCTCTTCTATCATTTCATGGTTACGGTCGTCAGGGTCTTCGTGGGTTGCCTCAGAAGATCGTGGTTCCTCAAAGACAATATTAGATCTAAGTGCTTCTAATGCTTTAAAATTGATTTCCCGTGTCGCACAATCAATAATTGCCTTAGACAATGCTAAGAATGGCTTTCTGAGAATAATTGTAGACTGGATGAATTCTCCTTAATGCTCAATATAAATGATCGTGAATTCTACTTTGAGCAGAGCACCTTGGAAGGTCATGACGATAGAAATGATTCCTCTCGGCCGCTTTATCGATGAGTCCACCAATTGAATACTCTCTCGTATTTTCCTGATCGGTCCGAGTTTGAGTTCGCGAAATACAGAGGTCAGGAGGATATTGATCGGTGAATCGTCATCAATCCGAGCATGGGTGAAAATTGTGTCTTTGATTATGCAGTCAAATCTGCTTTACTATGCGGCTCTTGGTTTTTCTCCTCAACACCAAGGAGGAGGCCATTGACAAGATATGTCTTTCAATCTTTGTCCATATCCTGCCCGACTTTTTGATCATTAATTTGTTCATTACAAATCCTTTAAGGTCGGGGAAGTGTTCAATGGCCTTTATAAAGGGAAGTTCAAACATCAATCTTTTTTCCATTACTTCCCGTAAAGCAGGATCCAAGTTCTTCAGATCTTTTTCAGATTCAATTTTTTATGTATTTTCGAGATTTTCGATTTTTTTGTGGTTTTCGAATATTCCATTTTTTTGGTATTTTCTGTGTGGTGTGGTGATGTGGTGTGTTCCTCGGATGAGCATGGGCTTTGATGTTCAGAGTAAATGTCAGAGGCATAGTCATTCCTAGGGGAGTAATATGTAGAGGTGTCGATGTCGGAATCGTCCCTAGGATTCTGAATATCCTCAAAATTTTCAGCATGAGATATAATCATTTCCTCATCCATTTTTATGTCCGAGCTCCCATAAAGTGAAATTAATCGATCGGTAAATTTTTGAAATCTATCATCTGTTAAATTGAATCTCTTATTTATCCTCGAAATATTATCCTCAAAATTCTGTTCATGATCAATCATGGGAGCAGTCGATGTGTATTCAATAATTTCATCTTCCATTTTCTTGTATGTGCTGAGAGGAGAGTTTCTCTGAATATCCAATATATGATCATTATTTTCTAGAATTTTCTCCTCGAAAATTATGGAAGGAGGCTGCTCGGTGGAAGGATTTTACGGGAATGTGTAGGTCTCGTACTCAACATGCCGTGACTCAGGAATGTAATCCTGGTATGAGTAGAGTCTACTTCAATGGTCATGATTGATTGCATCACCAAATAATGGAATCATACAGGGTATATATGTGTCAATATCATCAGTTTGGTCCTCTGTATGTATAGGCTGATCAAATGAGTGATATTCAGATTGGTCAATAGGGATTTAGTTGTTGCGGTCAATCCAACTTTGATGATCATTAAGTGCGGGTCTCTCCATCTGGATTTGGTTTCTCGGCCGGTCATGGGACTCAAAGGTATTTTGATCTTGAAATGGTTCATCAACGAGTAACCGAGAATAAGATGATTCAGTCCAAGATGGTAGGTGGTCATGTGTGGTTGAATGATTCAAGTAGGAATTCAATGAGGGGGCAGAATTCATCTGCGGGTGTAAGTCTCCCGCAAATGTTGGAAGATTATTGAAAGAAGAGGATTTAGTTGATTTGGGCCTAACCGAGACAAATTCATTTTCATAGTATAGCTCTGATCGATTTTCAGATAAATGTTCGGCCATTTTTGAAAGAGCTGAAAGGAATGAGGGGTTGGGTCTGGAATGATTTTTATGATCTAGATCTGGAGAGTTTTTGGACAAGAGTTCCATGATGAGGTTTAAATCGAGAAAGGAGAGAGATGATTGCACGGGATAGTCAAAAGAAAGTTTATCAAATGTACGGCTTTTGATCTTCGATATCGGTTCACGCACACCAATGCAAATACAAATTAAACCCTAGGTTCACCAACACACACAATGAAGTTATAAGAGTTCGGCTATTATCTTTTCAATTTTAGTTGGTGATAAATCAATCTTGGAAAAAATTTAGCGAGCTGTTAGGTGTCGAAATTTTCGTAATGACTGTCCCAAATTCTTACGACTAGTTGCACCTACTTTTAGCAAGTATGGGAGTAAGTACAGACCGTATAACGGCTACCCGTTACTTGAGTATGGAGGTTTACGCAGTGTCCTCTAAACCACCCACTCTGCTAAGGAAATCCGGACCGTTTACCGGCTACCCGTAGATCCTCACTGAGAAGTAGCTAATCATTTTTGGTAGAATCAGTACTCAATATGAAAATCCGGGTTTGGGCTCTAACCTTAAGTGTCGTCTCTCGCTCACTTAGAAAAAGTAAAAGCATCCAAGGTCGGGGTTGCTCTCCCGCAGAAATTCTTGATTTTATGGTTTATTTTGATCGGCTATATTTAGCAGTCCCAATTTTATTTCGGCGATCACTGAAGTGTTATATGAGCACAAATACACGTCTACTGTCCAGTCCCAATTTCCTTTAAAACTTATGTGACAAAACCAAGAGGGAGGAGTTTGGGAAAAAGCCGATGCACGTGAAAACAATGATGTATGCTCAGTTAGAAGACTTACAATGAATCCTTGCAATCTCCATGTGGGATGCATTACAGAAATTGAAATTTTATTCTATATGGATGCAAGCCGATGGAAAACCGCACCTAGCAGAAAGTTCTATTAGCGGGGAAGAATTGAGTTAAATTTTGGCTAAATTGAACGATCTAATGTATGTCTCAATTAATAGTGAAGTGTGGCTTATTCCTACGAGCACAATCAAAAACTAAAATGCTTTGAGAGCCGTATGTGCAGGTCTATCCTATTCGCCACTCAAGTCCGATCCCACCCTCACCGAAGAGTGAAACATGCCATGATACACCACAGAAGAAAGTTCAGAGGTTTTTTACACACGCGAGAGTCCCAACGGACAACGCTGTAAACGAGCAATTAATTACAGAAATAAAATTACAGAAACTAAAATCATAGACTCTATGCTCTCTCACGACTCGACTCGATCTTAAATTATTTGCGGCTTTTTCGGAAGTCGGTGAAGATGCTTCGGTTCCTGAAAAACCGCTCCACGTACGCCATGTACCTCGCAAGAAAAATAAGAGAGAAATTGTAAGAGAGTGACTAAAAAATAATCGAAAATAAAATAAGAGAAATAAATGCTGAAAAATAAAATAAAAAAAATGCAGGAAAAAAAATGAAATTTACAACGAAAAATTCGGGGGTCAGACTACCCGAATGCGGAAAACTGAACAAAAATTTTCAAAACACAAAACTAAGTCGTTTGCCTCCTCGACATCAGCACCATCTGACGATCCGTGAATTGCGTGTATTAAAGATGTGTATTTATTTGTTTATGCTAAAAATAATGTGATTTTATCGTTTCGTTGTAGGCAACAATCGGAATCGGTCAAGAAAATAACCACACAAAATATTCGTCAATTTAATCAATGCGGTTTTATGTTTATTTTACTTGGGCAAGTCCCAAGGTCGATCACAAGGTGGCAAAGGAACAACCTAGAATTATGTCTATCAAAATTCATACGCGGTTTTCGAGATGATTTTTTTTGTAATTTTTAATGCAATAAAGGGTGCAAAATGCAATTTTAGCCTATTTTAGGGACTAAACTGTAAATTACATTCATACGATGTCCGAAAAATATGAAATTTGGCCACGATGTAAAACATGATGAAATGAATGCATTACAATTTTTTTTGGAATTTTTGGATGCAATATGATTTTTTTATGAATTTTTAAATGCAAACAAAATGAATTTCAATATTTAATTATAATAAATACTAAACCTAATTATTTTCAAGGAACAAAATTATCTAAGATCTATTTAGGTGATTGATCTCAGAAAAATGCTACACCTCAAAAATACTAGTTTCAATACTTATTAAAAATTAAACACTAAAATATGCAAAATGATTTTTATAGGGCAAATTATGCATGCAAATGCAAATCTTTTTGGGCACAATGTCAAGCACAATTAACTCTATAGTAAGTGATTTTTGTGGAATTTTTAGAGCAACAGTTAATCAAATAAAAATTTCAGAGCAAGAAATAGGCAAATTATGCATTTTTTTCACAAAACAATTAATTATAATTAACAATCGATCATAAAAATGTCCACAAAGTGTCAAAATATCGAGAATTAATTGGGAAACATCATGCTATTTTTGGATAAATAAAATAACGTAATGTAGCTGTTCAAAATAAAGGGGAAAAACAGGGGTACAGATGCAATGAAATGAATAAAATATACAAGGAGAACCTAGTTGTAATTACCAAGATTCCAGAGGGACTTCTTGCAAATTCTCCAGAGGGGCACATGCATGGTACGTGCCCTTTGGACGGCGAGACTGGTGCACAAAAAGGGAATTCTCCAGGAGGTCCTTTCGCAAATGATCCTGTGTGTCACGTGCCCCCCACGTGCACCAGTGGTTTGGCTGGAGGCTTAGGGTGGGGGCTCCACGTGGCGCGTCTTGCTTGCTTCGGGCTGATCGAAGCACCTGGCGTGGAGAGTGGTTCAGAGCGAGGGTCAGAAATGATCTGGAACGCCGATGAAGGTTGGATCCAACGCTCTGGATCGCTGATGTAGTGAACGGTCAGAATCTGAGGGTCCTCGTGATCAGACGTCAGGCGTTTGGCCGACACACGGCCGGCGGTCGTCGGAGGGGAAGCAGAGCAGCCAGATGTCGATGAAGATATTAGCATTGATCGATGTGGCCGGAGCAGTCGATGAGGATGACGCAGTGCCGTCTTCACAGCAGAGTGACCGTAGTTGGAGGTGCCTGGTGCTTGGGCTGCGGAGGAGGAGCGGAGTGGCCGCCGTTGGAGTGTTGTTGGCGGTGGTGTAGGTCGGAGTCGTTGTCAACGTTGGTGAAGACGAGGTCCTTTGTCGAAGAAGGTGGCTTGCTGGAGGAGCTCGGCGGCGGTATATGGAAGCGGAGGTGTTTAATGAATTGAAGATGGGGGTCGGAGAGTAGAACGGAGTGGGATCGATACAACGATGACGGGAAGAAGAAGAGGTAAAGCGGAGGTGGAGGATGGGTACCCGAAGGTACGGCTCGACAGCCGAGAAGCCAGAGCAAAGCAGCCACTCGAAGGAGTTGGGCTGCAACGAGGGTTGAAGCCCTTGGATCTCTCCGTAGGAGGAGTACACCGGGCTGTCACCACTGGAGAAGGAGCCCTCTGGAGTTGGAGAACGGATGAGGGACTTCGAGTGTGGCGAAGGTTTTAACTAGGGGTGTGACGACAACCGGAGATGGAAGGTCGGGTCGCTAGCGACGGTAAAATCCGGGGGATGCGATCGGGGATCAGGGATGATGGAGGATCGATGAGTATCTGGGACGGAGATTTGACGAGGGAGGACGATGATTGGTGGTGATTGGATTTGGGCGAGGTTGGTGGAGGATCTGATTACGGTGCTGCGGTGGTACGAATCGTGAAATCGACAACGATTTCATCGGGGGCAGCGACAATTGGGAAAGGGGCAGGAGGTAGGAGACGCACATGCGCCATCCGATCAAGCAAGATCAGATGTTCCCTGTATCGCCACGTGGCGAGCAAAGTGAGAGAGAGGGAAGCACGTGCGTGGCGCGTGCCTGGAAGGCACGGGCCTCGCATGTGCGGACGCTTTTAATTTTTTTAATTTTTTTGTTTTTGTTTTTTTAAAGATTACCCACCCCGTAAATACGTATAGATTACACGCAAGTACGAGATATGTAAAAAATATATACAAAGTATATATACAGACCCCTGATAAACACAATTTATCGAGGGTCTAAATAGTCCACACAAGGCGGGACTACTACATCGCTGTGGTGACCCACAATAAACTGTAATTAATCAACAATTAACCCACACTATAGATCAAACAATTAGAAATAAATGTGAAGTTAAAATTTATTTTTAACTCTGCACAAAAGATGTATAAGACAAGTATGCAGAGAGTTTGAACACATGGAGCAAACAGGGCAGATCACACAAATGTGTGTGTGTGTGAGTGTGAAGTGTGTCTACACTATGCAAGCAAAGATTTTTTTTGTGGGTTGTTAATTTTTTTAATTTTTTATTTAATTTTTAATTTTGTTTTTTGATTTTTAATTTTCTGATTTTTATATTTTTATATTTTTTATATTTTTTCTTTTTTCAATATTGGAAAATATAAACAAGGTAATAAAAGAGGTGATACAATATTTATAAAATCTTTTTGGTATTTTTATAATTTTTTACTGTTTTTGTGATTTTTGGGTATTTTTCCAAATGTTTTTGGTATTTTTAAATACTGAAATAAAGTAAAACAGGGAATTAGCTACTGGCTGGGGGTAAAATGGAAATTAAAAATATCAGACAACCACAAAATTTTTCCAAACTATTTTTCAAATAAAGATAATAAAAACAGGAGACTATAGAACTTGAGTTTACAATTTTTGGAGTTTTCTACAATTATTTAGAATTTTTTGAAGTTTTTGAGTATTTTCTAATTTTTAGGGTTTTTCTTTTGAGATTTTTAGTGGTTTTTGGGCTGACACTAAAATAGGTCAAAATGGATAGTAGAGATTTTTTTTGGAATTTTTAAGGTATTTTAATATTTTTTTGGCATTTTCTTAGCTAGACAGTAGGCAAAAAGCAAGTTTTTGATTTTTAATAAAGATAGAAATGCAATAAAATCAAAAACTAAAAATATGGCGTTAAGGTACAAGCACATAGGATCTTAAGTTTAATTTTTGAGAATTTTTGGAATTAAAATGAGGCTCCAAATAAATAAATCAAACAAGCAAAAATGTCACAGCCTGACAAGGGTATACATGCAAATATTAAAACATCCAGGGACATCCAAGCAATTTTCCACAAAATTTTATACTGAAACTTGCATTTAATAGGCTAAACAACAAATACAAAATCCGGAAGGGTATCGATACAATTTATCCAACCCCCACGTGCTATGCACGCACCTGGGAGGGATCTATCTGCAATATTCAAAAACTTCTGGGGCTAGCACGCAAAATATCCAAAAGTTTTACACTACCTAACAAAATCCGGGTACTAAAGTTAAATAACTAAAAGACCGAGGGCCTCGATGCAAAATGCCCACACCTCACCTGTACAGGTCACGTGAGGTGACGTGGTAGAGGACCTATCTGTAAATGCTTAAAGTCAGTGGGCCTTTTTGCAAATTTTACACAAATTTTAAACTATGAAATAAAGTTAATGGACTAAAGGACTATTACAAAAATGGAAGGGGCGGCGCTGCAAATTCCCCCTTCGAGGCTGATCCGACGGTGATGCCTAAGCCACTTATCCACGTGGCGGCCTCACAAAGCCCGATACCCCTTCAAAATCCACGGCCAGATTAGATGGCGGAGCTCGATCGAATGACTGGGCGCGGGGGTAATCCAAGGGCTGCTGTAGCGTCTGGGGCTCCTTGATGATCCAACGGCAGAGACGGCCGGTGGAAGAACAGGGAAGAAGGTCCGCTGTGGCGACCTTCCTCCGGCGATAGCGCCTCTCTCTGGCAGTCGGCGTGCTTCAAAAATGGGTCCAGGAGGTTGCTGCGAGGTCACTCTCTTCGCCTGGGATCTCAAAATGTAGCGGTGAGCACTAGGCTCTCTCCGCGACGTCGGAGAAGGAAGAGCGGCCTAGGTGCCTCCGGCGATGACAAAAACAACACCAGGTGCTTGAAAATGCTATGACCTGCACAGAGAAATGTTACGGAGGTCGAGGGTAAAATGCCTCAACCTCTAGTGGCTCTCAAAATGGGGGGAACGACGAGATGGATACTCGCTGGAGTTGCGCTCCGGCGAGGTAATCGAACAGGTGATTTGATGGTTGAATTGATGAGAAATGAAGATCTGGATGGACCCAAGACTACCAGGAATGTAACGAGGATAAAAAGGAAGCGAAGAAACAGCCTCAATGGCTGGAGCCAGAGGGTAAATACCTCTACGGCAAAGCTCGCCGGAGGTGTGGAACACGCTCAGATCAGTCGATGGTCCACCGCCTTGAAGCAAGGAACCTAGAGCTGTCACCTCCAGGTAGCTCGAGCACAACTCAGGGGGGAAAGATCTGGGTGAATCGCGGTTCAAAAATCAAATCAAAATGGGAGCTGGTTTATATGGGGTTGACGACCAGCGGAGGAAGAACGAGGCAGAGTAGTGGGTACAGTGATCCTTCGACCAAGGTATCATCAGGGCAGGCATGCCCATTGACCGAGGATCAAAAGCTAAGAAGAGTCTATCACGAGATGGTGCAAGACTCGGCCTCGAAAAAATGGAGAAAGAGAGGTCAAACGTAGGTCTGACACGGGCTACAGGGCTAAGAACGACCAGTTGACCGAAGTCAACTAGGGTTGAAGCCTGGTTGGCCCACGTGGACCAACCAGGAAAAATCCCTGATTTTTATTTTGTAAATTCAAATAAAAATAGTAAATGAATGAATTAAAGTTTGGTTATTAAATAAAAAATGCTTATGATTTTATAAAGTATTTAATTCTGATTTTTAATTATTTTTATGGAATATATTTTTATAAATTTCCTTTTATGCCCCTTTATAGGTATAATACCTATATAATTTAATATTCTATTTCTATTTGGTGTTTTTAATTTTATTAATTCTGTTTATTCTTTTATAAAATTAGAAAATACTTTTATATACACAAATATATTTTTGTTTTATTTTATTGATGTGTTTTGTATATGCAATAAAATATAAGTATGTATGGTATAGGTATGTATATAGGTATTGTATCTATGTATTTTATGTAGATATTTTTATTTTGTATTTTATTTAGGCTTTTATTCTAATTTTAATATACATAATTATTATAAGTAATATTTACAATATTATAAAAATTCAATAATACAAAAATAATGAATAAAGAATAAATTGAATATTTTAATCAGTACAAATATACAATGAGGGTCCAAAACTCCACTTTCAAACCGTAGCTCCGCCAAATGCGAAACCAATGCCATTAAATAGCTTATTTTATTCTATATACAATTAAAGGTGAGTTTGATGCATTTGGAGTTCTCATTGTGAGATACGGGTCTGGGAAGTTGGGATTCTGGATTTTTATTCAGATCATAACTTTTTATCTGTACATTACTTTTTAGTGAAATCAATTTTGTATTTTTCTATATTAAATTATCTACAACTTTCATGTACAAAGTTTCTTTATTTGATGTATAAAAAGTGGAACCAAAAATAGGTCCCAAAATGAATAAAGAATGAATAGAATAATATAGGTATTTGACCCTTATCTCCCCCTACTTTATTCCTTGTCGACCTATTCATCAAGATGCCTAGGTCTTGAGGTTTTGGGTCATAAAATATCTACAATATTTTATTCTTTTTTCTTTTCTTTTATTTATTCTATAATTTTGGCTTTAATTACAATATTTTATACACTAATCGACTGCACATGCATGAATGCTAAGATGCTATATTTAATGCTATTTACAGGCATTTGCTAGGGTTTTTGGTGCCAAAATGATAGAATAAAGATGATGAAATGTGGATTCATCAACCCCCTATACTTAGCGAGTGCTGTGTCCTCAGAGCACAAGAAGCGTAAATAAGACATAGCTCGGGCTAAGCGTAAGAGAGTGAAAAAGGAAAAGAGAAAAAAGAAAGAGATACATCGGTCCGCCCCCTATACTTAGGCTGTGAACATGCTGAGTATATAAGAAGGGCAGAAAAAAAATGAAATTTACAATGAAAAATTCAGGGGTCAAACTACCCGAATGTGGAAAACCGAACAAAAATTTTCAAAACACAAAACTAAGCCGTTTGCCACCCCGGCAACGGCGCCATCTGACGAATCCGAAATTGCGCGTGTTAAATCAGGCTCGGGAGGAGTCTCTGCTCGGACCGCCATGTGTCGTGCGACTGTGCCTCGGCTTGGCCCGAGGCTAATGGCTTGGCGATCAGCTCGAGGCTTGGCTCGGGGCAGATCTGAATCGTTGATGAAGCTCAAATCCACGACTGGGGGTCGCGCTTCACCAACGGCTAGGATGAAGGATGCTTCGATGATCGTACAGTCGATAGCTGGCCGACACACGACCAGGGGGCAGTGGTGGAGACGTGTCGGCAGTGATCGATGATGAAGAAGTTGATGGAGTTGGAGGATAGTCGTTGGTTGGAGACGTAGTTGAAGCGTTGGCGGCGAAGTCGAAGATGAGGCAAGTATCAAAGTGGTCAATGAAGGATGATGAAGCGGTGTGGTCTCATTGGCTTAACGAGAAGAACTCAGAGCTTGGCAGTACGCCAGTGTGGAGGCTCGTCTGCAACGACGTTGATGGGCGTCGGATCTCGCCGGAGGGAAGAACGTCGAGGCACTGTCACCGCCAAAAGAAAGCTATGAGGTGCGGCCGGCGGATGAAGGGCGAGGTCGGGGTGGTTGTGCATTTTTATAGGAGAGGGGTGTTCGTCGGAGATGGATGAGATGTCGATTTGGAGATTGACGAGATTCGAAGAGGATCGTGTGATTGGAATGATTGAAGACGAGATCTGAAGAGATTGAGGAGATCTGGGATTAGGAGATCGGCGGCGATGGAGGATACGCGACGGATGTTTCGGGGATTTGGGGCGGCGGTCGACTGGGACAGGAGACGGGAGGTTGACGAAGCACGTGCTTGGCGCGTGCCTGGGCGGCACGTGCCTCGCACGTGTGTGGCTAAGGGGATGAGGCGCAGTTGCTTGGCGAGTGCCTGGGCGGCACGTGCCTCGCACGTGCAGGTATTTATTTATTTTTATAAAAACTATTTACTAAAAATGCCAAAAATGTCTAACACGTGGCGGCTCCAGGAGCCGCCACGTGTCAGCACCACAAAAATCCGAATTTAAATACTTTTTAAAATACAAAAGAAATAGTAAACATACTCGGATCAAAAAAGTTTCTTCACAAAATTTGCTCGTCTCGACGAGATCTACAATTGTCATGAAGACATCAAAACCAAAATCGATCAAATGTACACAGTGAATTTTTAGGGTATCCCATGTACATAGAATACCTTGATTTTTGGGTTTTATAATTTTTATATGTCATTTTTAAACCAGATAAAAATCCAGAAAAATATGGTAAAATCAAAGATAAATATTTACACATTAATCTATTTTTTGGATTTTTATTAATTAAGAAAAATAAGAAATAAATTAAAACATGAAAAAGACTAATTTTGTACAAACGGTTAGTGAAGACGGTCCCAATTTGTTTCTTTGAATTCAAGCTCAATTTGGATTCGGATTTTTGCACATTTTAATAAAACTTTCATCAAAGAAGACAAATAAAAAAGAAATGAACTGAAATATGTTAATTATATACACAAAATAATAGGTCAAAAACCGTTAAAATACAAAATGTACAAAAGAGGCCCAAAACCCAACTTTCACATATGAGCTCCGAATCACTTGAACTTGGTCTTATTTTGAAGGTAATTGAATGTACATTAGTTTAAAAGTGAGTAGGATAAAAACAGACACTGGATGGGGAAGATATGGGATTTTTAGATCGAAAATCCTGAAACTAGAGTTTGGGTTTTTGGAACACTTATTTAGGTTGGTTATTTTTTTGTATTTTTCATTTATTCTTATTAGTGATATGTACACAATGGAGGTGGTTTTGGGTCATTCGGAGTTAGCATGAATGAGTTAAAAATATGGGAAGTTAGGCTATTTACAGGTCAATTTTGGCTGAGATTTTTTGCTTCTTATTTTGTGTAGAAATTCATGCCAAAATGTAATTCTTAAGAAAACATGCATGGATCTAATTATGCACAATAAATGAACAAATGCTGATGATTTTAAGGGCTTTGAGCTTAATAAATGAGATTTAGAGTGATGAATCCGAGATTCATCAACGATTCATCAATCAATGTCCTCTCGACCTCGGTATTTCACGAACTCAAACCCGGACCTATCAAGAAGATACGAGAGATAGTTCAATTGGCTGATCGATCAATAAAGCGACCGAGAGGAAACATTTCTGTCATCATTACGTTCCAAGGTTCTCTGCTCAAAGTGGAGTTCACGATCATTGATATTGAGCATTAAGGAGAATTCACCCAGTCTCCAATTATTCTCGGAAAGCCATTCTTGGCATTGGCTAAGGCAATTATTGAGTGTGAGACTCGGGAAATCAATTTTACAGCATTGGAAGCATTTAGATCTCAACAAGTCTTTGAGGAGCCACAATTTTCTAAGGCAAACGACGAAGTCCTCGACAACCGTAACCATCAAGCGGTAGAAGAGCCCTACCCCGTTGCTACACCTAAGATAGCAGTTGTTGATGAGACTATTGGTTTAGAGACTCTCCCTCCTACTCTATTCCCAGCTGCTCTCACCATGGAAAATCAAATATATGAATCTTATGATCCGGAGACTTATGCATGGTTACACCCTGGGTCAGCCTATTAAGACTACCTTCATCACATCAACTCGATACATGAATGCTCCAATGTCAAATCAATTGAGAACGAACATACCGAGACTCTCCCCACTATTTCAATTCCTGCGACTCTCACAATAGAAGAATGTTTCTTATATGATCCTGAGACATATGCATGGTCGCACCCTGGGTCAACCTACTCTAAATACCTTGACCAAATCATCCCAAACCAAGAGTGCACCAACATTAAGAAGACTAAGAACAAACATGCAGGACGAACACCGACCAAGGAGAAGAATTCAATGGTTATTCATCTGGAGACTCAAGTGGACCGACACCTTCACGAAACGAAATGACTACTCCTTCATCGAAAAAGAAAGTCACCTTTGATATTCCGGAAGAGGAATCATCTGATGATCCCTCATCAGGTCTGGAAAAGGTAATCTACATGATTGAGCTCTGCTCGGCAGTTCTAAAACCATATCTGTTCAAAGATCCAAACTTTGATTCCTGTTGGATGACTCCCGTTCCTCACTATTATTCATCCAAAGCCAATGCTCCTTCTCTCATCAAATACACTGGAATTATTTCTTATGAGCTGTCTGAGACTGGTGCTTCAGAGTATTCCTCCGAGGACAAAACACTTGATCCCAAGAAGGAACGAATTTTGAGAAAACAACTGAAGAAACAAAAAGACAAGAATATCTGGTGTGTGTCTACTTTCAAATACTATTCCTCTAAGACAACTCTTATGATGGTTACCTTTCATCTGACTCATTCACTTCATCTACTATCCATCATGATTTTTCAGAGGATAACACTGATAATAGCTGGGAATCATATGCTTCGTCTCCTTCTCATCATTACGATCTCCCATCGTAGGCTCACAAAAAGATCGGCCGAAAACCTCCTTAATCATCGGCTACCCACCCTCTACTTAGGCCAAGGCCTAAGTATGGGGGGGGCATCTATATATACCATTCTCCCCATCTCACATTCCATTTCCACCTTTCTTCCGTACTTAGGCTAACCAGATCCTAAGTATAGGGGGATCCGATACCATATGTATATACTCTCCTCATTCACATATCTCAACCACCTCATTTTTTGCTCTTCTTCTATACTTAGATTGTTCACAACCTAAGTATAGGGGGGCGGACCGACCTTTCTTTTTCTTTTTCTTTTTCTTTTTCACTCTCTTACGCTTAGCCTGAGCTATGTAATCTCTACGCTTCTTGTGCTCTGAGGACATAGCACTCGCTAAGTATAGGGGGTATGTATATATACACTGTATATACTTTACTCATATCTCGTACGTTCGTGTAAGTCTATAGGTATTTACGGGGTGGGTAACTAATTAAAAGAGAGAGAGAGAATTTTGCTACTAACACTGACTGCGTCCAACCCAAAATTTTTGAAAAAATGGCTTCTTATTTAGTTTTGCAAAAAAAAAATCCCTTGCGTAAAAAATTGCATAAAAAAAGTCTGCATTTCACACACCTGTACTTCATCCAGCATTACATTCATTTGCAACTGTGAAATGACCTTGGGTTCTGAACAGAGTTATGAGCAGAAACTGAGAGTGGTCTGGACTTTACCTTAATCCACCTAGTTTTTAGAGCAACTTCACCGAGAAATAGGATTTTAGATACTTCAGGCCTTTGACTTAATTCTCTGAGTTCCACATGACAATGTGCAGCATTTGACTCTTAGTTTCTAACATGGTCTCTTCATTCTGGGTACAACTCTGGAATAAGGAATTAATTTGTACTCTCGTACTATGCACTTAGCACAACTCAAACGGGGTGTTGGAAGACTGTGTGAGTTTCGTTTCTGGTAGCGTGGAAATCTAAAGACCGGTGTACGGGTTGAAATAAAGCTTCGTAAAAGGGATGGACAGCTGGGCACAAATTTTTTTCTAAGACCCCAAAACATGTATGGAAACAAAAAGATTCTATATCCGTAGGGGCACAACAAGATTCAAGCAGAACCACCAAAAATCCAAATACAAAGAAGACATATTCCTCGGGAAAGACATACTACGTTTTTCCTTTAGCGATTTAGAGGTTGCAGAGGAAGCTAATATTGGCATGGACAAAAAACGGGATCTATGAGCATCGACATACATAACCAACTTCGCCATCGAAGCAGCATGAAAAACCCTAAATCGTCGGATAGTCGATATACCTCAAGGGGGAGGTTAAAGCAAGACCACGGTCGACCTTCTCCTCTCTTTCTCGTTGACCCGTGACGATCGCGCAGCCGGCATCATCATCGTTGCTGGAGCGTGTGGTAAGTTATATATCTTGTCGTTGTCATTGGCCTTGGGCTCTGGATGGCGTGGCTTCCTGCGGTTGAAAGCGAAGGAGGGCGCGACAACGACGAAGGTGGAGGCCGCGCTTGGCGCCTTGCACCCGGCGACGTATTGAGAACGATGTGAATTTGGTAGGATAGGAGATAAGTGGGAGCATCAGCTCGGCTGGGCGGGCGTGGGGGAAGGGATGGTGTGGCGACGGCAAAGTGGAGGCATCTAAGGGCAAAATTGGAATTTAATGCAACAAATTAAGGGATTTTTACCCGACAGACCCTATAATCTTTGCTAATTACCTCCCCCACCTTTGAAACAACCTAATTCCTCCCTCGACCCTATAAACTTGCTCCGTCTTACCCCACGAACCTCGCCGTTAGATTTACTTTTACTTGAGTAAATGGCTTGTGTTAATCTAACCAGAGGAGTATTGAATGGTGGATCTTCTACCTCCTCATATCATTCTTCCTCTTCATCTTCTTTTTCTCCATTCCTCTTCCCCTCCCTACTCTTTATTTTCTCTCTCTTCACCACATCTTCATTCGTCCACCAAATCACATATTTTTTTATTTTCATGGATAAATCCTATCTTCCGATCATGAAAATGATTTTTAAATTTTTTTTGAGATGAATTCTTAAATCGATTAATCAAACATTTAATGTTGCTAAACAAATAGGAGGAGGAGGCCATATATCCTTTGCCCTTCCTCCCCCATCTGCCTCTATTCCCCGCCTCACCTCCATGGACCCAAACCCCCAATCCCCCTCCCTCCCCGTCGATGTCCTCGTCACCCTTTCCGTAGGCATCCCCCTCCCTCCCATCGACGCCCTCAACACCATATCGAAGCTTGAGCAACACAAACTGTAGCAAGAAGAAGAGAACCCATGGAAATCGACCACCTCCAGGGTCGATATGGATTCACAGAGACAAAGCAAGATCATCTCTAGCAGCTCGCATTGATTGGACCCGATACCTTCCCCTCCATCCCCTTCCATTCTCCAACCACGCCCCTTCTTCCGCCCTCCGCGCCTGCCCATCCAGCTCCTCCGCCCGTAACCCTTGCCCCTTCCTCCTAGGAAGTGCCGGGTAAAAATCCCTATTTAATATCTGTTTACAGATAATAACTAGATTATGGCGATGGCCCGTAATCGAATACTCTTTTATGCTTTATTACACAAAAATATTTCGAAATATTAATTAGGAACATCTCATATAAACTGCAACAAACATAACCCGATTATGAAATTACAGTGATCATTACCAGAATCGTTTAGTTACGGTAACAAACTAACAATCATGGCTCCATTTCAATCTCAAACGGAAATCAATATCTTCCGTCTCTCTCGTCACATGACATGTCCAATACCACTATATATTTATATTTAGTGGAACATATCAAACAAATGCATCGTGTAAAGATGGAGAACGGAGGAGAATTCCACAGCATCCCCACCGATGTCCTCTTCCAAATATTCCTCAGACTTTCGGAAACGTCTCTCCCAAGCATAGAGCTCGTCTGCCGGGATTGGCATGCCACCATCTCCGATCAGCGATTCGTCGACGCATACTGGGCACGTGCCACGGCCTGCCTCAGGAGCTCTGTCCCCTGCACCCGCAATCATGGCGTGAACCACAATCTCCCCATCAGATCTTGCACTTACGTTCCATTGTTCTACCTTAACTACATGCAGTTCCCCATCCACGGTTTCACGTACCACCATTATGGTCTCTATCAACTCGTATCGATCGGACCCAGTACCTTCCCCTCCATCCCCCTCTGTTCTCCAACCATGCCCCTTTTTCTGTCCTCCGCGCCTGCCCCTCCAGCTCCTCCGCCCGCAACCCATGCCCCTTCCTCCTCGTAAGTGATGGTACACAACCTCCTGCATTCTTGTTGTTACGTTGGGGGTGGTGAGGGGGGAAGAAGAATGACATTCGTTGTCATTTTGATAAACAAAATGGGTGTTAAATATCTGATTTTAACAGAATCTGGTTACATTTAATAACTGAATGGATGAGAGTTAATCATAGGGTTTGTGGGGTAAGTGTTAAATAGTTTACGAGGTCGAGGGAGGAAATACGTTGTTTTGAAGGTCATGTAGGTAATTGGCAAAGATTATAGGGTCTGCCGGGTAAAAATCCCAAAAATTAATTGAGGCGCCTATGAGATATTGTATTATAATCGAGGCATATAAGTTGTGTCTACGATGTTGCCTTTATTTAAGTAATTTTATCTTGGATTTTTATCGGTCGTACTCCTATGAGATATTGTATTATCAGTTCTTTAGAATACCAGTTTTGTGTCCTTGATTTCTTGTCATTCTATCACTTATGCCTCTCTGTTACTTTAGTTGTCAATGATTTGAACTTAACCATGATTTTTTCAAAACCATGGTGAAGTTAAGAGGGGCATAACTGTCTAAACACCTGCCCACCCATCTTGTTGTTTCTCCTCCTTGAAAGTGAAGTGGCCGCTCATGAGTAACGGAGGCAGCATCACCAGTATCGCAAGTCATGAAGTGTGCCTCCTCTGCGAGCATCTACTCGTGCTTTCCTCAATGATTCCAGCAGCCCCTTGAGCCGTGTAGTTAAGAGGGGAAGATCTGAGAAAGAGTTGTCGTGTGCTCATGGTGGTCATGGGGAACAGGTGGGTGCTTCTGGAGAGGATGAGAGGGCTGAAGGAGGGGGCTTGTGAAGGAGGGGGATGAGGAGGGGCGGTGGAGGAGGAGAGTGCCGGAAGAGGAGGAGGGGCGAAGGAGGAGAGGGATAGAGGAGGAGGAGGAGGAAGTGCAAAGGACGAGGGGCGGTGGAGGAAGAGGGTTGGAAGAGGAGGAGGAGGGGCAAAGGAGGAGGAGGAGGGGGGTAGAGGAGAAGGGTCGCATGGAAGAGGATGGGGCTTAGGGGGAGGAGGGGTGGAGGAGGAGGGGCGAAGGATGATGATGGCAAAAGAGGAGGTGCAGATGAGGTGGGGGCGGTGGAGGAAGAGAGAGCTGGAGGAGGAGGAGGAGGAGGGAGGCAAAGGATGAGGAGGAGGAGGAGGGGGCGGTGGAGGAGGAGAGTGCTATTGAGGAGGAGGGACGAAGGAGGAGGGGGCTAAGGAGGAGAGGGCTGGAGGAGGAGGTGCAGAGGAGGAGGAGGGGGCAGTGGAGGAAGAGAGAGCTGGAGGAGGAGGGGTCAGAGGAGTAGGGTGGCGTATGAGGAGGAGGGGAGGTGGAGGAGGAGTAGGGGGTGGTGGAGGAGTATGGGGGGGGGGGGGGTAGAGGAGTAGGAGGATGAGGGTGAATAAGGAGGATGATGGGGAAGGAGGATGCATATGGACTTTCAAGGATGGACTTTATTGTCATATCTATTCAATGTTATGACCCTTGTGTCCCAAAGGATAACGTCCGTTTGGGATGCAGATGGATGGCTACTAATCTGAGGGGCACAAGTGGTTGAACAATAAGAAGACGGGATGCAATTGATATTCCAAAAAGTGAGGAGCATAATTGATATTGCAATATCTTAGAGAGGTACAACTAATAACCCTTTTATCTTTTGAATTTACTGGAGAGAATTTTTTATATCGACCATGCCTTCCTCGTTGGTACATGTTATGGTTTATGGTTGATAATATTGTTAATACATGTTTTGTATTGATAGTTGTAGTGGCATATCAACGAGCTTAATATAGTATACTAACATAGATTTGATATGTTGCTTATATCGGTGAGATGTGAAAGTTGCCTTTTATATGTTCCAATTGGGAAAAAAATAACGCTACAATAAAAGTACCGATACGTCTGTTATCACAATGGTAGGGTCATGATTAGTGGAATCGTGGATTTGAAGGGTGTGGCATTGTGGGTAGCGATGCATGGCCTGGCTGAGTTAGGCTCTTAACTTAGAATCATGACTTGTAATTAAGAGAGGTGTCATCGGCAATACTGGTAGCAACCACATGTGGCTGGACGCTAAGAAAGAGTGAAGGTATGGACGGGATGGAGGAACGTGATCACAGTAACAATGTTACAATGAGTATGGAGAGAGAAAGCGGGCAGGGGTGTGTTGTGCTAGGACCTTCGAGGATCGAAAATTAAAGATATGAAAGTCATTGCTATCCCCAAAAATCCGCGACAAACAAACATTTTTTCATCTTCTCTCGCTGCACAATAATTACAAAGAATAATGTGGAGCAAGAAAATTTTTTGCTACTTATTTACCTGTATAGCGGACATGATCGAACTAAGGGAGGCTACAATTCCTGAGGGTTATTCAATTAATCGACAAAAAAATCAATTAAAAGAAAAAGGAAATCTCAAAGGCAATTATACTTGGTTTTGTGAAATTTTTTTCTTTTTCTTTTTTAATTTTTTATTCCTATTTTTTATTTTTCTGATTTTCAAAATTTTAGTGATTTTAATTTTGTAATTTTTTAATTTTCAAATAACGAACAATATGCACAAGATAAAAACTATGCACACCAAACTCTTTTTGTATTTTTTAATTATATAAAAATTCTTAAAAAATCCAGAGAAAATATTTTTGTATTTTAACGATTTTCAAATGTTTTTGGGAAATTTTGTAGAATTTTCAGATGGTTTTTGTATTTTTCTAAAAATCAAACAGTGGCAAAAATGAGAAACAGTGCACAACCTGGAGTAATTTGCAATTTAAAAATGTTTTAATGCACAAAACTCTTGGAAATTATTTTTATAATAAAATAGGACAATTACCTACAAATAGAGACTGAAATCTTGATTTTTGGATTTTTGTAGAAGTTTTTTTGATTTTTATAGGATTTTTAGTATTTTTCAATTGTTTGGTTTTTATAAATAGTTAGTATCCACAAAATTTGGATAGAAATTAAAAGAAAATGAAATACAATTACCCTGTTTTTTAGAATTTTTGGAGTAATATTTAAATTTTATGAATTTTTGAATTTTCCTGAAAGAGAAAATACACTGTTTTTAATTTTTAAATAATATTAATTGATAACAAAATGCAATGAAAAATTTATGCTATAAAGATACACATTTCAGGAGCATAAAATAATTTTTGAGAGATTTATTGACCAAAGAAAACTTTTATTCCAATGAAAATATCAAGAAAATTTAAATACATGTAATTTAGGAACTTATTTGCAAATAGTTGGTTATTTTCGCATAAAATATAACAATAAATTAAATGCAGCAGAAACCTTGCAAATTACCCCAAGAATGTGTGTAAAGCACGTGATCTGGTTGGGGCTCTAGGCTTTATCATGAAATTTCCGAAATTTCGGAGGCTTGCTTGTAGTTTACCCAATATATATTTTATTCCTAGGGTACACTGTTCTTTCTCTTCCGTTTTCCCAATTAAGGCTAAGAGAAGGCGCGCTGCCTCTAGTGATCTGGTCTCCAAGATGGCGTTGGCACGTCGGTTTGGGGCAGCGGGCGGTCGCGTGGGTGCTGGTGTCGGTTGGCCGCAGCCAGCAAGGCCGATGAAGAGAAGCGCAATAGCGACGGGCATGGGCAGTGGAAACAGTGGCTTCAGACGAAGAGAGAGTCGCGCACAGCGGGGCGGTGGTGCTCCTCTCCTGGAGAGGGACATCTGGACAGCGGGCTCAGGAGATAGGGGCGGCGACCGGCGGGCAAACCTCAGGGGGTGGAAGGTTTTGGAGACGAAGGTGGGGGTGGTGCCGCACCGCGCGGAGGGGCGTCACGCAGGTGGATATGTGGAAAGCTTCGAAGGAGGTGGTGGTTGACGACGACAGGTGGACTCGCGCGGTGGAGGATTGAAGGGCACCGCTCTCGTGCGGTGGAGACGGAGGTCCACGGCTGCTGCACAGGGGCGGTTGTGCCGCGCACTGAAGATGACGCGTATAGTATCGCCGGACGGAGGAGGCGTCGGTCAGCCGCTCAGTGCGTCTGCGGTGTTGTTGTTTTTATTTATTTATAAACAAAATTCGGATGCGAGCATGATGACTCGGTCCCAAATCAAAATAGAATTTGTGAATGAGGACCCGACGAAATGGAGGAATCAAATCCGAGTCTCCGACCACCGTGCGTGGCCGGAGTTGAGATATCGTGCGAGGTAGAAAAGAATGCGATAGGATCAAGAAGATAAGATGAAAAATTGGGATCGAAGATGAATCAAATCGTGATGGTTTTTAAGAACTAGATTAAAAAATGACTATGAAATAAAAATGCGAAAAATCAAACTAAGGTTACTCTGTATAAAATATGAGAAGAAAATGATGGATCTCACCTTAGGAGCGGAAAAGACCTTGATCACCTCGACGAAGGCCGACGCACTGTCACCGGACGGCTCGGAGGCTAGGAACCTTTCTCGACAAGAAGACTCTCGCAGATCAGGCTCCTCTCAATAAAGATTAATCAAGTTGGAATGATGGAGAAGGAGCCATATAAATAGAAAAGATGGAGAATAAAATTTGAATTTTTGAATTTTGGTTGAAGAGATAAGAGAGATGAAAATTGAAATGAGATAAAGATAAAGAGAGATAAAACTATTTACAACATTAACTAATTTTTTTGAGTTTTTGTCACTTTATTTATTTGAATAAAAAATGTTATTTTTTATTTTTTTATGGTGATTAATTAAGAATAGCAACTATATACATTAACTATATACATATATGACATTATATACATAAATTGTTTTTTATACATGGGAAAATTGCACAAACCACCCTGGAAAACGAACTTTTTACTCGTAACTCCAAAAATTATGAAAATACATCCATTTTAAAGATACTTTAATTTAGAATCCAATGGAATGAGATTGTTCAATTTGAGTTCATATGGAGCCGGAATTGGTCTTTCAATTAGTGCTTAATGGCTTTTCCATGTGTGGTTGCTTTTATTATGTACATGATTTAATTGTGCAATTATTTTTATTAATTAGAACACATTTTTATTTACAACTTTGGTTTTGAAAGTTATTTGATTTGAGGTCAATTCAGGTTCAAATAAAATAGTGAAGTGTACAAGTATACACAACACACGACAATTTATTTTTGGATTTTCTAATTGAGGACCCTATCTCCCCCTACTTTATTCCTGATCGATCAGGTCAAGTCTTGACCTTCTCTCGGGGTTCGGGTCAGCATGTATCTATTACATATATACAATCTTCCTTTTTATTTATTTATTTATTTATTTTAGGTTAAAATAACATACAAATATACAATATTTACACACAGATGAAAGTTAGTAAGAATATGGAGTTAGTGTTATATACAGTTGTTTTATAAGGAATTTTGAGCTAAAATAAATGAATAAAGACGACGAATCATAGATTTCTCATCCTCCTATGCTTTACCTTTGCTAGTCCCTTAGCAAACACTTATTTGAAAGAATAAATGAAGAAAAAGAAAAGAAAGGGAAAATAAAGAAAGAGGACAATATCGAGTATTATACTATCTTCATAAAATTGTAGTTTGGAGCTCTGTCGGACCTTTGGATTATTAGTGTATCAGAACCTTAATGGAAAATGATTTAAAACTTAACAACCTCTAAGTTCTACACGACTCCTATTCAGGTCTCCTCAACGTCAGGTCAGAACAAGTTTACATACACCAATTCTTATGACTATGAATCTTTACTTGTACGATGTAAGAGAGGTATAGATGATGAATCTCAGATTCATCACTCTAAATCTCATTAATTAGGCTCAAATCCCTCAAAATCATTACCATTTCTGCATTTATTCTGCATAATTAGCATACATGCATATTTTAATAAGAATTGCATTTTATCCCTTATTTGTGCACAAAATAAGAAGCCAAAAATCCCAGCAGAAATTGACATGTAAATAGCCTAACATCCTTAATTTTTAACTAATTCATGCTAACTCCGAATGACCCAAAACCACTCCACTGTGTACATATCACTAACAAGAATAAATGAAAAATACAATAAAATCGCTAACCCAAATAAGTGGACCAAAAACCCAAACCCTAGTTTAAGGATTTCCGGACTAAAACCCTCATATCTTCCCCATACAGTGTCCGTTTTGATCCTACTCACTTTTGAACTAATGTACATTCAAATACCTTCAAAACAAGAACATGTTAAAGTGAATCGGAGCTCGTATGTGAAAGTTGGGTTTTGGGCCTCTTTTGTACATTTTGTATTTTAGCAGTTTTTGACCTATTATTTTATGTACATAATTAACCTATTTTATCTCATTTCTTTTTTCATCTGTCTTCTTTGATAAAAGTTTTATTAAAATGCGCAAAAATCCAAATCCAAATTGAGCTTGAAATCAAAGAAACCAACTGAGTCCGAGTCTTCACTAACTGTCTGTTGATGAATCTCGGATTCACCATTCTGTCTCATTAATTAAGCTCAGGTCCCTAAAAATCAACAGCATTTCTGCATTTATTTCGCATAATTAGCATTTATGCATGATTTCACAATAATTGCATTTTAGCATTAATTTGTGCATAAAATAAGAAGCCAAAAATCCAAGCCAACAATGACCTGTAAATAGCCTAACTTCCCCCATTTTTAACTCCTTCGTGCTAACTCCGAATACCACAAAACTACATCCAATGTGTGCACATCACTAACAAGAATAAATAAAAAATACAAAAAAATCACTAACCCTGTTAAGTGGACCAAAAAACCAAACCCTATTTTCAGGATTTTCGGACTAAAAGCCCCATATCTTCCCCATCCAGTGTCTGATTTGATCCTACTCACTTTTGAACTAATACACAATCAATTACCTTCAAAACAAGACCAAGTTCAAGTGAATCGGAGCTCGTATGCGAAAGTTGGGTTTTTGGGCCTCTTTTGTATATTGTATATTTTCATGGCTTTTGACCTTGTATTTTATGCATATATTTTCTTTATCATTAAAAATCCAAAAAAAATAGAATTAAGTGTCTTTTATTCATCTTTGATTTTTCCATATTTTTTCTGGATTTTTATCGTGATTAAAAATGACAAAAAAATTAGAAAACCCAAAAATCAAGGTATTTTATGTACATAGGATACCCCAAAAATTTACTTTTTACATTTGACCGAATTTGGCTTTGATGTCTTCATGAAAGTTGTAGATCGCGTCGAGACGAGCATTTTTTGTGAAGGAACTTTTTCGATCCGAGGTCATTTGCTATTTTTTATTGATTTTACAAGGGTTTTTATTCTCGAATTTTCTGGAGCTGACACGTGGCAGCCCCAGAGGCCGCCACGTGTCAGCTATTTTTCGCATATTTGATATATCGTTTTTATAAAAAAAATTAAATACCACGCACGTGCAGTGCACGTGCCACCGCCGCACGCGCACTGCACGTGCGCCCGCTCCCTCTCCCCTTAACACCCTTGCCACGTGTCCAGATCGCGGCCGTTCGATCTCGGTCGATCGAAAAGCCGCTAGCCTTCGTCTTCTCCCCAACGGACCCGCCTCCAAAACCTCCGCCGCCGCCTCCGTCAACCTCGCAACGACCGCCTCCTCGCCAGCCCTCTGCAACCGCCGCTCCTCTATCCTCGCGCCGCCCCGAGATCTCCGGCCTCTCCCCTATTTAAACTCCATCGCCGACCCTCCAGACGCCTATCCGCCGATTCACATCAGAGAAGGGAGGTTGCCCGCCGGAGGTGACAGCTCCAGGCACGCCATGCCAACCTGCGGCGAGATCCGAAGCCTTCGAGCTTCGTCGCAGAGACTCCCCAGCCATCTGCTTTGCTCCGCCTTGGCGTTGAGCCGACGACCACCGAGTTCACCCTCTTCTCTGACGCCTGCGACTTCATCTTCGACTTCTTCGACAACCACCGTGCTTCTCCAACGCCATCACCTTCGTCTCCGACTACGCCGCGCCTTCACCGCCAACTCCGCCCCGACTTCGTCTTCTCCGACAACGTCGCCAGGAGCTCGGGGCCCTTCCGCCCTCCGACACCAACGCCGCCATCTTCGCCACCCGATCATCGACAGCAACATCGACTACCTCCTACGACTTCGCCATCGACCGCCAGGAAGCTCCAAGCTCCGATCGCCACCGTCTCCGACAAGGCAGCACCTTCCCCGACCATCTTCCACGCCTCCGCCTGGAGCTCCTTGGACCGGCCAACATCGACAACACCCGACTTTACGCCACCGGCCAGCCACTACTTCGACCTCCGCCTCGATCAGAGGGCGGTCTGCCGCAGCTCCGCCAGGAGCGGCCCCCCTCCGCCGCACTCGCCACCACCGGGCGCCAGGCCCGAGACCCCCCGCACGTGAGCCGCACGTGCGTGGGGGGATGACCTCAGCGTTGCATCAGCAGCCCAGGTCATGTGCTTAGCACGTGATCGTGGGTAAATTGTAAGAAGCACCCCGGCGGATATCCTATTTACGCTCCAACCCCGCCAACCAGAGGCACGTGCAGGGCACGTGCTCTCTGGTAATTTTGCAGAACTCCCCCCCGAGTTATAGGTAATTTCAAGTATGTCCCTGTCTGCACATTTTTATTTATTTTAGTTATATTTATTGCATTTACCCCCTGTGTTCTCCCTCTGTTTTGAACATCTTCTAGACCTCATTTTATTTATACAAAATAGCACTCTATTCATTGCTTAATTCTCTACATTTTGAGATACTGTGGTATTTTTGTGATCATCGGTTAATTATTAATTATTTATTTTGTAGAGAATTGCGCATTTTGCCCATCTTATGCTCTGAAATTTCTGTTTGATTAACTGTTGCTCTAAAAATCCAAGAAAAATCACATAGTGTAGAGTTTATTGTGGTTAACATTGTATCCAAAAATCTTTGCATTTGCATGCATAACTTACTCTGTAAAAATCATTTTGCATTATTCATTGTTAATTTTTTAATAGGTATTAAACCTCACATTTTTGAGGTCTAGGATTTTTCTAAGATCCATTACCTAGTGATAGATCTTAGATAATTTTAGTTCTCATTAAATATTGAAAATCATTCTCTCTGCATTTAAAAATTCAGAAAAATTTAATTTGCATCCAAAAAATTCCAAAAAAATATAGTGCACTCATTTCATCATAATCTACATTGCGGCCAATTTTCATATTTTTCGGACATCGTTTGATTAAAATTTACATTTTAGTCCCTAAAATAGGCCAAAAACGCATTTTGCATCCCTTTATTGCATTGAAAATTCAAAAAAAAGACCGCCTTGAAAACCGAACACGAAATTGGATAGACACATCTCTAGGTTGTTCCTTTGCCTCCTTGTGATCGACCTTGGGACTTGCCCAAGTAAAATAAACATAAAACCACTTGATTAAAATTGCATAAAATTTGTGGTTATTTCTTGACTGTTTCCGATCGCCGCCTACAACGAACGACATTTAATTATTTTATTACACGACGATAAAAACACATTCTTAACGCGGCTTTTCCGGACCCGTCAGATGGCGCCGTTGCCGGGGAGGCAAACGACTTAGTTTTGTGTTTTGAAAATTTGTTCGGTTTTCCAAATTCGGGTAGTCTGACCCCCGAATTTTTCACTGTAAATCCCATTTTATTTCTTGTATTTATTTTCAGCATTTATTTCATTTCTTTTATTTTTGATTATTTTCTGAGTCACTCTCTTACATTCTCTCTCTTATTTCTCTTGCGAGGTACCCGACGCACATGGAGCGGTTTTTCAAGGAACCGACGCATCTTCACCGACACCCGAAGAAACCGCAATTAAATTAAGATCGAGTCAAGTCGTGAGAGAGAGTAGAGTTTAGGTTTTTAATTTCTGCACTTTTAATTTCTGCTCATTTATAGCGGTGTCCGTTTGGACTCTCGCATGTGTAAAAAGACCTTGAACTTTATTTGTGGTGTGTCGTGGCCTGTTTCACTATCCGGCGAGGGTGGGGCCCGACTTGAGTGGCGATTAGGATAGACCTGCACATACGACTCTCAGAGAATTTTTTATTTTTGATTGTGCTCGTAGGATCTTAAGCCACACTTCACTTTAATCAAGACGCACATAGATCGTTCAACTTAGCCAAATTTAATTCAATTCTTCCCCGCTAATAGAACTTTCTGCTTAGGTGCGGTTTTCATCGGCTTGCACGTATTTAGAATAAATTTTAAAATTCTGTCTAGCATCCCACATGAAGATTGCGAGGAGGCACTGTAAGTCTTCTAACTGAGCATACATCATTGTTTTTCGCGTGCATCGGCTTTTCCCGAACTCCTCCCTCTTGTTTTATCACATAATTTTAAAAGGAAATTGGGACTGGACGGTAGACGTGTATTTGTGCTCATTTAAATTCTTCAGTGAACATCTAATTAAAATCGGGACTGCTAAATATAGCCGATTTCAAAAGAATCCATAAAATCAAGATTTTTTGCGGGAGAGCAACCCCGACCTTGGATGATTTTATTTTTTTGAGTGAGCGAGAGACGACACTTAAGGATAGAGCCCAAATCTGAAATCTCAGCTCGCTAAATTTTTTGCCAAGATTGATTTATCACCAACTAAAATTGAAAAGATAATAGTCGACCTCTTACGACTTCATTGTATGCGTTGGTGAACCCAGGGTTTGAATTGTGTTTGCATTGGTGTGCGTGAACAGATTTCAAGATCAATAACCGCACATTTGATTTCTCTTGACTATCCCGTGCAATCATCTCTCCTCTCTTCTTAATAATGGAATTCTTGTACAAAAACAGACCCAACCCCTCATTCCTCTCAGCTCTTTCAGAAATGACCGAGAATCCATCAGAGTTATACTATGAAAAAGAATTCGTGTCGGTTAGACCCAAAACACCTCCTTCAAGAGACTCTCAACCACCATCTCTTTTTACCAATCTGATCTGCTTCATGAATGACAATCCTCTGTTTTCGGACACAACAAATCAACAATCGACTGAGGTCTCCACTTCTTCATATATCAATCCTCTCTACACCGATCATGCAATTCACCCATCATATTCGGTGAATATCAATCCATCATTCATGGGAGATGGTAACCACATGATCGAATTGAACACCTCTTCACCTCTTCCATCGACCCTCCCCTTGAACACACATGAACAATCGTCATCTTGGATTGACCATCACAACCCCCTTTTCAGACATGATAATCATATAGAGGATTGGACTGATTACATGCTGACTCCACAACATCAAGGTCCGACTACTCAAACAATTGAACACCCTTTGGACCAACTCCACATGTCAGGATCATATGAGCAGCCGCCTTCCATGATTATTGAGGAGATATTTTCCGAAATTAATGATCATATATTGGATATTCCAAGAAATTCTCCTCTCAGCACAAACGAGAAAATGGAAGATGAAATTATCGAACACACACCGACTGCGCCTATGATTGACCATGAATTGAATTTTGAGGATGATATTTTGAGGATAAAAATAAGATTCGAATTGATGGAGGATAGATTTCAAAAATTCACCGACCGATTCATCACATTCTATGGTAGCTCGGACATTAAAATAAATGAGGAAATGATTGGATCTGAGATTGAAAATTCTGAGGATATTCAGGAACCTAGGGACGATTCTGACAATTTTACTTCTACATATTACTCCCCTAGAAATGACTATGCCGCAGACTATCGCTCTGAATATCAAGGCCCCTTTTCATCTGAAGAACACACCACACCCCCACACGACCCAGAAAATACTAAAAAAATAGAAATATTTGAAAACCACAAAAAAATTGAAAATTTAGAAAATTTCATAAAAATTGAGACTGAAGACGATCTGAGGAATTTGGATCCGACTGTACGGGAAGCACTAGGAAAGAAATTGATTTTTGAACTTCCCTTTCTACAGGCCATTGAACACTTCCCCGACCTTAAAAGATTTTTAACGGAAAAATTAACTATGAAAAAGTCAGGCAGGATTAGAACCAAAACCAAGAGACATATCTTGTCAATGGCTTCCTCCTTGGTGTTGAGGAGAAAAACCAAGAGCCGCTTAGTGAAGCGGTTGCCCAGATTTGACTGTGAAATCAAAGACGCAATTTTCACCCATGCTCGGATTGATGACGATTCACCAATTAATATCCTCCCGACCTCTGTATTCCATGAACTCAAACTCGGACCGATTCGGAAGATACGAGAGATTATTCAATTAGCGGACCGATCGATAAAAAGGCCGAGAGGAACCATTTCTGTCATCATGTAATTCCAAGGTGCTCCGCTCAAGCTAGAATTCACGATCATTGATATTGAGCATCAAGGAGAATTCACCCAGTCTCCAATCATTCTCGGAAAACCATTCTTGGCATTGGCCAAGGCGAGTATCGATTGTGAGACCCGGGAAATCAATTTCACAGCATTGGAAGCACTTAAATCCGACCCTATCTTTGAGGAACCACGATCTTCTGAGACAACCCACGAAGTCCCTGACAACCGTAACCATGAAACGGTAGAAGAGCCCTACCCCGCAACCACACCTGAGATAGCGGTTGTTGATGAGACTATTGGTTTAGAAAATCTCCCCCTGCTCCATTCCCAGCCGCTCTCACCATGGAGAATCATGTATATGAATCATATGATCCGGAGACTTATGCATGGGCACACCCTGGGTCAACCTACTCTGACTACATGGATTACATCAACTCGACACAGGAATGCGCCAACATCGAATCAATTGAGAAAGAACATGCAGAGACTCTCCCTAGTATTTCAATTCCCGCGGATCTCAAAATAGACAAATCTTTCTATTACGATCCTGTGACATATGCATGGTCACACCCTGGAGCAACATTCTCTGAATATCTTGACCAAATCATCCCAAATCGAGATTGCTCAAACATTCGAGAGACTAAGAACAAACGCGTAGAATAAACACCGACCGAGGAAAATTCTAATGGTTATTCATCTGGATATTCGAGTGAACCGACACCTTCACGACGAAATAAAAAGAGAGCCACCTTTGACCTTTCGGAAGAGGAATCAACTGATGATCCCTCATCAGGTCCGGAAAATATTGTTTACATGAGTGAAGTCTGTTTGGCAACCCTAAAGCCATATCTTCGCAAGGATCCAAAATTTAATTCTCATTGGACAACTCCCGTTCCTAACTACTACTCATCCAAAGCTGATGCTCCTGCATTCTTCAAGTGCACTGGAATTCTTTCGTATGAGCTGACTGAGACCGGTACTTCTGAGTATTCATCCGAGGACAAACTGATTGACCCCAAGAAGGAACGAATTCTGAGGAAATAATTAAAGAAACAAAAAGACCAGTATACTTGGAGTATGTCCACTTTCAAATACTACTCCTCTGAGGATAACTCTGATGATGGATATCTTTTATCTGACTCAAATACTTCATCTATCCATCATGATTTTTCTGAGGATGACACTGATCATAGTTTGGAATCATATGCCTCATCTCCGACCCATCATTACGATCTCCCACCGCAGGCTCACAAAAAGATCAGCCGAAAACCGCCTTAATCATCGGCTACCCTCCCTCCCTCCCGACCACATCGGTTCCCTTGTACAGCTTCTTCCGCTACTTAGGCCAAGGCCTAAGTATAGGGGGGACCGATGCCATCTGTACATACCACCCTTCTCCTAACTCCCGATCGCTTCATTTTTATTTGTATTTTCACTCCCTTACGCTTAGCCCGAGCTATGTCTTCGTTCCTCTTCTTGTGCTCTGAGGACATAACACTCGCTAAGTATAGGGGGGTATGTATATATACTTTATATATATTTTACCCATATCTCGTACTTTCGCGTAAGTCTATATGTATTTACGGGGTGGGTACTAACTTAAAAAAAACAAAACACAAACAAACACACACAAAAAAAAGAGAAGAGTTTTGCTACTAACACTGACTTGCCCAAAATTTTTGAAAAAAAAAGAAAAAGAAGAAGGCTTCTTATTCCATTTTCTACATAAAAAATTCCCGTGCATAAAATGTCAAAAAAAAAGAAAAAGAAAAAGAAAAAAAACAAAAAAAAAAATAAAAAATGTGTCAGCATTTCACACCTGCACTTCATCCAACATCACATGCATTTGCATCTGTGAAAAGTCATTGGGTTCTGAACCGAGTTATGAGCCGAAACCGAGAGTGGTCTGGACTTGACCTTAATCCACCTAATTTTCAGAGGAACTTCACCGAGAAATAGGATTTTAAGAGCTTCAGGTCTTTTTGACTTAATTCCTTAAGTTCCACATGACAATGTGCAGCGTTTGACTCTTAGTGTCTAACCTGGTCTCTTCATTCTGGGTACAACTCTGGAATAGAGAATTAATTCGCACTCTCGCACTATGCACTTAGCTCAACCCAGACGGGATGTTGGAAGACTGTGTGAGTCTCTTTTCTAGTAGCGTGGAAATCTAAAGACCGGAGTACGGGTTGAAATAAAGCTTCGGAAAGGGATGGACAGCTGGGCACAATTTTTTCTAAGACCCCAAAAAAATGTACGGAACAAAAAGATTCTATATCTGTAGGGGCACAACAAGATCCAAGCAGAACCACCAAAAAAATTCCAAATACAAAGAAGCAGTCTACCAAATAAAAATCCGACCAAAAAGGTCCAAGCTTCAAGAACCTGCAGATCTTGGTGGAGACTCGGCTACACTGGCCATCTTCACAAGGAGAGGTGACTACACTGGCCACCCTCCAGTTCTTTTCTCTTTCTTCTATCTTCTCCCTCATTCGATTGTGAACACAGCACGACAGACCTTAGAAGGAAATACCTGACTCCCCGAGGACGAGTTACTGGAGAGGAGAGGAGCACGGTAGTCTGGCATTCTGAATGAGAAGAGCTAAAACCCTTCACACACATGAGTCGGTTATTCAATGTTCTTAGGGTATACTTTAGGAAGAGGATTGATCTAAGATGACTTCTGAGCTGAAACTGTGTCAATGATGTGTAGAACTTGAGGACTGTTGATTTTAAAATTCTAAGTCTCACAGAAGTTCCGCCACATTATTAATCCAAAGCGCGAGTTTAGTTTCACTTTCACCTTCAGCTCATGGTCTTGGTATGGAACCCAATATCATTTCACTTCATGGCATTTCTTTTTGATCTCAGGGACGAGCATGGTTTAAGTATAGGGGGATGATGAATCTCGGATTCACCATTCTAAGTCTCATTAATTAAGCTCAGGTCCCTAAAAATCAACAACATTTCTGCATTTATTTCGCATAATTAGCATTTATGCATGATTTCACAAGAATTGCATTTTAGCATTAATTTGTGCATAAAATAAGAAGCCAAAAATCCAAGCCAACAATGACCTGTAAATAGCCTAACTTCCCCCATTTTTAACTCCTTCGTGCTAACTCCGAATACCACAAAACTACATCCACTGTGTGAACATCGCTAACAAGAATAAATAAAAAATATAAAAAATCACTAACCCTGTTAAGTGGACCAAAAAAACCAAACCCTAGTTTCAGGATTTTCGGACTAAAAGCCCCATATCTTCTCCATCCAGTGTCTGATTTAATCCTACTCACTTTTGAACTAATACACATTCAATTACCTTCAAAACAAGACCAAGTTCAAGTAAATCGGAGCTCGTATGCGAAAGTTGGGTTTTTGGGTCTCTTTTGTATATTGTATATTTTCGCGGCTTTTGACCTTGTATTTTATGCATATATTTTCTTTATCATTAAAAATCCAAAAAAATTAGAATTAAGTGTCTTTTATTCATCTTTGATTTTTCCATATTTTTTCTGATTTTTATCGTGATTAAAAATGACAAAAAATTAGAAAACCCAAAAATCAAGGTATTCTATGTACATGGGATACCCCAAAAATTCACGTTTTACATTTGACCGAATTTGGCTTTGATGTGTTCATAAACGTTGTAGATCTCGTCGAGACGAGCATTTGTTGTGAAGGAACTTTTTCGATCCAAGGTCATTTGCTATTTTTTATTGATTTTACAAGGGTTTTTATTCTCGAATTTTCTGGAGCTGACACGTGGCAGCCCCAGAGGGCCGCCACGTGTCAGCTATTTTTCGCATATTTGATATATCATTTTTATAAAAAAAATTAAATACCACGCACGTGCAGCGCACGTGCCACCGCCGCACGCGCACTGCACGTGCGCCCGCTCCCTCTCCCCTTAACACCCTTGCCACGTGTCCAGATCGCGGCCGTTCGATCTCGGTCGATCGAACGGCCGCTGGCCTTCGTCTTCTCCCCAACGGACCCACCTCCGAAACCTCCGCCGCCGCCTCTGTCAACCTCGCAACGATCGCCTCCTCGCCAGCCCTCCGCAACCTCCACTCCTCTATCCTCGCGCCGCCCCAAGATCTCCGGCCTCTCCCCTATTTAAACTCCATCGCCGACCCTCCAGACGCCTATCCGCCGATTCACATCAGAGAAGGGAGGTCGCCCGCCGGAGGTGACAGCTCCAGGCACGCCATCCCAACCTGCGGCGAGATCCGAAGCCTTCGAGCTTCGTCGCAGCGACTCCCCAGCCAGCTGCTTTGCTCCGCCTTGGCGTTGAGCCGACGACCACCGAGTTCACCCTCTTCTCCAACGCCTGCGACTTCATCTTCGACTTCTTCGACAACCACCGTGCTTCTCCAACGCCATCACCTTCGTCTCCGACTACGCCGCGCCTTCACCGCCAACTCCGCCCCAACTTCGTCTTCTCCGACAACGTCGCCTGGAGCTCAGGGCCCTTCCGCCCTCCAACACCAACGCCACCATCTTCACCACCCGATCATCGACATCAACATCGACTACCTCCTACGACTTCGCCATCGACCGCCTGGAAGCTCCAAGCTCCGATCGCCACCGTCTCCAACAAGGCAGCACCTTCCCTGACCATCTTCCACGCCTCCGCCTGGAGCTCCTTGGACCGGCCAACATCGACAACACCCGACTTCACGCCACCGGCCAACCACTACTTCGACCTCCGCCTCGACCAGAGGGCGGTCTGCCGCAGCTCCGCCAGGAGCGGCCCCCCTCCGCCGCACTCGCCACCACCGGGCGCCAGGCCCGAGACCCCCGCACGTGAGCCGCACGTGCATGGGGGGACGACCTCAGCATTGCGTCAGCAGCCACGGTCACGTGCTTAGCACGTGACCGTGGGAAATTGCAAGAAGAACCCCGACAGATATCCTATTTACGCTCCAACCCCGCCAACCAGAGGCACGTGCAGGGCACATGCTCTCTGGTAATTTTGCAGAACTCCCCCCCGAGTTATAGGTAATTTCAAGTAGGTCCCTGTCTGCACATTTTTATTTATTTTAGTTATATTTATTGCATTTACCCCCTGTGTTCTCCCTCTGTTTTGAACATCTTCTAGACCTCATTTTATTTATACAAAAATAGCACTTTGTTTATTGCTTAATTCTCTACATTTTGAGATACTGTGGGTATTTTTGTGATCATCGGTTAATTATTAATTATTTATTTTGTGGAAAATTGCGCATTTTGCCCATCTTATGCTCTAAAATTTCTGTTTGATTAACTGTTGCTCTAAAAATCCCTGAAAAATCACATAGTGTAGAGTTTATTGTGGTTAACATTGTACCCAAAAATCTTTGCATTTGCATGCATAACTTGCTCTGTAAAAATCATTTTGCATATTTCATTGTTAATTTTTTAATAGGTATTAAACCCCACATTTTTGAGGTCTAGGATTTTTCTAAGATCCATTACCTAGTGATAGATTTTTGATAATTTTAGTTCTCGAAAATAAGTAGGTTTAATATTTATTATAATTAAATATTGAAAATCATTCTCTCTGCATTTAAAAATTCATAAAAATTTAATTTGCATCCAAAAAATTCCAAAAAAATTATAGTGCACTCATTTCATCATAATCTACATTGTGGCCAATTTTCATATTTTTCGGACATCATTTGATTGAAATTTACATTTTAGTCCCTAAAATAGGCCAAAACCGCATTTTGCATCCCTTTATTGCATTGAAAATTCCAAAAAAAAAGACCGCCTTGAAAACCGAACACGAAATTGGATAGACACATCTCTAGGTTGTTCCTTTGCCTCCTTGTGATAGACCTTAGGACTTGCCCAAGTAAAATAAACATAAAACCACTTGATTAAAATTGCATAAAATTTGTGGTTATTTCTTGACTGTTTCCGATCGCCGCCTACAACGAACGACATTTAATTATTTTATTACACGATGATAAAAACACATTCTTAACGCGGCTTTTCCGGACCCGTCATCTATACAAAATTAGTCTTTTTTGTGTTTTATTTTATTTCTTCTTTTTATTAGTTACTAAAAATCCAAAAAACAGATTAATGTGTAAATATTTATCTTTTATTTTACCAATTTTTTCTGGAGTTTTATCTGGTTTAAAAATAAAAAAATTATAAAACTCAAAAATCAAGGTATTCTATGTACATGGGATAACCCAAAAATATCACTTTGTGCAAATAATCGATTTTGGTTTCAATTTCTTCATAAAAGTTGTAGATCTCATCGCGATGAGCAACTTTCTTGAAGAAAAAATTTCGATCCGAGGTTGTTTGCTATTTATTCCAATTTTTTTAAGGAATTTATTTCCTGATTTTTGTGGGACTGACATGTGGCAGCTCCTGGAGACACTACGTGTCACCCATATTTGAGTTTATTTTTATTTCGTTTTTATAAAAAAATTTAAAAAACTGCACGTGCGAGGCACGTGCCTCCTGCACACGTGCCCAACACGTGCTGCTTCCCTCGCCCTCTAGCTGCCACGTGGCTCCCATCTGGGCTGTCCGATCTTGACTGATCAGATGGCACCTGCTTGTCATCTTCCTCCCCATTCCATAGCGGGTGACGGCTCCCCCAAATCTCCCCGCCGCCGCGATCTTCTCGCTCCTGATCACCGGCCCCTGCAAATCTCTTCCGATTTCCGAGTATCTCATCACCAATCGCCATCAATCTCCTCGCGAATCTTCAATCATCCTCGTAGATCTCGCACCTCCACGATCTCCTTCCTCGTCGAATCATGTCTCCGATCTCCTTCCATGACTGGCACCCATCACCATCCCCTATAGCTGCCCCTTCATAACACCCATCCACCGATTGTACAGGACAAGGGCATTGGTAGTGACAGCTTGATACCCTTCTTCCTTGATGAGATCCAAGGCTGTGAAGCCTTGTCGCAGACCTCCTCCATGCTGCTCCGCTCCAGCCGTGTTGCTGTTGAGTTGCGCTACTACCTCCGACAACATCGCCTCCAGCTCCTCGCCCGTGTTCCTCCATCATCGCCAACGCCTTCACCGGACCCCTGCTCCACCTGCACGTCTTCTTCACCGGCGTCGCGCCCCAACGACAGTGGGCCGTGTGTCGGCCAATCCATTACCTTCGTGGGGTTCCATCTCATCCTCTCGCTGGTGCCCTTCTGCGCCAGCAGCTGCAAGCCTCGCTGGTGCTCTAGCTTTCCCCATTGACATCTTCGACCTCCAGGAGCATCTCGCCCCAACGCTAACACTTGCCGGCGCTCCAGCTTTCCCGGCCGATCCCTTCCACCCACTGGGCGTAAGGCCCGAGGCTCCCCACGCACGTGCGAGGCACGTACGCCGGGGGAGGACGTCAGCCATCCCCTGAGGTCACGTGCTTCGTATGTGACCTTGGGAAAATTGCAAGAAGCCCCCAGGAGTCCGCACTATTTTTACACATCAGTCCTCACCGACCAGGTCACGTGCTTCGCATGTGACCTGTTGGAAATTTTGCGCTCGACCCCCTAGGAGTTCTGGTAATTGCATTTGAGTCCTCTTTTGCATATTTATATTTCTTTTTATTTACTGTTATTATAGAAATACCTCTGTATTCCCTTATTGTTTCAGACCTCCACGTTGCATTATTTATCAAAAATTGGAATTTTATTCTACAATTAATTCTCTATAGCTTGGCATATTATAGACATTTTTGTGATCAGTGGTTAATTAATAATTACTTGTTTTGTGGAAAATTTCTTACTTTGCCCATTTTGAGCTCTGGAATTCATAGTTGATTAACCGTTGCTCTAAAAAATGCCAAAAAATCACGGATTGTAGAATTATTGTATTTAGCATTGTGCCCAAAAAGAATTGCATTTGCATGCATAGTTTGCCTTGTAAAAATCATTTTGCATATTTCAATATTTGATTTTTAATAGCTATTGAATCTCATATTTTCGAGGTTTAGGATTTTTCTGAGATCGATCACCTAGTGATAGATTTTGGATAATTTTATCTCTTGAAAATAAATAGATTTAATATTTATTATAATTAAATATGAAAATTCACATCATTTGCATTTAAAAATTCATAAAAAATTCATCTTGCATCCAAAAATTACAAAAAAATTACAAAAGCATTCATTTCATCTTAATTATCATCTTGGCCAAATTTCATATTTTTGAACGTCATTTGATCGATCCTTACATTTTAGTCCGTAAAATAGGCCAGAGTTGCATATTGATCCCTAATTGCATTAAAAAATTACAAAAAAGTTCACCTCGAAAACCGTGCACGAACTTTTATAGACAATATTCTAGGTTGTTCCTTTGCCTCCTTGTGTTCGGCCTTGGGACTTGCCCAAGTAAAATAAACATAAAACCAAGTGATTAAAAATTGACTAAAATTTATTGTGGTTATTTCTTGACCGATTCCGATTGTCCGCCTACAACGAAACGTCAAATTATTTTTAAACGCACGATAATGCACGCTTCTTAACTAGGGTGATCTGCGAAGCGTCAATAGCTCCCCATCTTAGAAGTAGCAAAGAAACAACCTCCCTCAACAAGGTAACTCTAGTTCCCTGGTCTTGCAACTCTTTCCTCGAGGAGCGGAGATATTCCCTTCTAAGTTCAAGTACATCCAGCTTAAGAAGAGAGGATGGAGAAAAGAATGGACGATAACCAGTGTAGCTACCTATCCTTGGATGCATGACCAGTGTAGCCAAGTCGTCCGCTGCAAGCTTACAAAAATTTATCTTTGAGGCTCTTATTGTATTATTTATTTATTTATTTATTTTTTATCCTTATATATACACTCCGGCAGACATTTTACTTTTCACTCAGGTTTGTCCACTTTTGGAGATTCTGCATTTTCCATACTTTTTTGAAAGCATATACAAGGTGCAGCATGTACATAAGGAGTTTTTCCTCTTGAGCCAGTAGACTATACATTTTTTGAAGCATTATTGCAACCCCACAACATCCTGTCTTTAGACCTCAACATCGCTAGACCTGGTTGAGACACACTTCCTTCTGAAGGATACGAGAAAATCCTCAAGCACATCACGGAAGCGTGATGATCGCATCGAATGCGATCGGGAGCGATGATGACACGCCTGATACTCGGGTTAAGTATGTAAATAAAAAATGGTTGTTGTGACCCAAATCACTAAGCGCGGTCAATCAAGATAAATAAATGAACCACTCAAAAAAAGATAAATCAATAAAAACAATGTAAGTGGCTTTTCGCTATTCTTTTTACCTGGTATAGCGACCATGGTCGAACACAAGGAACACAGAATTAATTTTTAGTGATTTTTGAATTTATATTTTTTTTTGTATTTTTCAAAATAAGCACAAAGAGTAAAAACACACAAGACCCCACTCTTTTTGGATTTTTTTCAAAGATAAGGTAAAAAATGCTTAGAAAAATAAAAAGAAAATGTTTTTGTGTTTTATATTATTTAAGACATTTTTGATATTTTTTTGCAATTTTCTGATGTTTTTGTTATATTCTAAAAATAAAACAGTGGAAAATAAAGCAAATAATGCACAATCAGGATTATTTTGAAAATTAAAAAACTTTTAAATGCTCAAAATCCTTATTTTTAAAGAAACTAGAAAGCAATATCTACAATTAGAAACTGAAATCGGATTTTTTGGATTTTTTTACAATTTTCTACAATTTTTTTAAGATTTTTCGTTTTTCGCACTTTTTTGGAGTTTTATAAATGGAAAATGCACAAAATTTGGTCAAAAATTAAAAGAGATCAACACACATCTACATGAAGTTTTTTTGGATTTTTTACAATTTTTTCGATTTTTTTTATGGATTTTGTAATTTCAGGTAGAGAAAAATACATTGTTTTTGTATTTTTAAATATATCAAAAGTAAATGAAATGCAATGAAAAATTTATACAATGGCAAGCACTTTATCTAGAACATACACTAATTTTTTGAGAATTTTTCAGAATATAAAAACATTTATTTAATAAAAAATAGCAAGCAAGTTTATAGTTTGTAAGTACAGGGACTAAAATGAAAATATTCAGAAGTTGTGCACCAAAATATGATAGCAATAAAATACGAGAAAAAATTGCAAATTACCCACAAGGAGGGCGTGTGTTACATATGACTGACTCTGGTGGGGACCGTTTTGTAATATTCAAATCGTTCAGGGGCACCTTCACAATTGTTCCAATTTTTTTTAAAACACCCCACCTAGGGTTTTTCTCCTTCGATCTTCACAGCAAAGACGTAGGAGGCACCCGCCGCCGCCGCCACTGAGAGGTGCTGGGCGACGCGCGGGGTCACGACGGGGTGGCGGCTTGGCGGGGATGTGGCGGGTGATAATGGCGAGGGCTGGGTGCCGGCGCAAGGGGGTACGCAGGGCTGGGCGCGTGGACGGGGGCGACCGGAGGGAGGGCACGTGGCAGCGGGCGATGCTCGGGCTTGGGCGTGAGCGGTGCGGCCGCCTGGAGGATGGGGGCAGCGCTCAGGTCGGCGGAGACGTTGGAGGGCACTGGGCACCATCGCGTCGAGGGAGGAGGCCGCTGGTTGGCGCACCCACGTGCGGGGCGGCGCGAGGGGCTGGCCGCTCTCGCGTTGGAGTGCGCTGGAGGTGCAGGGCAGCGCCGGGCTGGTCGGTTGCACGTGCCCACCGCAGAGGACGACCGGACAGAGGAGGGCCGCGTGCGGAGGCTGAGGCGGCAGCGGGCGGCGCGCGAGGGGCGCCTGAGGGATCGCCTAGTATGAAGGCGGGCTGGCGTATGGGCGATGACGACCTGCGACTTTTTTTGTTTTTTGTTTTGTTTTTATTTTAATGTAAGCAGAAATAATAATAACGAATTTTATTTTTTTTTCAAAAACTGTAGGCATTTTTTTATTTTGAACTAAACTATATCAGGGATGAGAAAGCTTTTTTTATTATTATATTTTTTTATTATTTTTTGTATAATTTCTTAGTGAACCTGCAACACAAAAGTTAGAGAAAAACAACTAAATATTTATTTATTTATTTATTTATGCACAAAAATAGAAGATGTGAATGATGAGGATCTTGTGATATGGGAGAGAGATCCGAGACTCCGACCACAGTGCGTGGTCGGAGGTGTAAGGTTGTGCGAGGTAGAAATGAAATGGAGGGATTGAGAGATGAGGTGAAAATTTCGATGTCAGACGCGGAATTGTGATGGAATTTGTGATTCTACGATCTAAAGATTAATAAGATCTATGTAGAAATTAAACTACGCTTCAACCTAGTAAAAACAACAAGGAATAAAAGTGGATCTCACCTCGAAGTTCGGACACGCCGTGATGGCCTCGACGATGCTCAAATCGCTGTCACCGACCAGATCGAAGGCTGGGCACCCTTCTACAACAAGTAACTCTCGAAGATTGGGCTCCTCTCCACCAAAGATTGATCTAGTGTGAATGAGGCAGGAAGGAGCCAATAAAAAGAGAAGAAAACAAAAATGGAAAATATCCACAAATAAGGAAGGTGTTTATTGGGTGAATTAATAAAATAAATAAATAAATAAATTAAATAATTAATTATGAAATTCGGAATAAATAAATTAAATAATTAAATTAATTAATGAAAATCAATTAACCACCATAATGGTGGCCAATTAAGGCATAAAATCAAATCTTTACATAAAAGGTAAGTTTCAATTCAAATAAAAGAATAAATTAAATAATTTAATATAAATTTTGTAATTAAAATAAATAAATTAATTAATGTTAGATAATATTTTTTAGTGATTTTTATTTAAAGAAGTTAGTAGTATACACATATTATACACATATAATACAATGTACATAAGTACAAATAAGGAAATAAATTTTATAAAAGAATTTTTTTAATTTTTATTTTTTAATTTTATTTTTAATAAAAACAATATTTACAATTATATATATTATTATAAAAATACATATTAACAAATATGAACAACAAAAATTGGTTAAACTGCACAAAACACCCCAGAAAATCGATTTTTTAACCGTAACTCCAAAAATTATGAAACCACAACCATTTGAAAGATAATTTAATTTAGAGTATGATGTAAGTGAGTTTGATTCAATTTGAGCTCGTATGGAGCCAGAATTGGTGTTTCAATTGTCACTTTACATCTTTTTCTGGGTGCTATTATTTGCATTATGTACATTATTTTATTTTATAAATATTTTTATTATTTACAACACAACTTTATTTACAACTTTTATTTACAAAAATGATTATTTTGAGGTCAAATTATGTACAAATAAAATAATACAAGTTTTGTACAAATATATAGGAAAAATATTTACAAATATTTTTTTTGGATTTTTGACAGAAGACCCTATCTCCCCCTACTTTATTCCTGGTCGATCAGGTCAAGTCTTGACCTTCTCTCGGGGTTTGGGTCAGTCTATATTTATTGCATAAATACCTCCTTTTCTTTTTCTTTTCTTCTTTATTCTTTTATTTAAGTAAGTTAAAAATGCAATTTTAACAAAAGCATGCAAAATGGTAAAATTATGGAATTAGTGGGTATTTACAGGTATTTGACTAAGGAAATGAGGCTAAAATAAAAGAATAAAGGCGATGAATCGTGGATTTATCATTCCCCTATACTTTACCTTTGCTAGTCCCTTAGCAAACACTTATTTGGAAAATAAGTGAAAACAAAAATAAACAAAAGAAAAAGGAAAGAAGTTAGAACAATGTTGACTTTTAAACTTATCTTCATAAAAATGTAGTATGGAGCTCTGTCAGACCTTTGGATTATTAGTGTGTTGGAACTTTAATGGGAAATGGATTTAAAACCTAACAGACTCTAAGTTCCATAAGACTCCTATTCAGGTCTCCTCAATAGCCAGATCAGAACAAGTCTACGTACACAAATTCTTGTGACTATGAATTCTTACTTGTACGTGTAAGTGAAATATAGCTCTTCATCTCAAAAGTAGCAAAGAAACGACCTCTCTCAACAAGGTAACTCTATTCCCCCGGTCTGGCAACTATTTCCTCGAGGAGCGGGGATATTCCCTTCTAAGTTCAAGTACAACCAGCTCAAGAAGAGGGGATGGAGAAGAGAATGGACGGTAACTAGTGTAGTTACCTATCCTTGGATGCATGACCAGTGTAGCCATGTCACCCGCTGCAAGCTCACACATATATGACTTTGAATCTCTTATTCTTTTTTTTCCACTTGTATATACACTCCGGCAGACATTTATTTTTCTATCAGACCTGTCCACTTTTGGAGATTTTGCATTTTTTTTCTTTTTTTCCTTTTTTGATAATATATACAAGGTGCAGTATGTACATAAGGAGTTTTTCCTCTTGAGCCAGTAGACCATCCCTCTTTTGAAGCATTATTGCAACCCCACAACATCCTGTCTTCAGACCTCAACATCACCAGACCAGGTTGAGATGCACTTCCCTCCCTAGAGGAGGACGAGAGGTTCCGCCTAGATGTACTACCCTCGTATGCTACCCCAAGCCAAAAGATTCTGCTCCCTCACTACCTCATCCATGAAGAGCTACGCGTAGAGTGCATTGTCCAAGGTAAGCCACGGTCTGAAAGAATCATGCGTGTGTTGTTAAATATTCTACTTAGACTTATCAAGATGACATGTGAACATAGTCTTATGGACTCAAAGAATTAAGTCACTAGGACCTGAAAAGTCTTAACTCCAAATCTTATAAGGTTCCTATGATATTAAGTGCATTAAGGTCCAACTAAGCTCCATTCTTCAAATTTATTCCAGACTTAGTTTAATTGTCAAAATCATCCTGAAAAATGCTCATGCAGATGCAAGAAAATATGTACAATGCAAAGAAAACAAAAACATTTTGTGAAACAATTTTCAAAATTTCGAAATTTTTATGGATTTTTTTAAAAAAGATGCACATGCAAAAAGTTTTTTAAGCAAATAGTTAGTAATATATACAAGTATATAATTTTTAATTTTTTTAGTTAAGAAAGTGATACATATTTACACAAGAGTGAGTTAATTATTTTACAAGAATAAGATGTAAGAATTTACAACTTGAGCAATTTATATAAGTATACACAGAGTTGGTTTTTTTTTAATTTTTATTTTATTCATTTTTTTATTTTTGTGATGCATATATTCCTCAAATTTATTTGAAAATAATTTTACAAATAATTTTGAAAACTATAATCCAAGATAATTTTTCAAAACAATTTTACAAACATTTACACACATTTGAAAACTATTTTGCAAATATTTTTCAAACAGTATGTATATAGGTTTTCAAAATAGTTTTCCAACCATTTTCCAAACATTTGCAAATAGTTTTTACAAAATAATTTTATTTCACAAAAAAAAATTTATTTAACAAGCCACATTATTTTAACAAAGGTTGAAAATATTTTTCAAATATTTTTCAAATAGTTTTCAAAAGATTTTTCAAATAGATTTTCAGACTACTTTCAAAATACTTTTCAAAATATTTTAACCTGATTTACTAATCATTATATACAAAAGAAGTTTTGAGGAATTTTTTGCATCTTTTTATTAGTTAGTTAGTTTTTTTTAGTTTTTTAGTTTTTTAGTATTTACACAGTATTTTAGCCATATTAAAAATATGAAAGTACGAGTTATGGCTAAAGTATATATACAATATATACGACACCCCCCTATACTTAGCTCGAACTATGTCCTCATAGTGATCAAAGAGCTGAAAAGAAAGACATAACTCGTGCCACGTATAGAAAAGTGAAAAGAATAGTATACTACAACGATGAATAAAAGAATATAAACAATAGAAGTCGGTGATCCCCCTATACTTAGGATCAAGTAATCCTAAGTATAGAAGACTGTACACATGGAGAAAACCGAGGAGTAGAATGTACAGAGTCTACCTCCCCTATACTTAGGGTAAAATATCCCTAAGTATAGGCAGCAAAACATAGGTAAAAAGAATAAAAAGAATAATCACAAGTCTAACACCCCCTTTACTTAGGGTAAAGTACACCCTAAGTATAGCATAATCATAAGATAGAGATGGGATGTTAGACAAAAGAATGTGTGATATGGACATCTGGATATATACAGCTACGGGAGGAAATGAAAATCAGGCATGATATGCAAATGATGTGAGTCAAAAACTACATCTCATGTAAAATGAATCGGGGCAACATCGACGATCAGTGGATCAAGATCTAGATATGGCTTTAGGCGCTGACCGTTAACTCAGAAGGTGGATTCTGATGACATCTCAGATATATCAATGCTGCCATTGTCATGCACCTTCCGGACCAAGTATGGTCCCTTCCACTTGCTCTTCAACTTCCCTGGAAATAGCTTTAGCCTGGCATCGAATAACCATACTTTCTGATTCGGTTCAAACTGCTTATGGCTGATGTGAGAATCGTGCCATATCTTCACTCGTTCCTTATACTGTAGGCTACTCGAAAGGTTGTATCTCTAAGTTCCTCCAGGGCTGCTAATTCTGCCTTTCTCTGATCTCCTACACTCTCTGGATCCAAAAATATCTCAATAACATCCCATAGTGACTTATGCTTCAGCTCAACTGGTAAGTGGCATGACTTGCCATAAACGAGTCGGAATGGAGATGTACCCAATGGAGTCTTGAAGGATGTCCGATATGCCCACAAGACTGAGTCCAAAAGCTGTGACCAATCCTTTCGGTCTGGGCAGACTACCTTCTGCAATATAGTCTTAATCTCCCTGTTAGAAACCTCAGCAAGACCATTCGTCTGTGGATGATAAGGAGCGACAACTCTATGATTTATGCTGAACTCGTTAGCAAGAGCCCTTACCTTGTCGTTGATAAAATGAGTCCCCCATCTTATATCAACACTCTAGGTACCCCGAACCGTGAAATGATACTTTTCCTCAAGAATTTGCAAACGATATTAGCATCTGCGGTTCAGGCGAGGATGGCCTCAACCTAACGACTCACATAATCTATAGCAAGCAATATATACTCAAATCCCTGACTCTTAGGAAATGGGCCCATGAAATCGATGTCCCATGCATCAAAAACCTCACAAAAATGAATGGGCTGCATTGGCATCATATCTCTCTATCCACAAGTGCCCATTTTCTGACAGTCAGTACACCTCTTCATGAATTCATCTGAATCCTAAAAGAGGGTAGGCCACCAAAGGCCGGATTGAAGCACCTTCTGTGCTGTCCGTCTCCCAGAATGATGTCCTCCTACCTCAAGCTTGTGGTAATAGGTGAGGACACTATGTTGCTCTTCTTGAGGAATACACCGTCTCCAGATGCTATCCCCTCCTTCATGATAAAGAGTGGAATTTTCCCAATGGTACGACTTGGCCTTTGCAAGAAAAGTCTCAAGTCACTGTCTAGGCCATCTTGTGGAACCTTCTTCATGACAAGATAGTTCACAATATCATCGTACCATGGAAGTGAGGTGATTGCAAGGATCGCCTCATCTGGAAAAGTCTCTGTAATAGGTGTAATCTGATTCGAATCCTCAAGGTTCTCTAGACGGGAGAGGTGATCCGCCACAACATTTTTGACTCCAGGTTTATCCTTAATCTCTATATCAAACTCCTGGAGTAGAAGGATCCATCTGGTCAATCTGGCTTTGTCATCCTTCTTTGCCATTAAGTATCGGATGGCGGTGTGATCAGTATAGATAGTCACTTTAGATCCAAGAATGTAAGATCGGAATTTATCCAAGGCAAAGACTACAGTTAGCATCTCCTTCTCTGTGACTGTGTAATTCCGCTGAGCAACATCCATTGTTCGGCTAGCGTAGTGAATGGCAAAAGGCGCTCCATCTCTCCTCTGTCCTAGCACAACCCCTACAACAAAATCAGAAGCATCCATCATGATCTTGAATGGGAGAGACCAATCAGGCGGTTGGAGGACATGAGCCTCGACAACTAGATTCTTGAGAGTATCAAATGATGCAAGACACTTATCATCTACAAGGAACTCAGTGTCTTTTGTCAACAAATCAGTGAGCGGTCGGGCAATTTTGCTGAAGTCCTGTATGAACTGTCGGTAAAAACTGACATGCCCTAGAAAAGATCGCAACTGTCGTATATTGGACGGTGGATTGAGCTTCTTGATGATATCCACCTTGGCAGGGTCGACCTCCATGCTCTTGTTGGAGATGATGTGGCCAAGGACCGTCCCCTGAGTCACCATGAAATGACTCTTCTCCCAAGATAAGACTAAGTTGACCTCAATGCAACGCTGAAGTACTCGGTCTAGATAATCAAGACATGCATCAAAACTGTCACCATAGACCGAGAAGTCATCCATGAAGACCTCTAAAAATTCACCAACCATGTCCGCGAAAATAGAGAGCATGCACCTTTGGAATGTAGCCGGGGCATTGCACAATCCAAAGGGCATCCACCGAAAAGCATACGTCCCAAACAGACATGTGAACATTGTTTTCTCTTGGTCTTCGGGTGCTATGGCCACTTGATTGTATCCCGAATACCCATCCAGAAAGCAGTAGTAACTCTTTCCAGCTAATCTCTCAATGATCTGATCTATGAATGGTAGTGGGAAGTGGTCCTTCTTGGTGGCCTGATTCAATAGTCTGTAGTCCACATAGACCCTCCAAGAAGTGGGTACTCGGGTGGCTATCTCCTCTCCAGACTCGTTCACAACTGTGGTGATACCTGTCTTCTTGGGTACCACATGCAATGGACTAACCCACTTAGAGTCAGAGATGGGGTAGATAAAATCGGCGCTCCACCATTTAGATATTTCCTTCATAACCACTTCTCGATGATTCGGGTTCAGCCTTCGCTGGAACTCACGCGAGGGCTTGGCGTCTTCTTCGAGATATATGTGGTGGGAGCACAGGGTTGGACGTATCCCCTGGAGATCATCCACACTCCATCCTATTGCCTTGCAGTTTCTTTCAAGAACCTCCATCAGATGAGATTCTTGGTCTTCAGTCAAATCTGCTGAGATAATGACTGGGAACATTTCTGGCTCACCCGCAAGGAACCTATACTTCATGCTCTACGGTAAGGTCTTCAATTCTGGACAAGTGGGAGGTCGTAAATCTGGCTTCTGGAATGTCCGAGTGAATGCTACCAGATCTGTGTGTGAGAACTCTCGCAGCAGTGGTAAATCTGATGAAGATGGCTCTGCTGGTATATCTGTCAACGGACCTGGCTCATTCTCCATCCTAGCTATCAGCTCTGTAGGTACCAGACACGGTAAATATTCATTGAACTCCTGCCAATCAAAATTGGTGTCTATGTCTGAGGAATCTGAATCTGAAGCGTATGAGATAAAACCGTCTTCGCTATCCTGACCATGATACACAACCTCTACTGTATCCTATGCCATGAGCGTGCTCTCCGAACTCTCATCTGCCATGATCTGTGAATCTTCACTATCTGAAGATGTGGCAAGAGCTCGTGATGTGGGATCTTCCCAAACTGCTTCGTCGTCTGTAATCACAAAGTCACACTCCTGGTGGATGTCTAGCTCTACATCTGTCATTTGCTCTGAGTCGGTCATCTGATCTGAACACTCTGAATCTCTAGATTTGGTCTCCTTGATCGTCTCTATTTGTACACTTTCACCCTCGATGCGAAAGTATACCTTCCCACTATCATGGTCGGTCACCGCCTTGGCTGTGGCCAAGAATGGTCTTCCTAAAATGATGGGGGCATCGATAACACGTTCAGGGATCTCCATGTCCAGTACAACAAAGCCCACAGGGAATTTGAGGCCCTGAATTGTGACGACAACGTCCTTAAGTAACCCCTTCGGCCTCTTAACAGATCTATCAGTAAACTGAAGGATCGTCCTTCTCTGTCTAAGAGGGCCAAACTCGAATCGATCGAGTAAGGCAGCCGGTAGGAAGTTAATCGAAGAACCGCTGTCCAATAGAGTACGATCGAATTGCTTCTCATGAATGTGGCATCTGACATATGGAGCTCTTGCATCAGGTCTCTTGGCTGGCAATTGGTTCTGTATAGCGAAGCAAGTTACACGTGTAAGCACATGGATTTCTGCATTCCTCTTCTTCCTATGTATAGTGGTCTTCTCTCTCAAGTGCTTCTGGAAGAGAGGGATGTGCTCTAGTGCCTCCTGTAGAGTCAGCTGGATATGGAATCTGTCAATCATCTGCTGGCTGAACTCTAACTGCTGTGATTTTTTTGGATTTTTTGTTTTCTTCCCTAGCCCTAAGCGGAGTGCTTGAGGGAAGGGGATAACTGGACCCTCCTCGGATAGAGGGTCAGGAAGAGGTTCCTGTTGATGAGAAGGACTGGAGCCCATACAAGAGTGATCATGCAACACATATGGACTCGAAGTAGAAGAATAAACCTTTCCTTTATTCATTTTTTGTTATTTTTGATAATTTCCTGAGATACATAGATAGGAGGAAACACAACTGGACTAGAAATGGTGGCATCATCACCACCCACGGCATCTATCTTCGCGGCATCAGCACCACGCTCTGGCTCAGCATTACATCTAATAGTGGCATCAATACCACCAACTGCATCTGGAGAAATGACGGCCTCAGTACCGTCGACTAGATCATCATCCTTGGTGGCGTCAGCACCACCTTTATCAACATCATCAGTAGCATCAACACCACTATCCTCCTCGTCTGACGCTCTGGAATCGTCAATGGGTTGTCGTTCAGACGAGGCACCGCCGACTGGCCTTCTACCGCTCCTAAGTTTTACAAAATCAGCATCAAATATGGAGGAGGAAATATCATTCAAAATATCACTAGGAGTGGTGGCCTTTGTAAACTGTACCTGCTCAGACTTCCTCTTCAGATTATTTGGGTTAGGTTCAATCTGAGCGGGTATGGTGGTTATTTCCTTGATTATCTCCCTCATTTCCTGCCGGAACTCATCCATCTCTCGCCGGAAGGACGCCTGTTGGTCAATGAGTAAGTGGGCGAGGTCATCAAGGGCCGGGTTCTCATAAACAGGTGCATGAGAACCAGATGGGTTTCCTCGCTGGAAATGATGAGGAGGCTGAGAATACTGTTGAGGCTGCTGCTGCTGCCTCCACTGCTGTCCCTGATGGTAAGGATGAGGACCTTGCTAAAAGTGCTGCTGTGGCTGGGAGTAATGGGGCTGCTGCTGCTGCTGCTGGCTGCTCTATCCACCCTGAGCTGGAGGCTGCTGTTGGGACGAGGTACCTCCGTTGGACCATCTGAATCCAGGATGATCCCGATGTATCCTGGGATGCTGCCGATCATACCAAATCCCGTTGAGTTCCATCAACGGCTCCTGCTAGTACGGGAAAGGGGGAAGAACTGCTAGTGGCTGATCCAGCTGATACACCACCATCTGAGTGTCCTGAGATGGTGGTGGCTGAGAGTAGTGCTGTTGCAACTGCTGAACCGGCTCTACCTGAATGTGGTGAACCTGGTGGTACTGGGCAGAGTGCTGGGAAGAGCTGTTGTTGGGGGGATCAGCTCGTGACCTGGAACGAGGCTGACAAGCCGCTTGTGCCTCCTGGAGACACAAGAAGTGGGTCTTCAGGTCATTAAGAGTCTGTGCCAATTGATCTATCTGTGTCATGCCCTGGCACTGCTTCTTCTCTATTATCTCTATACGGCCCAACTTCTCACTGATAATACCCATGTCAGCGGCTGAAGATTCTGCCTGTGCTGCTGCTGCTGATGAAGAAGTAGGTGGAACCGTATCAACCCGTGAGATCCTATGATAGGACATGGCATGGGGTTGGGGCTTCCCTTGAGCGTAGAGCCTAGTCTGGGACATCATTGTGTAGTTTTCAGCCATCTCCTCATAGATGGCCCAGACGTGGTCTTTGTCCTTGGCGAAGTAAGAACCCCCACAAGAAGCGTTGACAAGCCCCTGCAGCTTCGGTGTCAGCCCACAAAAGAAGCTCTGGACAAGATTGGGCTTGGATATGTCATGGTGTGGACATCGATCAATGAGCTCACGAAATCGATCCCACGCCTCATTAAACTGTTCATTGGGGATCATGGAGAAGTTGTTGATCAGAGCTCGTGCTGCGTTGGTCCGACCGAGTAGATAGTACTTGTTCAAGTACTCGGTCCAGAGTTGCTCCCAAGTGGTAACGAATCACCCCAAATGCTTCAACCAATTGGCTGCTCTATCGGCCATGGAGAAAGGGAATGCTATCATTTTGATAGTGTCCTCGTCCACGTATCTGTCGTGGATAGTGCTGCAGATCATCTCAAACTCCTATAGGTGCAGATGCGGCTCCTCGGTGTCTAGCCCATGAAACTTGGGCAAAAGCTGAATAGTCTGGGGGGGAAGCTTGAAATCACCCATAATCTCAGGGAGCTGAATCCATCGATGGGTCAGAGTTGCAGCAGGGTTGTGCAAATGCCTCATCGGTCGTAGCTGTCTAGCTTGCTCCGGCTGGTCCTCTGGATTTCCGTCTGATCCTCCTCCAAACTCTGGAATCTCTCCACCGCCTGCTTGGTTATGCTTTCCTTTGTCGGCTCGCATCTGTGCTAATTCCTGACGAACCTCTGCCATGAATGCTCCTTGATCCCGAATCTGTCGCTGCATCGTCTCTAAGGAGGCTAACAAGGTGTTGTTGATGGCGCCCTGATCTAGAACATAAGTGGAACTCTGGGGCCGTCCATCGGTTCGTCCATCACTGCTGGCCATCTTGTGGGTCTCTGCAAAGGTGAAAGACTCAGGCTTAGGTGCCGTCAAGTTAACATGTATCTGTGTTTTTCTCTGCACAGGTATCTCAGGACTGGTGGAAGAAGGGTGGTCGAGGGGGGACAGGGTGGTAGTGAACTCAGGTTCGGAGAGCGGGTCTGGGCTCTCCGAAACTGCCATAAATGAATGGGGAGGAGTGCTCGATAGCGGTGTTGCTAGAGGCAGCCTAAGGGGTCTCCTTCCCATCATCGTGATGTGGGGATGAGTGCGGATGAGATCTGGTAAGCAAACAAGATGAGAAGTCAAACCCCCAATTCACCTACTCAACACGAGCTGATGTAAAGGATCGGTCGTTAATCTTGTCAATTTTAAGTTAGGTGATAAAATAATCTTGCAGAGCGATTAAGTGAGCTGCTAGGAACCCGATGCTCCCAAGAGACTGGCCCAATCCCAAAGCTAGATCTTTCCCAGCCAGTACAAGTTGCAGACCGTTTACTGGCTACCCGATCAACTCGCTCTGTTAAGGACGTCACGGTCCGCTTTACCGGTTACCAGAGAGATCCTCACTGGAGAACGACTAACTCTAAGACCAGTAGTCTAACAGAAGTTCAGGCGTGGCTCTATCCTAGTGTTCGGTTCACTCTCTCGCTCAAGCAAACCAAACAATGAGGGGGTGACTCTCCCCAAAACAAATATTTTTAAATGAGGTGGGTTTTAGGGTCAAGTTTGCATTAACAGTCCCAGTTTTTATTGCTTTCACTTTTTTAGATTTTTTAAGAAATAAATAACGCCTAACGAATTTTCTGATTTCCTCTTTGATTAATTTGAGTCCAAGAAACAGGGATAGAAGGAAGTCGAAAAAGCCAATGCACGGTCAGAAATGATGATGCATGCAGAGATAGAAAATGCGTATCTTACTCCAGCACTCTACATGCAATATGATCCGTGCAGAAATTTAAATACAGAAATTTAAACTATCTATATGATGCACGAAGAAAACGGCCTTAGGCGAAAGATTTCTACATGTGAAGCACAATAGCTAATAAGTTAACAAGAGAGGTCGGAGTCCGATCTCTGATGCCAATCGGTGTCCGCCACAACGGATCCTGCCAGCGATGTATACGGCCTCTAGCGGCACATGACCTCTCAGGTAACTTAGATTAGCTTTTTCTTTGTGATTTAATTAATTAAGTCCAGTTATCGATCTACAGGTGTAGGTAAAGAATTAGGCTGGGACCTTAATCAATTACGTCACATTCAATATAAAAGTACTAAGTCTAGGGGCCAAATTCTGCGTGAATCAAAAATAAAATAAAAATATGAGAAAATAAAACCGGCGAAAAACAACAGTGAGGTCCCCCAAGTGCACCGGCACTTGGCGAAACAGACCCCGAGAAAATAGTCCAAGTGTCCACAGGTCCAAGAGTCCTAAATTATTACAAAAATAATTGTTCTCTCTCAAAAATAAAAAAAATCTTCTTCAATTCCCTGCTCTTCCTCCTGTGCGGGTCCTAAAAAATTAAACTCCATGCCGCCCAAGCAGTACCTCACACAAAAATCAGAGAGAGAAGGTCAGAAAACAATTATAATATAGAGAGACAAGATAGAAAAATGACTATAAAGCCGTGCTCCCCGGCAACGACGCCGATCTGATGACACACCTGAGACTCGGGTTAAGTATGTAAATAAAAAATGGTCGTTGTGACCCAAATCACCAAGCGCGGTCAATCAAGAAAAATAAATGAACCACTCAAAAAAAAGATAAATCAATAAAAACAATGTAAGCGGCTTTTCACTATTCTTTTTACCTGGTATAGCGACCAGGGTCGAACAAAAGGAGCACGATTTAAAAACTCGGTAGTCAAGTTTCAGAATTAATTTTTAGTGGTTTTTTCTGAATTTATATATTTTTTTGTATCTTTCAAAATAAGCACAAAGAGTAAAAACACACAACACCACACTCTTTTTGGATTTTTTTTCAAAGATAAGGTCAAAAGTGCTCAGAAAAATAAGAAGAAAATATTTTTGTGTTTTATATTATTTAAGTTATTTTTGTTAATTTTTTTCGCAATTTTCTGATGTTTATGTTATTTTCTAAAAATAAAACAGTGGAAAATAAAGTAAACAATGCACAGTCAGGACTATTTTGCAAATTAAAAATCTTTTAATGCTCAAAATACCTGAAACTTATTTTTAAAAGAAACTAGAAAGCAATATCTACAATTAGAATCTGAAATTAGATATTTTGGATTTTTCTACAATTTTCTACAATTTTTTAAGATTTTCATTTTTCGCACTTTTTTGGAGTTTTATAAATGGAAAATGCACAAAATTTGGTCAGAAATTAAAAGAGATCAAAACATAGCTACATGAAGTTTTTTGGAATTGTTAACATTTTTTTCAATTTTTTATGGATTTTGAAATTTTGGGTAGAGATAAATACACTGTTTTTGTATTTTTAAATATATCAAAAGTCAACGAAATGCAATCAAAAATTTATACAATGACAAGCACTATATCAAAAACATACACTATTTTTTTGAGAATTTTTCAGAATATAAAAACATGCATTTAATAAAAAATAGCTAGCAAGTTTATAGTCTGTAAGTGCAGGGACTAAAATGAAAATGTTCAGAAGTTGTGCACCAAAATATGACAACAATAAGATACGGGAAAAAAATTGCAAATTACCCACAAGGAGGGCGTGCGTTACGCATGACTAACTCTGGTGGGGACCGTTTTGTAATATTCAAATCGTTCAGGAGCACCTTCACAATTGTTCCATTTTTTTATTTTAAAACACCCTACCTAGGGTTTTTCTCCTTCGATCTTCACAGCAAAGGGGCAGGAGGCTCCTGCCGCCGCCACCACTGAGAGGCGCTGGGCGGCGCGTGGGGTCGCGACAGGGTGGCGGCCTGGCGGGGCCGCGGCGGGCGACGGTGGCGAGGGCTGGGTGCCGGCGCAAGGGGGTACGCAGGGCTGGGCGCGTGGACGGGGGCGACCGGAGGCAGGGCACATGGCAGCGGGCGGCGCTCGGGTTTGGGCGCGAGCGGCGCGACCTCTTGGAGGACGGGGGCGATGCTCAGGTCGGCGGAGACGTTGGAGGGCACTGGGCACCGCCGCGTTGAGGGAGGAGGCCGCTGGTTGGCGCGCCCACGCACGGGGCAGCGCGAGGGGCTGGTCGCTCGCGCGTTGGGGTACGCTGGAGGCGTAGGGCAGCGCCGGGCTGGTCGAATGTGCGGGCCCACCGCGGAGGATGGCCGGACGGAGGAGGGACACACGCGGAGGCTGAGGTGGCAGCGGTCGGCGCGCGAGGGGCGCCTGGGGTGTCACCTTGTGTTAAGGCGGGCTGGCGCAGGGGCGATGACGACCTGCGATTTTTTTTGTTTTTTTATTTTGTTTTTATTTTAATGTAAGCAGAAATAATAATAAAGAATTTTATTTTTTTCAAAAACTGTAGGCAATTTTTTTTATTTTGAACTAAACTGTAACAGGGATAAGAAAGCTTTTTTTATTATTATATTTTTTATTATTTTTTTATAATTTTTAGTGAACCTGCAACACAAAAATTAGAGAAAAACAACAAAATACTTTTTTTGTTTTATTTTTTATTTATTTATGCACAAAAATAGAAGATGTGAATGATGAGGATCTTGTGATATGGGAGAGAGATCCGAGACTCCGACCACCGTGCGTGGTCGGAGGTGTAAGGTTGCACGAGGTAGAAATGAAATGGAGGGATTGAGAGATGAGGTGAAAATTTCTATGTCGGACGCGGAATTGTGATGGAATTTGTGATTCTACGATCTAAAGATTAATAAGATCTATGTCAAAATTAAACTACGCTTCTACCTAGGAAAAACGACAAGGAATAAAAGTGGATCTCACCTCAGGGTTTGGACACGTCATGATGGCCTCGACGATGCTCAAATCGCTGTCACCGATCGGATCGGAGGCTGGGCACCCTTCTACAACAAGTAACTCTCGGAGATCGGGCTCCTCTCCACCAAAGATTGATCAAGTGTGAATGAGGGAGGAAGGAGCCAATAAAAAGAAAAGAAAAACAAAAAAGGGAAATATCCACAAATAAGGAAGGTGTTTATTGGGTGAATTAATAAAATAATTAAAATAATAAATAAATTAAATAATTAATTATGAACTTCGGAATAAATAAACTAAATTAATTAATTAATTAATGAAAATCGATTAACCACCATAATGGTGGCCAATCAAGGCATAAAATCAAATCTTTATATAAACGGTAAGTTTTCAATTCAAATAAAAGAATAAATTAAATAATTTAATATAAATTTCGTAACTAAAATAAATAAATTAATTGATGTTAGATAATTATTTTTTTGTTGATTTTATTTAAGGAAGTTAGTAGTATACACATATAATACAATGTACATAAGTACAAATAATGAAATAAATTTTATAAAAGATTTTTTTTTAATTTTTATTTTTTAATTTTATTTTTAATAAAAACAATATTTACAATTATATACATTATTATAAAAATACATATTAACAAATATGAACAACAAAGTTGGTTAAACTGCACAAAACACCCCAGAAAACCGACTTTGTAACCGTAACTCCAAAAATTATGAAACCACAACCATTTGAAAGATAATTTAATTTAGAGTATGATGGAAGTGAGTTTGGTTAAATTTGAGCTTGTATGGAGCCGGAATTGGCATTTTAATTGTCACTTTACGGCTTTTTCTGGGTGCTATTATTTGCATTATGTACATTATTTTATTTTATAAATATTTTATTATTTACAACACAAATTTATTTATAACTTTTATTTACAAAAATAATTAATTTGAGGTCAAATTATGTACAAATAAAATAATACAAGTTTTGTACAAATATACAGGAAAAATATTTACAAAATGTTTTTTTTGGATTTTGACAGAAGACCCTATCTCCCCCTACTTTATTCCTGGTTGATAAGGTCAAGTCTTGACCTTCTCTCGGGGTTTGGGTCTGTCTTTATTTATTGCATAAGTACCTCCTTTTCTTTTTCTTTTCTTCTTTATTCTTTTATTTAAGTACAAAAAGTGTTAAAAATGCAATTTTAACAAAAGCATGCAAAATGGTAAAATTATGGAATTAGTGGGTATTTATAGGTATTTGACTAAGTAAATGAGGCTAAAATAAAAGAATAAAGGCGATGACTCGTGGATTCATCAAGCGACTAGTCGTACTAGTTGCTCGATGCAACAGAAATTAAAAAATTCCTATGTGACAAAACCACATGATCCAAGAACACTTCTCAGATCGCTTTGTCTAAACTACAAACAAGTAATATGATTACCTCTTGAAGCGTAGTTGCGATCGAGTCTCTAAACAAAGAGACCTCCTGTCTCAAGTCCGATCCGATGGAGGAGACGCTTGCGAGCGCGAAGATGAATCGCGTGCTCCTCGCAATCCATGTAGATGATCCAAGCGGAAGATCTCCTGATCTCGTCACACGAGATCCAACATCTTCTTCACAAGCGAGATGAGATCCACGAGTAGATGATCCGGCTGCATAACAACGATGCTGCGTCGATGACGACTCTCACAATGGCTCCATGGTGGATGGCCATTAAAAGAGAGAGAGAGAGGCTTGGCATGTGGTGAAAGAGAGAGAGCATTCATTATTGTGTGTCTTGAATAGAAAGGGGTGCCTCTTCTTATATAGGGTTTCGGGAGTCCATGGATCCCAATCCATGGACAACACACAATCAATGGTTGATATTGATTTATGTTTCTTTTAATGGCTAAGATGTTGTTATAAAAATACAACAATAATTGATTTAATTTTGAATTAATTTATATTGATAAATCAACATAATTAATCCCAATTTAAATCACTTTGACTGGTCTTGGAGATAATGAGATAGAATGCGTCTATCTCCTCAAAAACTCATGAGATCTCATTATCTCATGAGATCTCATTATCTCATGAGATCTCCAAGATTTACAACAACAATTGTTGTAAATATTTCTCACAAAAATAATTCACAATTATATTGTAAAAAACTTCAATCAAGCCATTGAAATTATGTGAATCTCACTCACAACCCAAAATAAAATGCAATTATATTTTCAATTAATCATTCAATGTGAATCCAATTCACATTAACAATTAATCAATAAATATAAATCACAATATACTCTCTTTAATATATTATAAATCACATTTATAATATATATGATTAATATGGATAGTGCTATCCACATTATTCATATCCATGATAATTAAATCACATTTAATCATCTTGGATCTCTATTCTCATGTGCCCAATCAATATGAATCACATTCACATTATTCATATATTTTTGATAATTAAATCACATTTAATCATCTTAGATATCTCTCATTATAAAATGAATCAAATTCATATTATTCATGATAATTAAATCACATTTAATTCTCAATTTTCTCGATGCTTGGATACATATATCAACAATGAAATTATCCACGAACTCTTTCAAGGATAATGCGCTTTCTCCACGGATACTTGGAGATAAGGACATGGCGATTGTATTGTTCCACATATAGCGACTTGGATATTGAGATCACATCTCAAATCCAAATCTTGGGCCTCCCAAAGATGCTTGATTAAATCAAGATCGCAAATCTAATCTTCTCATTGCATTTGAATTACATTCAGATCAATGTCCAACATTTGGACCAAGATCAGATTACTTTTCTACTGAGAGGAGTCACTAAAATCCAGACCCATTTCATCACTCCCTAGGAATGGAAGCGTCATGGTTATACAATCGTTTATGATCACATCACTCTCAGGTATTCCCAACACCTGTACATCTTGCATACTGGAAGACTCAGAATAAACCTGAAGTATTAGATCAACTGTATACTGTCAACTTCAGGGTTTTATCAGTAAGTTTCTCATTTGATCATTGGGAGTCAGTATCGATCATACACTTTCCAAAAGCATATATCATACCTAGGTATTGATCATATACTTTCAAAAAGTATATATCAAACCTTACAAATTTATTTAAGCTTCCAAAGCGAGACGATCGTGCACGAAATTTGATCCTTCCCAATATCTCATGAGTGAGCTCATGTCTTCCGGTTCAGTAATGAACCTGTATGATCCCTTTGAGAGATCGTATTACTCATATGACCTTGCATGTACACCAGCGCGCCGATGTATAGTTCTTGGTTAGGTCATCAACCTATTGGTCTCCCAAATGTACATACTCAAACATATAGTAACACATCTGTCTCCGATTAGAGGATGTGTGCCTGTATCGTGACAACATACGATATAGGACTTTGGTTATCTCGATCTCGTTAAGTCAACTCTTTGACTTAACTAATCTAACACCTCCGAATCTATATTCCTATGCAGAGGACCTGCATCAAGAGGTCGGTCAGATATCAACCTGTGTGAGAAAGGATTGCCATCTCCTACTCAGGCTGGAGATCATCTCTTAACAATCATTTGATGGTACTCGACGAGTCCTCAATCCAACTCTTTCGATATTCATCCAAGCACCAGCCTCTATGATTCAATAATTGAATCAACAGTTGTATGATTATTAAGATGGCCATGTTACATAACCCTAATTGTACTAAGGGACCTATTATGCAACTTAGTTATTCTTCATTTCAGATCAGGGAATGATATTCGCAATAACATTTATTGCATAATGGCTCGCCGTGGGCTCGCATGCCCAACAATCTCCCACTAGCCCAAAGAGCCATTAATGGGCTAATCATTTAAACCTACACTCATGTGACAATCATAGGCTATTTAGAAAATAGCTAAGTAAGTTGATCAATCACTCTGTTCCCAGAAGACTGTGCCAAGTTCTTTTACAACACTTGCATATCCCCAGTAACAGTGCTCGCATCTAATGCGAATGTTGCATCTTATGCAACCAATACTCTATTTAGTCAAAGCAGTTATAGTGTCCTTGACACCATTGCTCAATAATTATTATAACCAGTATTTCCATAATTCTTATTAGAATACCTTTATTCCTGGAGATCTCTATCTCCTAAGGCATCTATAGTTAAGACCTTTTAGATCTCTATCTATAAATTCTTAAGTTCTTGAAGATAAGACTTAGATATCACTATCTCGAAAGTCTTGTCATATTTGAAGATTTTGTTATTACTGCAATCAAGTGTTTTCTCTCCATAATAAGATTATCAACATTTTACTACTCCCACTGCATGGCAGATATCTGGCTTTTGTACACATCTAGCATACACTCAGCTTCTCGTAACTGATGCACAAGTGCAAGCCGTTCTAGCATTCACTTCCTCAACTCTTTGTGGTGCTATCCCTTTAGATAGGTCACTACCACATCATAAGGAAAGGAAGCCTTTCTTGGAATTTTCTAGAAAATGGAATATGTCCAAGGTGTACTACTAATGTGATTGTCCCAATACCCTCTTCTCTTTTCTTCTGAACAACTTCAAAACTAATATCTAAGAGGTATCCTTGAAATCATATTTCAAGAAATGGAACAACCAGATTATAAAACACTTATTATCATACTTATATCATCCTAAATGATTAGGATATTATCTACATTTAGCACGATGAACACAATGGCACTCCCACTAAGCTTCTCATGGTACATCAAGATTCCATCTGAAATCATAGCATTTATGATTTTATCAAATCTTATGTTCCAACTACAAGAAGCTTATTTGAGTCCATAGATGGAGCTTCTGTAGCTTGCACACCTTGCCTTCCTCAATCATGAAGTCCTGGGGCTACTTCATGTGAATATCCTTAAAGAGGTATTCATGGAGGAATGCAATCTTGACTTCCATCTCAAAGATGTCAAAGTCAAGTAGTGCGGCTTATAGTTAGCAATATTATGATGGGTCTAAGCATGGTCACCGAAGAGCAAGTCTTATCGCAAGCAATGTCTTCTCTTCCGGTGTGTAGCTCATGGCTACAAACCGTGCTTTGAAGGTCTCTACCTTCTCATCAGGTTCCCTCTTTCTCTTGAAGATCCATTTACCTTTTATGGGTCTTACCCTTATAGGTGGATCCTCGAGGGTCCATAGACAACACTTGTATATGAAGTATACCTTAGACTTTTATTGCTAACATCCATCATTCCACGTCATGATCCTCAAGAGCTTCATCACATGAAGTTCGATCATTGTCAGACTTAACTGACACATGGAATACATCCTCAAACTCATTTGAAGAGGTATCAATGTTTCATCTTTAATTATCCTTTTAGTTTTCGATTTCAGGACCCTCATTATCATCTCAAGATTCAATGAGTTCCTTTATTTCATTTTCATCTCGATTCTCAAGAGTCTCAACCTCTAAGAATCACATTCTCAGAGATGAGATCTTTTAAGAATCTCAAGGGTATAAAGTAGGTATCCAATACCATCCTTTATTTTCCTAATGAAGCAACACTCTCTAGTGCTCAATTCCAGCTTACTTGCATGGAATCTTATTAAGGGTGTATAATGTAGTCTTTACTACATATATACCTGGAAACTAAGAAGAAATTATGCTAAATTTTATCTTTGATCAAATCATGTCACACATGATCCAATTGTATCTCCATACAACTCTATTGAGTTTAGGTTTATCAGGAGGAGTGAGATAGAAATGATATTCATATCTCCATAAGGTATTCTTTGAGTTTATCTAACAGGTACAAGCTACCTAGGTTAGATGAAATTCATTTCATCTTTCTTCAAACTTTGGTTCTAAACCAAAATTGTGATATCTTTGAACACTTCGAAGGCTTCTTAGGTGAAGAGAAGAAATCTCATATCATACATAATCATCAATAGATATCACATATCCATAATGTTTACTATGATATAGATGATCCGCATACGTCAATATGTATGCGATCTTGAATACCTTGACATCTAACATCATTCCCAGATAAGAGTGTATTGGACATTTTACTTTGAATACAATATTCACAAGTATGTGAGATTTGAAATTTTAAACATTCTATATCTTACTAGTCTATTGATCAAATCAATAGACACATGTCCAAAACTTGATGCCAGATCATTGTCAAATGATCTTCATCCTCCTATTGATATTTTAAAGGTTTAATTTTCATATTTAGAAATCTTAATGAACCATTCATTAATTTTCTAATTTAGTAGAGTCCACTAGATGCTAGATTACTATCTGAAATATATCCATCATAACTCTTTATGATAGGTTTATTCCAGAATTCATGTTTATTTCCAACATTTAGAAATAAACTATGAGTGTATTCCTATATATAGGTCATAGAGACATTCTCTAAGACAAAGGGCTCTCCCACTGAAAATATGAAGTCCATCTATTCAATAGAGATTGTTGCACCAATTGCATCAAAATCCATGTAGATGACTATTAAACCTGAAGATCAAATTCTCCAATCTTCTAAAACATATGCAACCCATTGCAAGTGTTAGAAGATTGAGATACAGTTATAAGACTTTATCTTATTCAATGAGCAAGTCCATATCAATGATTTATGTAGATTATTCTGATGCTCTATCCGAGTCCTTCTCTAAGGATCCCGGACAGACTTGATTGTCATACTATCAACACACCGACTTATTGCAGTATTGGCATTCATCCAACTCTTAGGACGTCACGTGGAAGTCATAGAAGTACGATCAACTCTTTACTATCCTTCTCATCTTGGGTCTGACCCATGCTTCCACTGTGCTCCCTTTATCTATAAACAACCATTGCTTAAGACTAAGGATCTCTTAAAAAATTCAATGTAAGAGCATTTCAACATTTATACGTGTTTCATTAAATTCATACAATATGAATATTATGAAGCTTCATGAATGACTAGAGTATAAACAATAGAATGATGACACTCATCATGTCTACCTCCATCTAGACTCTTAAAACATTGGTTTAAGTAGGTATTCAAATATTTTGAATACATCATCTCTCATAGAGATACCATTTTGCATGATGCAGTGAACCATGTCATTCATGATTAAAATATCGAGAGCACATATGCATGCCAAAATATCTTCCTAGATTTTATAAGGATTAAGTTGACAATTGCGATCATCATCAACATGTCACTTCCAAAGTACATTTGATGAGATCAAGACTACAGAGACATACAAACCCTAAGGTTGTAGATCTATTGTCTATTTAATTGTTATTCCTCATTATTATGAGGAAACTTGCACATTACAACAACATACAATATGTGTCCAACTGCAAGTACAATATCTGGATCATGAGTCCAATCCATGATATTTTACTGGTTATTATTGAGTATAACATTGAGTGGGGTTTATAAAGGATTATTTGAAATAAGAAATTTGCACAAGCATATATATATTATATATACATATTTTACTTTGATTTAGGAATTTGTATATCAAAGTTGTTTTGCCTTGTCAACAATCAAAGTTCATTCCCTTAATCACTTTCAATGTAAGAGATATTCTTACCATTATATCTCAAGCAAGATCTGGGATCTCCTTCCTTATCTTTGTCACATCCCAATAATATGAGAACTTGTGACTCCGATAAAAAGAAGCGGGAACACATTCCACCTTGTAAGTCCAACTTGCATCTCCCAATTCGGTCTTCAACACCCGGGCCCACTACTCCTAAGGTGATATTGACCCGTCATTAATAGAATCAACCGTCAACATGCTTAAAACTCGCTATACACAATCCAATATCACCCCAATAATATGAGGACTCGATATTGGGGTCACTACGTATACGACCTTACTCTTTCGAGAAGCGAAGAGCCCGATCCAAATGGATTGTATGCAGGAGCTGTCACTTCGGACATGCATCTCCTACATACAATATCTGGCGACGAAACCCTTCGCCGTGATGGGAGACCATGGATGTCACTTATGTGATCCTCCATATAATACTCAAATTCTAATTAATCATCATGAATCACATTCATTATGATCAATTCTTCCAAGGGAAATAACACATCCATTTATAATAGAGTGTCTTAATTTTAATTGGATTCCAATTAGTCTAATCGTATTAAATTAATGATCCAATTAATATCCAACAAACATTCTTAGTTGTTACTTGAATTATGGTATTATCTCAAATATGTATTATTTTGAATTTTAATAATTAGAAAAATACGTCATGATCTCTCAAGCATCATTCGTTCCCTACCCGCTGTCATGGCCAGTACCGACAGGAGTGGGACAGACCACAACTGATGTGACCCGCTACTCCAATGCTCCCTGACTAGACACCATATCCGCCTCGGGAAAAAACAATGCCGAGTAAATCACTTTGTACTTGAGATGATCATCGATCTTTCAACCGAAATTATACCATATAGTAATAATCAAAACCATTTTGATTATAAAGAAATTTGCTAGACTAATTCCCAAAGCCTATTCAAGTAATAAGTTTGCTGAAAAAGTGTATCAAGAAACCAATTGGTGATCTAGATCTAATCTAATCATTCATTAGTTGAGGCAATGTCATTTAAGGGAATAATTATTGTTCTAATATTTCCTAAATATTATCCACAATTATTCCTGGAAATTAACTATTAATTTCGTACATTTCTTAAACGACAATCACGAGGTTTCTAGATTAACATGCAATTTCCAGTAGTGACCCTCACTAACTAAAAATAGCATATCTCATTCATTTTAAATCCAAATTAAGCAAAATCAATTTCCAGAGATTGATAACTTGATTTAAAAATGAAACCATGTGATAAACACACATTTCCAAGCGTTTTAAAATCGTAATTAACATCTTAATTACGTCTCCAATTGCCATTCCTGAAACAGTGGACATATGGTCAATATAATGATCATATCTTGAGCAAACGGAAATTCAAATTACGCAAACTCAAATCCTACTATTTCCTTAATTAATGGGGAACATTATTCAATTTGAAATTTCGTGTTAAAACATTTTAAACCGGGCCGAAAAATTATCACAAGACAGGGCTGCGAAAATTGAAATGCTAAAATCTTCACGAACTCAATTGAGCCCAAATCTTCGTAGGTTCATGGATCCGATCCAAAACCTTCGACAACCTGGCTCTGATACCACTTGAAGGATACGGGAAAATCCTCAAGCACATCACAGAAGCTTGATGATCGCATCGCCTGCGATCGGGAGCGACTAGTCGCACTAGTCGCTCGATGCAGCAGAAATTTAAAAATTTCTATGTGACGAAACCACATGATCTAAGAACACTTCTCGGATCGCTTCTCTCCTGTGTCTGGAAGAGGTCAGTGATGCCGCTGAAAAACGGAGTTCGACCACAGGCACATGATCTAAGAACACTTCTCGGATCGCTTCGTCTAAACCATAAACAAGTAATAGGATTACCTCTTGAAGCGTAGTTGCGACCGAGTCTCTAAACAAAGAGACCTCCTGTCTCAAGTTCGATCCGACGGAGGAGACACTTACGAGCGCAGGGATGAATCGCGTGCTCCACACAATCCTTGTTGATGATCCTAGCGGCGGATCTCCTGATCTCGTCACACGAGATCCAACATCTTCTTCACAAGCGAGACACACCGAAGGAGATGGAGATCCACGAGTAGATGATCCAGCAGCATAACGACGATGCTACGTCGATGACGACTCTCACAATGGCTCCATGGTGGATGACCATTATAAGAGAGAGAGGCTTGGCATGTGGAGAAAGAGAGAGAGAGCATTCATTATTGTGTGTCTTGAAGAGCAAGGGGTGCCTCTTCTTATATAGGGTTTCGGGAGTCCATGGATCCCAACCCATAGACAAGACACAATTAATGATTGAGATTGATTTGTGTTTCTTTCAATGGCTAAGATGTTTTTGTAAAAATACAACAATAATTGATTTAATTTTGAGTTAATTTATATTGATAAATCAACATAATTAATCCCAATTTAAATCACTTTGACTGGTCTTGGAGATAATGAGATAGAATGAGTCTATCTCCTCAAAACCTCACGAGATCTCATTATCTCATGAGATCTCATTATCTCATGAGATCTCCAAGATTTACAACAACAATTGTTGTAAATATTTCTCACAAAATAATTCACAATTATCTTATGAAAAACTTCAACCAAGCCATTGAAATTATGTGAATCTCATTCACAACCCAAAACAAAATGTAATTATATTTTCAATTAATAATTCATTGTGAATCCAATTCACATTAACAATTAATCAACAAATATAAATCACAATATACTCTCTTTAATATATTATAAATCACATTTATAATATATATGATTAATATGGATAGTGCTATCCACAATATTCATATCCATGATAATTAAATCACATTTAATCATCTTGGATCTCTATTCTCATGTGCCCAAATAACATGAATCATATTCACATTATTCATATCTTTTTGATAATTAAATCACATTTAATTATCTTAGATATCTCTCCTTATAATATGAATCAAATTCATATTATTCATGATAATTAAATCATATTTAATATCAATTTTCTCGATGCTTGGATACATATATCAACAATGAAATTATCCATGAACTCTTTCAAGGATAATGCGCTTTCTCCACGGATACTTGGAGATAAGGACAGAGCGATTGTATTGTTCCACGTATAGCGACTTGGATATTGAGATCACATCTTAAATCCAAATCTCGGGCCTCCCATAGATGCTTGATTAAATCAAGTCCGCAAATCTAATCTTCTCATTGCATTTGATTCACATTCAGATCAATGTCCAACATTTGGACCAAGAGCATATTACTTCTCTACTGAGAGGAGTCACTAAAATCCAGAACCGTTTCATCACTCCCTAGGAATGGAAGCGTCATGGTTTTACAATCGTTTATGATCACATCACCCTCAGGTATTCCCAACACCTGTACATCCTGCAACCTAGAAGACTCAAAATAAACCCGAAGTATTAGATCAACTTTATACTGTCTTCTTTAGTGTTTTATCACTAAGTTTCTCATTTGATCATTGGGAGTCGGTATCGATCATACACTTTCCAAAAGCATATATCATACCTAGGTCTTGATCATATACTTTCCTAAAGTATATATCAAACCTTACAAATTTAGTCAAGCTTCCAAAGCGAGATGACCGTGCACGGAATTTGATCCTTCCCAATATCTCATGAGTGAGCTCATGTCTTCCGATTCAATAATGAACCTGTATGATCCCTTTGAGAGATCGTATTACTCATATGCCCTTGCATGCACACCAGCGCGCCGGTGTATAAACCTTAGTTAGGTCATCAACCTATTGGTCTGCCAAATGTACATACTCAGACATATAGTAACACATCTGCCTCCGGTCAGAGGATGCGTGCCTATATCATGACAGCATACGATATCGGACTTTGGTTATCTCGATCTCGTTAAGTCAACTTTTTGACTTAACTAATCTGACACCTCCTAATCTCTATTCCTATGCAGAGGACCTGCATCAAGAGGTCGGTCAGATATCAGCCTATTTGAGAAAGGATTGCCATCTCCTACTCTGGATGGAGATCATCTCTTAACAATCATTTGACCGTACTTGATGAGTCCTCAATCTAACTCTTTAGATATTCATCCAAGCACCAGCCTCTATGATTCAATAATTGAATCAACAACTGTATGATTATTAAGATGGGCATGGTACATAACCCTAATTGTACTAAGGGACCTATTATGCAAATTAGTTATTCTTCATTTAAGATCAGGGAATGATATTCGTAATTACATTTATTGCATAATGGCTCACTGTGGGATCGCATGTCCAACACCTTCCATAGAGGAAGATGAGAGGTTTCGCCTAGATGTACTACCCTCGTATGCTACCCCAAGCCAAAAGGTTCTGCCTCCTCACTACCTCATCCATGAAGAACTATGTGTAGAGTGCTTGTCCAAGATAAGTCACGGTCTGAAAGAATCATGCGTGTATTGTTAAATGTTCTACTTAGACTTATCAAGATGACATGTGAACATAGTCTTATCGACTCAAAGAATTAAGTGACTAGGACCTGAAAAGTCTCAACTCCATTTCTTATAAGGTTCCTCTGAAATTAAGTGGATTAAGGCCCAACTAAGCTCCATTCTTCAATTTTATTCCAGACATAGTTTAAATGTCAATACTATCCTGAAAAATGCACATGCAAATGCAAGAAAATATGTACAATGCAAAGAAAGCAATTTTTTTTGAAAAATGATGCACATATGAAAAGAACATTTTTTAAAACATTTTTCTAATTTTGAACTTTTTATGGATTTTTTGAGAGAAATGCAGATGTAAAAGAATGGTTTTTTTTGAATTATGCAAGTTTTTATAGAATTTTGGTTTTGTAGTTTTTTTTTCAAAAAAAGGAAAAAGGGTTAGTAAAATATATACAATTATAGACAAGATTTTTTTGTTTTCTTTTTTTGTGTGTTTTTTTATTTTTTTTAATTTTTTGTTTTTTTGTGTTTTTTTGGTTTTTTGTTTTTTTGTTTGTTTTTTGTTTGTTTTTTTTGTTTTTTACACACGTGGATTTTACAAAATTATATACATTTCCCCCAAAATTATTATCTTAAAAGTACATATACAATATATACGACACCCCCTATACTTAGCTCGAACTATGTCCTCATAGTGATCAGAGAGAGAAAAAAGAAGACATAACTCGTGCTAAGTATAGAAAAGTGAAAAGACTCCGATGCTACAACGACTCAAAGAAAAGATAAAAAGAAGAGAAGTTGGTGATCCGCCTATACTTAGTATCAAGTAATCCTAAGTATAGTAGATTGTATAAAAGGGGAAAACCGATGAAGAGAATGTACAAACTCAAAAATAAAAAGACATGATATGAAAAACATCACCCCACTATACTTTGGGTAGAGTATCCCTAAGTATAGGTAATAACAAGAGTGATGAACATGACGAATATGAACAACACAAATCATTCTCCCCCTATACTTAGGATAAAGCACATCCTAAGTATAACATATACACACACACATGGAAAAGGGGTGAATGATAAAACAAGAGAAGAAAGAGTGAAACGAAAGGATATACAAAAGGAGTGGATGTACAAAGGCCAAGAAGGTCGAAAATGAACCTTCTTGCGGGACCACTGAGGTATGGATTTGACAAGGTGTAGGTCGATATTGGGGTTATCATTAGATATGAACTGATTAGGATCGACAAGAATGTAACCTCAGCGGTTTCAGATTGTGCAGGACTAAACCGATTATTGGAAGTAGTGTGGTCATGTCCTTCTTGGGAAGTCTCGCAAACATCAAAGTAAAATGGCTAGAAATCATTATCAGAAAAAGTAGGATCGATTTCAGCTTGGCGAGCCTCTATCGGATTATCATCTTTATCAAAAGGCCTAAATTCCTTTATAAAAGCAATCAAATCAAATTTGGCCTGATCGGTCTCATCTGGATCAGGGTGAATAGGAACGGACTCATCAATGAAAGTAGTTGAATCATGTCCGTCCTGTTTCGTCTCAAAGTCTACCTTCCGCTCTAGTGTGTCTATCATGTAAATTCTACGGATGTCATCAATGCATCTCCACATACCAGAAGGGGGAACTCAAAGGTCTATGCTTTCCGGGTCTTCATCCTTCAAGAGGAATTCTTGGGTTTCCTTTTCATCCAACATATGACAGGAATATCAGATATTATCATCGAGGTCAAATTCCTTGGGGTTGGCTAACACGGGCGGGCTCTCATGGGATGCAGGTCTCTGGCCAGTACTGGGTGTAGTGACCAACACATCGCTCCCTACATCAGAACGGAAGCGAATCTCTCCCGAACTATAATCAATAACGGCTCCCGCAAAGGCGAGGAAAGGCCGCCCCAGGATGATTGGAGGGTGCTCCACAGGGGTGGAGGTCTCCATGGGCATTACGACAAAATCAGAAGTGAATTTCATGCCCTGAATAAAAATGATAGCATTTTCTAGAATACCCTTCGGCCTCTTGATAGACCCATCAGCAAATTGAACTATCATCCTAGTTTTCTTGAGAGTCCCTAGATGAAGAGACTGTACCATAGAGAAGGGTATTATATTGATTTAAGGAGAGTGTTATCACAAGAATGGTCAGAGATGGAGCAACTCACAAGAGGTATGGTAATGTTCCCTTTCTTAAAATGTGGAAGGTGATAGATGGCGTAGGCAGTGGCCATGTTCAAGATGTGACGCTCAGATCTTCTCCTTCGCTTTCTCTTCTTGTGTTGAGGAGTAGATAAATCTATCATGGCCTGTTGAAGTGGGTCTTTAATGATCTCATGAAGGGTGGCTACCACTTCAGGTTCAATCAATATTTTTTTGAAATTTTGGACCTTCTCCATACAAGGGAGGAGATCAGAATCAACATATACATGAGGATTTCCAAGAGCAGTCTGTATAACGGAATCCTCGGGGTCAAGATCAGGACATTTGTTGGATATATGTGTGGATAAATGATCGAGCATTTGGGTCCTCTCCTCACAAAATAAATCAATAATGTGTCTCCCAGAATCTTTTTGGATTTTTAATTTTTTCTCATTTTTTGTTTATTGGCGATTGCTAGCTCTCATGATTATCCTCAAGTGAATCCATATCCTCAAATAGTGGAGCATCGTTCTGGATCGTATTTATGTTAAATAGATTTGTAATCCTTGAATTCATATGCTCCATCATCTGGTTCAGGGTCTCAAGTGTGGATATATGAAAGGTGACTCCAAAACCCCAGGATCAGGTGGGTTGAATGAGGGTGGATGAAAATCATCATCCGATTCCTGAAATAATGGGTTAGGCAGATATGCACAAAAATCAGGAGGAAAGTCCTCCTGGAAAAGGGAAGGTGGATCGTCCTGAGAGTGCGAGAAGTCCACGAAGATCGGATTAAAATAACTCCAGTCGACCATCTCCGAATCAAAAGACGGGGATTGGGATAACACGAGGGTCAAGTCAAAAGATATAGAGAAAAAGGTGCAAATGCATAGAAGGATCGAGTATGCACACAAGCAATCAAATACAATACAAACCCCCGGTTCACCAACTCAACTCAATATGAAGACCGTGAAGGTTCGGTCAATTATCTTATCAATTTTAGAGTTTTGGTGAGAATACAATCTATCGGAGTGGTTAAAGCGAGCTGTTAGGAACCAAATGCTCTCAGGATACTGGCCTAATCCCAAAGTTATATCTTTCCCATCCAGTATGAATTGCGGATCGTTTACCGGCTACCCGATCAATTCAAGATGTTAAGGACGTCGCGAGCTGCTTTACCGGCTACCGGAGAGATCCTCATTGGAGAATGACTAACCTACGATAATAGTCTAAAAAGAGTTCAGGCGTGGCTCTATCCTAGTGTGCGGCTCGCTCTCGCTACATACAAGACAAACAATGAGGGGGTTACTCTCCCCAGAATAATGGTTTTCCTTGTGTTTCTTTTAGGGTCAAGTTTTCTTTAGTAGTCCCATATTTTAGGCAGTTGTCACTTGGTTAAAATAATATCAAAGAATCGCCTACCGAGTGTCCAATTTCCTTTTTAACTTATGCGAGTGAAAACAAGGAAGGAGATCGGAAATGCCAATGCACGATTAAAAACAATGATGCATGCAGAGGTTAGAGATGCGTACCTTGTTGCCAGCACTCTTCATGCAAGTGATCCACGCAGAATTGAAATACAGAAAAAATAAACTATCATATATGATGCAAGTGAACCATCCTAGATGATAGCTTCTATTAACGTCAAGAACAAGTTAATTTGACTAAGTCCAAATTACGCTCTACTCTATAGGTACAAAAATTCTTGTTTAGGGTGTTTGGACCAAATTAATTACTTGGCTCAAGCAAATTATTTAAAGCAATCTAAGAGGTAGCTCACGAAATCCGCGGGAAACAAAGAAAAATAAAGTTGATGAAAACAAAACCGGTGAGGTCCCCCTAGTGCACCGACACTTGGCAAAACATACCCCGCAATAAATGAATGTCCGTTTTATAGAGTTCAAATGCTAAATCTCTCTCTCTCTCTCTCTCTCTCTCGTCTCCTTAATTCTTCTTCTCCTCTTCTCACGCTATCCTATGGCTTGGTGAAGAATCAAGACGCCTCCACGTCGCTTGGGTGCTTCAGCTCTTCTAGGATCGCCTCCTTCGCTCCGCGGGCCCTTGTAAGAAAAAGAAAAGAGAATGTGTAAGAAAAACAATTATCAAATATGAGAAAGAAAAAAAATGAAATGAAACAATGAATATGAACAATGGAGTGAATGTGGAAGAATATAAACAGATATATACAACCAAGAATAGCAGGTCAAAAGAGAAACCTAACTACCCTCACCGTGCCTCCCCGACAACGATGCCATTTTGTTGTGCTACAAGCCTTCGAGGATCAAAAAATAAAGATATGAAAGTTGTTGCTATCCCCAAAAATCCCGCGACAAACAAACAATTTTTTTCTTCTTCTCTCACTGTAAAATAATTACAAAGAATAAGTGGAGCAAGATAATTTTTTGCTACTTATTTACCTGTATAGCGGACATGATCGAACTCAGGGAGGCTACAATTCCCAAGGGTTATTCAATTAATCGACAAAAAAATCAATTAAAAGAAAAAGGAAATCTCAAAGGCAAACTATCCTTGGTTTTTGTGAAGTTTTTCTCTTTTATTTTTTAAAATTTTCTATTTCTATTTTTTATTTTATGATATTCAAACTTTTAATGATTTTAATTTTGCAATTTTTTTAATTTTCAAATAACGAACAATATGCACAAGATAAAATCTACGCACACCAAACTCTTTTTGTATTTTCTAATTATATCAACTCAGAAAAATCCAGAGAAAATATTTTTGTATTTTAACGATTTTGAAATGATTTTGAAAATTTTTGTAGAATTTTCAGATGTTTTTGTGTTTTTCTAAAGATCAAACAATGGCAAACCTGAGAAACAATGCACAAACTGGAGTAATTTGCAACTTAAAAATGTTTTAAGTGCCTAAAACTCCTGGAACATATTTTTTTAATAAAATAGGGACAATTATCTACAAATACAGACTGAAATCATGTTTTTTTTTGGATTTTTGTAAAAATTTTTATGATATTTATAAGATTTTTATTTTTTATTCTTTGGGTTTTATAAATAGTTAATGCACAAAATTTAGACAAAAATTAAAAAACAATGAAATATAATTACCCTAATTTTTTTAGAATTTTTGGAGTAATATTCAATTTTTACGAATTTTTGAATTTTTGAAAGAGAAAAAGACACTGTTTTTGATTTTTAAATAATATTAAATGATGACAAAATGTAATGAAAAAATTATGCTAAAAAGATACACATATCAGGAGCATAACATAATTTTTGAAAGATTTATTGACCAAAGAAAACATTTATTCCAATGGAAAAGTTCGAGCAAATTTAAATGCATGGAATTCAGGAACTTATTTGCAAATAGTTGATTATTTTTGCATAAAAATAACAGTAAATTAAATTCATGAGAAACCTTGCAAATTACCCAAGAATGTGTGCAAAGCACGCGATCTGGTTGAGGCTATGGGCTTTATCATGAAATTTCTGAAATTTCAGAGGCTTGCTTGTAGTTTACCTAAGATATATTTTAATCCTAGGGTTTACTGTTCTTTCTCTTTCGTTTCCTAGTTAAGGCAAAGAGAGGGCGCACTGCCTCTAGAGATCTGGTCTCCAAGATGGCAGTGGCACGTCGGTCTGGTGCAGCGGGCGGTCGTGCATATGCTGGTGTTGGTTGGCCGCAGCCGAAAAGGCCGATGAAGAGAAGCGCAATAGAGGTAGGCCTGGGCGGTGGAAACAACAGCTTCAGATGAAGAGGGAGTCGTGTGCGTGGCGGCGTGGTGGTGCTCCTCTCCAGGAGTGGGGCATCTGGATAGCGGGCTCAGGAGATAGGGGGGGCAGCTGGCGGGCGAACCTCATGGGGTGGAAGAGTCTGGAGACGAAGGCGGGGGCGGTGCCACACCGTGCGGAGGGGCGTCGTGCAGGTGGATCTATGGAAAGCTTTGAAGGAGGTGGTGGTTGACGACGATAGGAGGACTCGCGCGGTGGAGGATTAAAGGGCGCCGCTCTCGTGCGGCGGAGACGGAGGTCCACGGCTGCTTCACAGGGGCAGCTGTACCGCGCACTGAAGATGACGCGTACAGTATCGCAGGGCAGAGGAGGCATTGGTCAGCCGCTCAGTGCGGTGGCGGTGGTCGGTCTGGAGCATGCTGAGCAGTGGTGGAGGGCGGCGGGCGCCACGCGTTGTTGGAGGGCGGCACCTGTCGCTGGCGATTGGATTTTTTTATTTTTTATTTTCACTTATAAACTGTAAACATGAATGATTTTTTTCTTTTTCTTTTGAATTGTAAACAGTAAATAAAAAACTTTTTAATAATTTATTTTTTTTTTTAAAATCCGAAATAGATAGATTAAAAACAGAAAATAAAATATGTTTTTTTAGATGATCCTGCAAAACAAATGTTAGAGAGAAAGGAAACAAATATATTTTTGTTTGTTGTTTTTTTATTTATTTATAAACAAAATTCGGATGCGAGCATGATGACTCGGTCCCAAATCAAAATGGAATTTGTGAATGAGGATCCAACGAAACGGAGGAATCGAATCCAAGTCTCCGAACACCGTGCATGGTCGGAGTTGAGATCGTGCAAGGTCCAAAAAAATGCGATAGGATCAAGAAGATGGGATGAAAAATCAGGATCGAAGATGAATCAAATCATGATGGTTTTTAAGAACTAGATAAAAAAAGGACTATGAAATAAAGATGCGAAAAATCAAACTAAGGTTACTCTAGATAAAAAATGAGAATAAAATGATGGATCTCACCTTAGGAGCGGAAAAGACCTTGATCACCTCGACGAAGGCCGATACACTGTCACCGGACGGCTCGGAGGCTGGGCACCTTTCTCGACAAGAAGACTCTCAGAGATCGGGCTCCTCTCACTAAAGATTGATCAAGTTGGAATGATGGAGAAGGAGCTATATAAATAGAAAAGATGGAGAATGAAATTTGAATTTTTGAATTTTTGGTTGAAGAGATAAGAGAGATGAAAATTGAAATGAGATAAAGATAAAGAGAGATAAAACTATTTACAACATTAACTAATTTTTTTGAATTTTCGTCACTTTCTTTATTTGAATAAAAAAATGTTATTATTTTTATTTTTTATGGTGATTAATTAAGAATAGAAACTATATACATATACTATATACATATATGACATTATATACATGGGTAAATGAGCAAATTGTTTTTTTTTAATTTTTTAATTAATTATTTTTTATTTTTTAATAATTAGTAAAAAATATTTACAAATATATATACAAATATAATATGTACAAAATACATGAAAAAATTGCACAAACCACCCCAGAAAACCAACTTTTTACTCGTAACTCCAAAAATTATGAAAATACAACCATTTTAAAGATAATTTAATTTAGAATCCAATGAAAGTGAGATTGGTTCAATTTGAGTTCATAAACCTACAAATTAGTGCTTAGTGGCTTTTTCCAAGTGTGGTTGCTTTTATTCTGTACATGTTTTAATTGTGCAATTATTTTTATTAATTAGAACACAATTTTATTTACAACTTTGGTTTTGAAAGTTATCCGATTTAAGGTCAATTTTGATTCTAATAAAATAGTGAATTATACAAATATACACAACACACACCATTTTTTTTGGATTTTCTAATTGAGGACCCTATCTCCCTCTATTTTATTCCTGGTCGATCAGGTCAAGTCTTGACCTTCTCTCAGGGTTCGGGTCAGCCTGTATCTATTACATAAACACAGTCTTCCTTTTTTTATTTTCTTTTCTTTATTTTTCCTTTCTTTCTTTCTTTGTTTATTTTAGGTTAAAATAATATACAAATATACAATATTTACACACAGATGTAAGTTAATAAGAATATGGAGTTAGTGTTAAATACATGTATTTTATAAGGGATTTTTAACTAAAATAATGAATAAAGATGACGAATCGTAGATTCATAAGGGTGGTGAATCGATGATCAATCTGGAAACTAGAAAGTTGGGATTTTGGAATGAAAAGAGAAAGAAGGGTAGAGATTAGTGGCTAGGAAACAGAAGGTAGATGTGGGATGAGATGGAAATGCGCTGGACATTTTCTCTTCATTCTTGACTAAGTGAGAAAGGCTATTAAATAAATTGATGTGGTTTTCGAAAATATATATAATCTTTCAAACACTATTAAATTGGTAATTAATAGATGCAAAATCAAAATTGATCAAACTGACGGTTTAATACAATTATTAAAACATTATTTGAAAGATCATCATCAAATCGAATCGATCGTTGTTATTGATATATTTAATTATTTGAGTAAAATGAGTAAGGTGGAGATAACTCCAAAAGAAGTGTCCTATAAGAGAGGAAAAAAACCCCAGATAGAGAGTAATCAACCCGGTCCCCACAATCCTAAATGCCACGACCACTACGAAGGATGAAGAGATTCCATTCATAAGGTAAATCATGGATCATGATCTAAATTGTGTCTCTCTCCTACACATTTCCACATACAGAGAATGAGAAAGATAAAAATAAGAAATTTAGATTACATTCATATAAACATCATATAATTTACATATACCCTTGTATTTTTGCATTTGAGTGGGTACCACTGCAAAGTTAGTGTCCTCTGCATAGATGTCCTCTCATAGATATCCTTTGGTCAGATATCATGGATGCCACTTTTGCGATCCTACATATCCCATTCAAATTTAATTAATCATTATGATTCATATTTATTATGATTAATTCTTTCAAGGGAATTCTAACCTACATGTATATACATATTGGATAATTAATTTAATCATATTAAATAAATGATCAATTAATATCCAACAAACAATCTTGATTGTTACTTGAAGGATCGTATAACCTCAGAATACATATTATTATATTTTAATAATTAGAAAAAATATCTCATGATCATTTCAAGCATTATCCTTTCCTTATCTGCTGTCACGACCAACACGCAAAGGATGTGGGACAGACCGCTCACGGAGCAACCTGCTTCCCCAAATTTCCCCGACTAGACACCATATCCACCTCAGGTCAGGATAACTTACAACCGAAGTTATACCATATAATATTCATCAAAATCATTTTAATTAATATTATAAAGAGATTTGCTAAACAAGTCCCCAATCCTGTTCAAGTACCAATGTTTGTTGGAAAGTTCATCGTAACTAAATCGATCAAGATCAATTATCTTATCATGTTGGTTATGGTCATTCAAAATTTTTTTCTTTATTAACTATTTCACAAATATTTAACAAATAATTACTACAAGAGATTGATCATTAATTTCCATGAATTAATTGAATGACAATCACAAGATTCGTGTTCAAATTTGTTAAGTGTCCAGTAGTGACACATGTTTACTAAAATTAACAAATATTGATCAAATAAACTCCAAATAATGCATATTAATTTCCTTGGTTTGTCAATTTGATTTATAATAGAATCCATGCAGTAGACACACATTTCTAGATTTTTTTAAAACCATGGTTATCTCTTGATTACATTCAAAAATACCATTCCTATAACAATGGATAAATGTATACTAAAACGGTCATAACTTGAGCAAACATATTCCAAATCATGCAAACTCAAGCCCTACGAAATGCTAATAAGACGTGGAACATAATCCAAGTAATAAATTACGTTTTAAGCATTTAAACATGAATAAAAAATGCACAAAACATGGTCGTGGGAACAAAATGCGATGAGAATTCGCACAACGATAAATGCCCATGTCATCTTTGATTTATGGTTCATATGCGAAACCTCCAACCTAGCTCTAATACCACTTGAAAGGTTATGTAAAAAACATTAAGTGCATCACATAAGCATGAAGATCACATTATATGTGATCGGAAGCGACTAGCCATACTAGTCGCTTGAGGCAGCAAAATTTAAAACATTTCAGAACTATGAAATCAAATGATCCAATAACACTTCTCGGATCATTTCATCTAAATCACAAATAAACTATGGGAATACCCCTTGAAGCATGGTTGCGATCGTGTCTCTAAAGTAAGAGATCGCTTATCTCAAGTCCGACCTGACGGAGGAGACGCTTGCGAGCGTGTTTATGAAACGCGCGCTCCTCGCAATCCAAGTTGATAATCCAAGCGACGAATCTCCTGACCTCATCTCACGAGATCCAGTGTCTTTTTCATGAGCGAGGTGCACTGAAGGAGACGGAGATCCACGAGTGATCGAAGCGGTGACAAACAACGTGTCGACGATGACATTCCTCTCTAGGATTTAGAGTGGATGCACACTCTAAAGAGAGAAAGGGGGCGTGGGAATGAGAGAGAGAGACCTTCAATAGTGTTATCGTAAAAGAAGAGCTAGGTTACCTCTTCTTTTATAGTATTTTGGGAGTCCATGGATCACAATCTATGTGAAACACAAAATCAATGGCTGAGATTGATTTATGTTTCTGTTCAATGGCCATGATTTTGTTATATAAAAATACAACAATAATTAATTTAAATCAAATTAAATATATAGAGATAATAAAATGTAATTTATTTGACTAAATCAACATCCAGAAAGGATAAGGAAGGTGGCTAACCACCTTCTATATATGGAGGGGACATCCACCTTTAACAAATCAAGGGTAACCATCCACCCTCCATATTAGGAAGGTGGCTCCCTTTCCAATTATGTGAGATTATTATATCTCACAGAACCCTTTATTTATATACAACAACCTTTTATTGTAAATTACTTCACAAAAATAATTCCAAATTAATTTTATGAATTCAATCATGCCATTATATAATTGTGAATCATGTTCACACATCCAAAATAAAATGTAATTGTATTTCCAATTAATTTCCAATGTGAATCCAATTCACAGCAACAATTAATTTGTAGAAACTATTTACAATAAGCTCTCTCTAATATATTATAAATCACATTTATAATATATAGGATTAATATGGATAGTGTTATCCATATTATTCATATCCTTGATAATTAAATCAAATCTAATTATCTGGGATCATCATTATCACACAACTAAATAATATGAATCACATTCACATTATTCGTGACAATTAAATCACATTTAATTTTCAATTTCTCAATGCGCAGATATGCAGTCATCAATGGAATTATTCTTGAATTCTTTCAAGAATAATACGATTTCTCTACGGATACTTGGAGATAATAACATGGCGATTGTACGTTCCATTTATAGTGACTTGGATATTGAGATCAAATCTCAAATTTAGATCTCAGAGACCTCCCATAGATATTTGATTAAATCAAAGCCATAAATCTATTCTTCTCATTGCATCTGAATTACATTCAGATCATTGTCCAACATTTGGACCAAGATTAAATTACTTCTCCACTGAGTGGAGTCACTAAAATAGAGACCTATTTCATCACTCCCTCGGAATGGAAACGACATGGTTATACAATCGTTTATGATCACATCACCCTCAGGTATTCCTAATGCATGTACATCCTGCATATTGGAAGACCTAGAATAAATTCAAAATTTTAGTTCTCACTTAGACTATCTCCTTCAGGGTTTTATCATTAAGTTTCTCATTTGATTATTGGGAGTTGGTATCGATCATGTACTTTCCAAAAGCATATATCATACCTAGGTATTGATCATATACTTTCCAAAAGCATATATCAAACCTACAAATTAAATCAAGCTTCCAAAGCGAGATGATCATGTCTGGAAACTGATTCCCAATATCTCATAGGTGAGCCCATGTCTTCCGGTTTAATAATGAACCTGTATGATCCCTTTCATAGATCATATTACTCATATGACCTTCTATGCACACTATCTCGGCTATTTATAGACCTTAATTAGACCATCAACCTATCGGTCTCCAAATGTACGTATTCAAACATATAGCAATACATATGTCTCTAGTCAAAGGATGCTTGCCTATATCGTGACAACATACGACGTAGGACCTAGTTACCTCGATCCCGCTAAGTCATATTCTTAAAAGAGTAGAGATTAAGAGCTCAATATAGCACTCATATCTTTCAAACTTAGGGAAGGATGGATTATCTAGTCTCAAATACTAATGATTAAGGTTGGTCAACTCAAACTCTCAAGATCTCAAAAACCAAGTGTTCTCAAATCCTTAAGCCTTGAGTGGTAATGAATGTGTCATGCATACACAAACTCCAAAGGTAAGTGAAATTTTTGTGCAATTTTATGGGATTTTTTTATCTTAAGAGAAATAATGACTGGCCCAAGCTCATATGAATAATTGCATCCATTTCCAACCAGTACGGGTATAAGTACAAACCATTAGATGACTACCCGCATTACTTCAAGATGATGCCATTCGCATTGTCTTTTAACCACCCACTCTGTTAAGGGAGACTGTAGTTCCCTCACTGAGAAATGGTTACTCATTATTAAGCTTAGTGGTCAGAATTGCTGCTCAAGAAAGATTTTAATTTTTCAGATTTTTATGGAATTTTTGAATAAGGTTAATAGTAAAAACAATTAGTCCCTCTTTTTGAAAAGATTTTTGAAAACATTTTCTAAACCATGTCACATAATATGTAGATTTTCAAAACATTTTTCAAGCGATTTTCCAAATGTGTCAAATCCCCATTTTTCAAACCATTGTAAAATATTTTTCCGTAATAGTATCACACAGTCAGAAAAATTTTACGAATTATTTTACAAACATTTTTACAAAAATCAGTTTAAAAATAATTATACCCTATCCCCAAAAGTTTCAAAATTTTCAACATACGAGCTATGGCTAAAGTATATGTACAATATATATATTATACCCCCTATACTTAACTTTTGCTATGTCCTCATAACACAACGTGATACGATGCCATAGCTCTGGTTAAATACAAGGTGATATAGTACAACTGACTCAGATGCTCCCCTTATACTTAGGTTAAGATAACCTAAGTACAAGAAGAACGAGAAGAGGGAAGGATGGTCTTGACTCGGAGCCCCCTATGCTTAGGTTGAGAATAACCTAAGTATTGGATACGCAATAAGGACGGAGGGACCTGTAGTGAATAATCAGTAGCTTTACAAGGTTCCCCCTATACTTAGGCTGGAGAGTAGCCTAAGTATTTGGATGTTGAATTAGGGTTAGATGGGGGAGAGTGGATTTACATAGATGATTTGATCTGTGGAGATGGGGGGGGGGGGTAGGGGTGCATCTAGGGTTACAGGAGGGGTGAGGAGAATAGACATCCAAGGCTCAATCATTCAAGCAATACCCTTGATTCACCAACTCACACGTGAAGACCGACAACTATTGGTCATTTATCTTATCCATTTTATTGGAGATCATCCAAAATTGAAGTCCATTACACATGTTTAAAGATAGGTTTTGGGCACTATCTAGGGATACGTCCTCACCTCTCAACTATTAATCAAGAGCTGCATACATTGTGGTTGTTGCTCTCCCATAATCCAAGGTTAATCTTATTCCATTTATATTTTGTCGACTTGCAATACAGTCTCAATTTCAGCTTAAGGTTATAACTGTATTAATGTGAATACAAATCAAACAAGCATCGGTCTAGCATCCAATCCCAATTCCTTTTAGATCTTATGTTGTAAATCAAGGGGAGAGAGAGATAGACCGAGAAATAGCTGATGCATATGGTAAAAGCATGATGCATGCTTGAGAGAAGAAATTATAGTGCCTCCAACATTCTCCATTCATATGCAAGACTGAATTTGAATTTATTACTAAGTGCATGCAAGTCCATAAAAACCGCATCCTGAACATTCTTCTATTAGCGGGAAAGAATTCAATTAATTTGGCTATGTGAAGCGACGTACTTGCATCTCATGAATTGTATGTGTCATACCTACAGAATGGTACATAAAATGTGAAAAATAAAACGAGCTCAGAGAGCGGTGTACGAAGCTAGGTTGACATTCAAGGAAAGCTCCTCCCGGGTTAGGGGGGAAATGACTTCACACACCACATGCAATGCTCGAGTTCATGCTACACACGCGAGCTCTGAAACGAGGACCACTAGAAATGCATTGATTACAATTATTTACAACTTGAAAATGGAATGATTGCTAATTCAAATCCTCGAGATCTTCAGAAATTTTCTATTGCGGCTCCTCGCAGCGAGAGCTCCCAACTCCACACCCCAGTGTAAATCGAGCATCCTCCATCTCCACGGGCCTTGCCACAAAATAAAAATGTTCAAGAAATCTCAATAAATTAATTAAAAAAATGATGCAAACAAACACAACAAGAGACCTATATTTTTGAAAATAATCAACTCAAAAATATTACCATAAAATCCAATAAAATAAATAAGGATGAGTCGTGTCCCTGGCAACAGTCCCATATGATGAACCAATTTCTCACCACGTTAATAACCGTCCTTTGTCGTAGTACATGTGGTGAAAATGATCCATGCAGAACTACACTTTTGAATATGTGGAGAATTGGACTTGGTAAGTGTACCGAGATCAAACACAAGGACACGAGCCTCCTCGTCGATTTATCAAAGATCATTGATTAAATTAGAATGACTAAATTCTCGGATCTAAGTCTTCATATGCACATCATAGGTCATATCACAGAATGCACAAATAATAAATATGCATAACATGATCCTAAAATTATAGGCTCAACCATGCTTTAATCAAAAGGAATCCAACTTCTCTAATTATCAGACTCTCTGTTTTGTACATATAATATAAGGATATTGAAAGGTTATGGGAAAAATCTTAAGCGCATCATGGAAGCGTGAAGATCGCATCATATGCGATCAGGAGCGACTATTCATACTAGTGGCTCGAGGTAGTGGATTTAAAAATTTTAAAATTATGAAACCGCATGATCCAAGAACACTTCTCGGATCGTTTCAACTAAACCACAAACAAGTTATAGAAATACCTCTTGAAGCATGGTTGCGATCGTGTCTCTAATGTAAGAGAACTCTTTTGTCTCAAGTCCACCAGCAATAATGAACATGTATGATCCATTCGAGAGATCGTATTACTCATATGCCCTTGTATGCACACCAGCTCGCCGGTGTATAGACCTTGATTAGACCATTAACCTATCGATCTGCCAAACGTACATATTCAGACATATAGCTATGTGTCTGTCTATGGTCAGAGGATGCATATCTTTACCGTGACAACATACGATATAGGACTTGGTTATCTCGATCTCACTAAGTCAACTCTTTGACCTAACTTATCTGACACCTACGAATCTCTATTCCTATGCAAAGGACATGCATCAAGAGGTCGGTCAGATATCAACCAAAAGAGAAAGGATTGCCATCCCCTACGCAGGATGGAGATCATCTCTTAACAATCATTTGATGGTGCTTGGTGAGTCCTCAATCTAACTCTTTAGATACTCATCCAAGCACCATCCTCCATGATTCAATGATTGAATCAACAACTGTATGATCATTAAGATGGCCATGGTACATAACACTAATTGTACTAAGGGACCTATTATGCAAATAAATTATTCTTCATTTCAGACCGGGAAATGATATTTGCAATAACATTTATTGCATAATGGCTCACTGTGGGCTCGCATATCCAACAATCTCCTACTAGCCCAAAGAGCTATTAATGGGCTCTTTATACCCACACTCATGTGACAATCATAAGCTATTTAGAAAAATAGCTTGGTAAGCTGACTAGTCACTCTGTTCCCGAGAGACTAAGCCAAGTCGTTTTACGGTACTTGCATATCTCCTAGTAATATGCTCACATCCAATGCGAATGTTGAATCTTATGCAACCAATACTCAATCTTGTTAAAGCGGTTACAGTGTCTTTGACACTACAATTCAATAATTGTTAAACCAGTATGTAATTTCTATTATCTTATCAGAATGCCTTCGTTCCTAGAGATCTCTATCTTCTAAGGTATTTGCAGTTAAGACCTTTTAGATCATTATCTATAAAGTCTTAATTTCTTGAAGATAAGACATAGAGATCACTATCTCTAAAGTCTTATCATCTTCGAAGGTGTTTTTATTACTACAATCAAGTGTTTTATCTCCATAGTAGGATTAGTAACAATTTACTACTACTACTACTGCATAGCAGACATCTGACTTTTGTACACATCTAGCATAAACTGAGCTTCTCAAAGCTGATGCACTACGAAATGTAGCTTTGGTATTCACATCCTCAACTCTATGAGGTGCTATCCTAGATAGGTCAGTACCATATCTTAAGGGAAAGAAGTTTCCTTGGAATTTTCCAAAAAAATGGAACATGTCCAAGGTGTACCACTAATGTGACGGTCCCAATACCTTCTTCTTTTTGCTTCTGAACAACTTCATAACTAAGATCTAAGAGGTATCCTTGAGATCATTCATCTCAAGGTATGTAACAACAAGATTATAAAACAGTTATTCAATCTCATTTTGTCCATCATTTGACTATCTGTAGTAAAGAGTACGGAAAGAAGGCCCGGCTCCATCATCCTTATATCATTCCAAATGATAAGGATATTACCTTAATCTAGCATGATGAACACAATGGCACTCCCACTAAGCTTTAGATGGTCCAGTAAGATTTTGTATGAAATCATAACCTTAATATTTTTATTAAATTTGATGTTTTGACTACTAGAAGCTTGTTTGAGTCCATTGATGGAGTTCTCTTACACACTTTGTGTTCCTCAACTATGAAGCCCTCGGGCTACTTCATATGAATATCCCCGGTGAGGAATTCATAGAGGAATGCAATCTTGACTTCCATCTTGTAGATGTCATGGTCAAGTTGTGCGACTACAGTTAGCAATATTCTGATGGGTTTGAGCAAGGTCACTAAAGATCAAGTCTCCGCAAGTGATGTCTTCTCTTTGTGTGTATCTTGTGGATATGAGCTATGCTTTGAAGGTCTCTATCTTTTCATCACATTCCCTCTTTCTTTTGAAGATACATTTACACCTAACATGTCTTACTCTTTTAGGTGGATCCTTAATGGTTCATACACAAAACTTGTAGACGAAGTCTTCTTTAAACTTTATTGCTAACATCCATCTTTCCTTGCCATGATCCTCAGAAGCTTCATCATATGAAGTTTGATCATTTTAAAACTTATATGACACATGGAGTCCATACTCTTCAGGTGGTCTCACCACCCTCAAATAAATTTGAAGAGATATGAGTGTTTCATCTTTAATTATCCTTTTAGTTTCCAAGTTCGAGAGCCTCGTTATATTTTCTCAAGATTACATTAGTTCCTTCACTTCATTTTAATCTTGATTCTCAAGAAAGTCATCCTCTAAGAATCATATCCTTAGAGATGAAATCATTTAAGAATCTCAAGGACATAAAGTAAGCATCCAATACCATCCTTTATTTTCCTAATGAAGTAGCACTATCAGGTGCTATATTCCAACTCACTTGCATCCATGACATGGTTATGGACCAAGTAACCCTAAATCCTCAAGTGTCCAACACTAGGATATGTTGTAAACCATAGATTATAAGGGCTTTCGGGTTTAGATTTGCAAGGATTCTTATTAAGGATATATATTGTAATCTCTACTATACTTGTAAACTAAGAGGTAATTATGCTAAGAGTCGTCATTGATCAAATCATGTCACACATGATCCAATTGTATCTTCCTACAACTCTATTGATTTAAGATGTATTACGAGGAGTGAGATAAGAATGATATTCCTTTCTCCATAAGGTATTCTTTGAATTCATCTAATAGGTACATCATCTTATAGGAGTTGATCAGTTCTCTCGTCTTCCTTCAAACATTGGTTCTTAAACAAAAATTGTGAAATCTTTGAACATTTCAAAGGTTCTAAGGCGAAAGGAAGAAATCTCATATCACAAAAATTATCAATTGATATCACATGCCATTAATGTCTATTTTTGATATAGGTGATCCACATACATCAATATGTATGAGAACTTGAATACCTTGGCATCTTACACCATTCCCCGAGAAGGGTGTATTGGGCATTTTTTACTTTGAATCTCTATTCTTAAGTATGTAAGTTTTGAACATTTAGAGATTTTAAAGTTAAATATCTTACTAACTTATTGATCTTATCAATAGACATATGTCCAAGACTCGAAGCCATATCATTATCAAATGATCTTCATCCTCCTATTGATCTTCTAAGATTTAATTTTTAGTATTTAAAAATATTGATGAACTATTCATTAATATTATAATTCAATAGGGTCCTATAGATATTATATTACTATCTGAAACATACCCATCATGACTCTTTATGATAGGTCTATTCCAGAATACATGTTCATTTCCAACATTTAGAAATAAACAATGAATGTATTCTGATATCTAGGCCATAGAGGCATTCTCTAAGACTATGGGCTCTCCCACTGAAAACATAAAGTCCATCTATCCAATGGATAATATTGCAACAATTGCATCAACTCTCATATAGATGACTATTATACCGTAAGATTATTTTTTCGAATCTTCTAAAACATAGGCAACCAATTGCAAGTGTTATTAGAAGAATGAGAAAATTATTAGACTTTGATCTTATATAATAAAAAAGCCAATTTCAATGATTATATAGATGTATATTATTCCGATTCACTATCCGAGTCCTTATCTAAGGATCCTAGTTATAAGTACATCCGTTTATTATAGTATTGGCATTCATCTAACTTTTTGGAAGTCATATGTGTGGAAATTAAAGAAGTAAAATTAACTCTTTGACTTTCCTTCTTACTTGGGTCAGACCCATGCTTCCACTGCGCTCCCATCTATAAACAACTATTGCTTAAGATAAAGGATCTCTTAAGTTGAACTCAAAAGACTTCAATATACGATCATTTCGATATTTACATATGCTTCATCTAATTCATACAATATGAATATTATGAATCTTTATAGATGACTTGAGTATAGACATTAGAATGATGACACTCATCATATCCACATCCATCTTAACTATTAAATACTTTGGTTCAGGTAGGTACTCAAACATTTTGAGTGCATCATGTCTTATTGAGCCACCATTCTGCATAATGCAGTGAACCATGCCATTCATGATTAAATGTCGAGAGCACATATGCTATCCAACACATCTTCTTAGGTTTTATAGGGATTTTCGATAATTGCGATCATCATCAACATGATACTTCGAAAGCACACTCGATGAGAGATCAAGACTATAGAGACATACAAACCCTAGGTTATTGTCCGATTGTCTATTTAATTGTCATTCCTTATTATTATGAGGAAACTTGCACATTGCAACTACATACATTATATGTCCAACTGCAAGTACAATATATTGATCATGAATCCAATTCATGAGAATTTACTGGTTATTATTGAGTATAATTTTGAGTGGGTTTAATGTAATTTATCTGAAATAAGATAATTTGCACAAATATATATTTTACTTTGATTTAGGATTTTTATATCAAAGTTGTCTTGCATTATCAACTATGAAAGTTCATTTCCTTATTCACTTTCAAATTAAGATATATACATACCATTATATCTCAAGCAAGATCTGGGATCTCCTTCTTACCCTTGTTACATCCCAATAACATGAGAACTTGTATCTTGGATAAAAGATGTGGGAACTCACCCTGCCTTGCTAGTCCAACTTGCATTTCCCAATTCAATCTTTAACTCCCAAGCCAACCACCCCTAAGACGATGTTGACCCATTGTTAATCGAATCAACAGGAGTAGAACTCTCTACACACAATCTAATATCATCTCAATAATATGAGGAGTCGATGTAGGGGTAACCATGCATACGACCTTACTCTTTCGAGAAGCAAAGAGCCCGATCCATGTACGCTTGTATGTAGGAGCTGTCACTTTGGACAGACGTCTCCTACATACAATCCATGGTGACAGAATCCTTCGCCTTGACGGGAGACCATGGATGTCACTTTTGTGATCCTCCGTATCCCATTCAAATTTAATTAATCATTGTGATTTATATTCATTATGATTAATTCTTCCAAGGGAATTCTAACCTATATGTATATACATATTTCGATAATTATTGATAATTAATTTAAATATATTAAACCAATGATCCAATAATATCCAACAAACAATCTTGATTGTTTTTTGAAGGATCGTATAATCTCAAAATACGTATTATTCATATTTTAATAATTAGAAAAAATACCTCATGATCATTTCAAGCATTATCCTTTCCTTATCCACTGTCATGGCCAACACGCAAAGGATGTGGGACAGACCGCTCTCGGAGCAACCTGCTACCCCAACTTTCCCCGACTAGACACCATATCCGCCTCAGGTCAGGATAATGTGATTTGATCATATTGCATTTGAGATGATCTTCAATCTTTCAATCGAAGTTATACCATATAATATTTATCAAAATCATTTTGATTAATATTATAAGGAGATTTACTAAACAAGTCCCCAATCCTGTTCTAATATCAATGTTTGATGGAAAGTTCATCATAACCAAATCAATCACGATCAATTATCTTATCATGTTGGTTATGGTCATTCAAAACAAATATATTTATTAAATATTTCACAAATATTTAACAAATAATTTTCCAGAAGATTAACCATTAATTTCCATGAATTAATTGAATGAAATCACAAGATTCTTGTTCAAATTTGTTAAGTTTCTAGGAGTGACACATGTTTACTAAAATTAAAAAATATTAAGCAAATAAACTCCAAATAATACATAATAAATTTCCTTGGTTTGTCAATTTTATTTGCAATAGAATCCAAGCAATAGACACACATTTCTAGATGTTTTAAAACCGTGTTATCTCTTGATTACATTCTAAAATACCATTCCCGTAACAATGGATAAATGTATACTAAAACGATCATAACTTGAGCAAACATATTCCAAATCATGTAAACTCTAGCCCTACAGAATGCTAATAATATGTGGAATATAATCCAAGTAATAAATCACGTTTTAAGGCATTAAATATGAATAAAAAATGCACAAAACATGGTCGCGGGAACAAAATGCGATGAAAATTCACACAACAAAAATGCCCATGTCATCTTTGATTTATAGATCACATCTGAAACCTCCAACCTAGCTCTAATACCACTTGAAAGGTTATGGGAAAACCATTAAGTGCATCACAAAAGCGTAAAGATCACATTATATGTGATCGGAAGCGACTAGCCATACTAGTCGCTCGAGGCTGCGAAATTCTGAAAACTTCAAGACGATAAAACCACATGATCCAAGAACACTTCTCAGATCATTTCATCTAAATCACAAATAACTATGGGAATATCCCTTGAAGCGTGGTTGCGATCGTGTCTCTAAAGTAAGAGACCGCTTATCTCAAGTCCAACCCGACAGAGGAAACACTTGCGAGCGCGTTGATGAAATGCGTGCTCCTCGCAATCCAAGTTGATAATCCAAGTTGGAAAATCTCCCGACCTCATCTCACGAGATCCAGTGTCTTCTTCATGAGTGAGGTGCACTGAAGGAGACAGAGATCCATGAGTTATAGAAGCGGTGACAAACAACGTGGCGATGACGACGTTCCTCTCTAGGATTTCGAGTGGATGACACTTTAAAGAGAGAGAGGGGGAGTGGGAATGAGAGAGAGAGAGAGACCTTCAATAGTATTATCGTAAAAGAAGAGCTAGGGTTGCCTCTTCTTTTATAGTATTTTGGGAGTCCATGGGTAACAATATATGTGAAACACAAAATCAATGGTTAAGATTGATTTGTGTTTCTGTTCAATGGCCATGATTTTGTTATATAAAAATACAATAATAATAAATTTAAATCAGGTTAAATAAATATATATATATATATAGATATTATCAATGTAATTTAATTTGACTAAATCAACATCCAATAAAGGATAAGGAAGGTGGCTAGCCACCTTCCATATATGGAGGGGACAACCACCTTGAACAAGTCAAGGGTGGCCATCTACCCTCCATATTAGGAAGGTGTCTCCCTTTCCAATTATTTGAGATTATTATATCTCACATAACCCTTTATTTATTTACAACAACCTTTTATTGTAAATTAATTCTAAAAAATAATTCCAAATTAATTTTATGAATTCAATCATGCCATTATAATTGTGAATCATGTTCACACATCCAAAATAAAATGTAATTGTATTTCCAATAAATTTTAAATGTGAATCCAATTCACATCAACAATTAATTTGTAGATACTATTTACAATAAGCTCTCTCTAATATATTATAAATCACATTTATAAATATATATGATTAATATGGATAGTGTTATCCATATTAATCACATCCTTGATAATAATCACATCTAATTATCTGGGATCATCATTCTCTTGCAACTAAATAATATGAATCACATTCACATTATTCATGACAATCACATCACATTTAATTTTAAATTTCTCAATGCTCAGATACACATTCATCAATGGAATTATTCTTGAATTCTTTAAAGAATAATACGATTTCTCTACGGATACTTGGAGATAGTGACATGGCGATTGTACGTTCCACGTATAGTGACTTGGATATTGAGATCAAATCTAAAATTTAGATCTCGGAGACCTCCCATAGATATTTGATTAAATCAAAGTCATAAATCTAACCTTCTCATTACATCTGAATTACATTCAGATCAATGTCCAACATTTGGACCAAGATTAAATTACTTCTCTAGTGAGTGGAGTCACTAAAATCGAGACCTGTTTCATCACTCCCTCGGAATGGAAACATCATGGTTATTCAATCATTTATGATCACATCACCCTCAGGTATTACTAATGCCTGTACATCCTGCATATTTGAAGACTTAGAATAAACTCAAAATTTTAGTTCTCACTTAGACCATCTCCTTCAAGGTTTTATCATTAAGTTTCTCATTAGATTATTGGGAGTAGGTATCGATCATATACTTTCCAAAAGCGTATATTATACCTAGGTATTGATCATATACTTTCCAAAAGCATATATCAAACCTACAAATTCAGTCAAGCTTCCAAAGCGAGATGATCGTATACATAATTTGATTCCCAATATCTCATGAGTGAGCTCATATCTTCCAGTTTAGTAATGAACCTGTATGATCCCTTTTAGAGATTGTATTACTCATATGACCTTGTATGCGCACTATCTCACCGATTTATAGACCTTGATTAGACCATCAACCTATCGGTTAGCCAAATGTACATATTCAGACATATAGCAATACATCTGCCTTTGGTCAAAGGATGCATGCCTATTTCGTGACAACATACGACGTAGGACTTAGTTACCTCGATCTTGCTAAGTAAACTCTTTGACCTAACTTATTTGACACCTTGGAATCTCTATTCCTGTGCAGAGGACCTGCATCAAGAGGTCGGTCAAATATCAATCAAAAGAGAAAGGATTTCCATCTCCTACTCAGGCTGGAGATCATCTCTTATTAATCATTTGACAGTGCTTGAAGATTCCTCAATATAACTCTTTAGATATTCATCCAAGCACCAACCTCTATGATTGAACGATTGAATCAACAGTTGCATGGTCATTAAGATGACCATGGTACATAACCCTAATTATACTAAGGAATCTATTATGTAAATTAATTATTCTTCATTTCAGGTCAGGGAATCATATTTGCAATAACATTTATCACATAATGGCTCATGAGTGAGCTCATATCTTCCGGTTTAGTAATGAACCTGTATGATCCCTTTTAGAAATCGTATTACTCATATGACCTTGTATGCACACTATCTCACCGATTTATAGACATTGATTAGACCATCAACCTATCGGTCTGCCAAATGTACATATTCAAACATATAGCAATACATCTGTCTCTGGTCAAATGATGCGTGCCTATATCGTGACAACATACGACGTAGGACATAGTTTCCTCGATCTCGCTAAGTCAACTCTTTGACCTAACTTATTTGACACCTCCGAATCTCTATTCTTGTGCAAAGGACCTGCATCAAGAGGTCGGTCAGATATAAGCCAAAAGAGAAAGGATTTCCATATCCTACTCAGGCTGGAGATCATCTCTTAATAATCATTTGACAGTGCTTGATGAGTCCTCAATCTAACTCTTTAGATATTCATCCAAGCACCAACCTCTATGATTCAACGATTGAATCAACAGTTGTATGATCATTAAGATGACCATGGTACATAACACTAAATATACTAAAGAACCTATTATGTAAATTAATTATTCTTCATTTTAGGTCACAGAATGATATTTGCAATAACATTTATTGCATAATGGCTCTCCATGGGCTCGCACGCCCAACAGATATGACATTTAGTGTACTGCAATCTTGAGAGTTGAGGCGAGATGTCACTGAAGGTCCTAGTCCAGGAGACTCTCCTCTAGATCTAATCCTCAACACTAGGGAGTAAGTCTTTTCTTGCATTCGATCCACTATCTCATTAGTTTGTCAGACTTGAGAGTGTAGATGACATGTCAGATAATGGAGGGCATAGTATTATGTATTTTCTTCTCTCCGTCATGTTCGAACAAAGATCTTCTCGAGTTTCTTACTACTCAACGCATGTACATTTTTGGTCTGTTGATTAATGTGTTCGTCAAGAGAGCTTGGAGTCGTATGCACTTATATTCCTAGGAGTACACCTGGCATGTCTCTTTTGTGTATCTAAGATACCTTCGACATCCAGACCTGTATTACTATACGATGTAGAGCCTCTTTTGGGTGCTAGCCAGACTCCTTGGTCCTAGTAGCTTTGGTCCAAGTGGACACTTTGAAATGGTTGGGAGCGCTCTCCTTTGATGTAAGCTCTTTGATATATGACTTTGAATTGAGAGAGCTTTTCAATATTTCTTTCTTTTCTTTTATTTTTGTCTAGCTCCACTGCATTTACCAAGAGTTGGCGTGCACTGACCAATAATTATTTAGTTTTATCACACCCTGGAACATTGGTAAATATTAAACGATAGCATGCAAACTTCTTCACATACTAGTTAGGGTTTGCTGACAATCAGGTTTCTTGAAGCCTTCATTGACTTTATCCTATCCTCGAGTAACATTAGATCGGGTTTAACTTCAAATCTCTAGTCCCAGTCCTCAAGCAATAACTCAACTCATCCCATCATTCATGCAGTTGTGTATGTGACGTGCTAATCATATTCTTAAAAGGGTAGAGATTAAGAGAGCAATATAGCACTCATATCTTTCAAACATAGGAAAGTGTGCATTATTTAGTCTCAAATACTAATGACTAAGGTTGGTCAACTCAAACTCTCAAGATCTCAAAAACCAAGAGTTCTCTAATCCTTAAGCCTTGAGTGGTAATGAATGTGTCATGCATACGCCAACTCCAAAGTTAGTGAAATTTTTGTGCAATTTTATGGGATTTGTTTTGTTCCCAAGAGAAATAATGACGGACCCAAGATCATATGAATAGTTGCATCCATTTCCAGCCAGTATGGGTGTAAGTACGGACCGTTAGATGGCTACCGTATTACTTCAAGACGATGCCATTCGCATTGTCTTTTAACCACCCACTCTGTTAAGGGAGACCGTAGTTCCCTCACTGAGAAATTGTTACTCATTTTTAAGCTTAGTGGTCAGAATAACTGTTCAAGAAAGATTTTAATTTTTAAGATTCTTATGGAATTTTTGAATAAAGTTAATAGTAAAAACAATTAGTCCCTGATATTGAAAAGATTTTTGAAAACATTTTCCAAACCATGTCACATAATATGTAGATTTTCAAAAAAATTTTCAAACGATTTTCCAAATGAGTCAAATCCCCATTTTTCAAACCATTGTAAAATATTTTTTCAGAATAGTATCACCTAGTCATAAAAGTTTTTTGAATTATTTTACAAAAATTTTTACGAAAATTAGTTCAAAAATACTTATACCCTTCCCCAAAAAAGTTTCAAAAATTTCAACATACGAGCTATGGCTAAAGTATATATACAATATATATGGTATACCCCGTATATTTAACTTTTTCTATGTCCTCATAGCATAAAGTGATATGAAGCCATAGCTCAGGTTAAATACAAGGGGATATAGTAATTGACTCAGATGCCCCCCATATTAGTTTAAGATAACCTAAGTATAAGAAGAACAAGAAGAGGGAAGGATGGTCTTGACTCGGATCCCCTAATACTTTGGTTGAGAATAACCTACGTATTGGATGTGCAATAAGGATGGAGGGACATGTGGTGAATGATCAGTAGCTTTACAAGGTTCCCCCTATACTTAGACCGAAGAGTAGCCTAAGTATTTGGATGTTGAATTAGGGTTAGAAGGGGGAGAGTGGATTTACAGAGATGATTTGATATGTGGAGATGGGGGGTAGGGGTGCATTTAGGGTTATGGGAGGGGTGAGGAGAATAGACATCCAAGGCTCAATCATTCAAGCAATACCCTTGATTCACCAACTCACACGTGATGACCGACAAGTATTGGTCATTTATCTTGTCCATTTTATTGTGATCATCCAAAATTAAAGTACCATTACACATGTTTAAAGATAGGTTTTGGGCACTATCCTAGGGATACGTCCTCACCTCTCAACAATCAATCAAGAGCTGCATACATTGTGGGTGTTTCTCTCCAATAATCCAAGGTTAATTTTATTCCATTTATTTTTTGTCGACTTGCATTACAATCCCAATTTTAGCTTAATGTTATCACTATATTAATGTGAATACAAATCAAACAAGCATCGGTCTAGCAGCCACTCCCGATTCCTTTAAGATTTTATGTTGTAAATCAAGAGAGAGAGATAGACCGAGAAAAAGATGATGCATATGGTAAAAGCCTGATGCATGCTTCAGAGAAGAAATTATAGTGCCTTCAACATTCTCCATGCATATGCAAGACTGAATTTGAATTTATCACTAAGTGCATGCAAGTCCATAAAAACCGCATCCTGAACATGCTTCTTGTGGGAAAGAATTCAATTAATTTGGATACGTGAAGCGATGTACTTGCGTCTCGTGAATTGTGTGTGTCATACCCACGGAAAGGTACATAAAATGTGAAAAATAAAACGAGCTCAAAGAGCCGTGTACCAAGCCCTAGGTCGACATTCAAGGGAAGCTCCACCCGAGTTAGGGGCGAAATGACTTCACACACCACATGCAATGCTCGAGTTCATGCTACACACGCGAGCTCTCAAACGAGGACCACTAGAAATTCATTGATTACAATTATATACAACATGAAAATGGAATGATCTGCTAATTCAAATCCTCGAGATCTTCAGAATTTTTCTCTTGGGGCTCCTCGCAGCGGGAGCTCCCAACTCCACGCCTTATTGTAGATCGAGCATCCTCCATCACCACGGGCCTTGCCACAAAGTACAAATGTTAGAGAAATATCAAGGAAATTAATCAACAAAAATGATGCAAACAAACACAATAAGAAGGCCTATATTTTTGAAAATAATCAACTAAAAAATTGTACAATAAAATCCAATAAATAAATAAGAATGAGCCGTGTCCTTGGCAACGGTCCCATCTGATGAACCACATTTTCACCACGTTAATAACCGTCCTTTGTCGTAGTACATGTGGTGAAAATGATCCATGCAGAACTACACTTTTGAATATGTGGAGAATTAGACTTGGTAAGTGTACCAAGGTCAAACACAAGGACACAAGCCTCCTCATCGATTTATCAGAGATCACTGATTAAATAAGAATGATTAAATTCTCTGATGTAAGTCTTCATATGCACATCATATAATTCATATCACAGAATGTACAATAATAATTTGCATAAAATGATTAATGCAATTGAAGGGAATGAGGAGACAATAATGCGAATAAAATGATAATGCAAATGATGATGTAAGATAATTAAACCTTGATTCATGCCGAATATGAATGCATTTTTTTAATTTTTTAATTTCATTTTTATGCAAAGTAAACACAATACAAAATGCAAACAAATATGATGATGTATGCAATTAGTAACAAGCAATTTGTATTTTGATTTTTAGCAATAAAACGATGCAATATGCTAAGTAATGACTGATGATAATGCAGAGACATAAAACTACGCATGATTATAAGGGCTTTCAGGTTTAGATTTGCATGGATTCTTATTAAGGATATATATTGTAATCTTTACTATACTTGTAAACTAAGAGGTCATTATGCTAAGAGTCGTCATTGATCAAATCATGTCACACATGTTCCAATTGGATCTTCCTACAACTCTATTGAGTTAAGATGTATTACGAGGAGTGAGATAAGAATGATATTCCTTTCTCCATAAGGTATTCTTTGAATTCATCTAATAGGTACTTCATCTTATAGGAATTGACCAGTTCTCTCGTCTTCCTTCAAACATTGGTTCTTAAACCAAAATTGTGAAATCTTTGAACATTTGGAAGGTTCTAAGGCGAAAGGAAGAAATCTCATATCACAAAGATTATCAATTGATATCACATGCCATTAATGTCTATTTTTTATATAGGTGATCCACATACATCAATATGTAAGAGAACTTGAATACCTTGGCATCTTACACCATTCCCAGAGAAGGGTGTATTGGGAATTTTTTACTTTGAATCTCTATTCATAAGTATGTAAGTTTTGAACCTTTAGAGATTCTAAAGTTCAATATCTTACTAGTTTATTGATCTTATCAATAGACATATGTCCAAGACTCGAAGCCATATCATTATCAAATGATCTTCATCCTCTTATTGATCTTTTAAGGTTTTATTTTTAGTATTTAAAAATATTAATGATCTATTCCTTAATATTATAATTCAATAGGGTCCTATAGATATTATATTACTATCTGAAACATACCCATCATGACTCTTTATGATAGGTCTATTCCAGAATACATGTTCATTTCCAATATTTAGAAATAAACAATGAATGTATTCTGATATCTAGGTCATAGAGGCATTCTCTAAGACTATGGGCTCTCCCACTGAAAATATAAAGTCCATCTGTCCAATGGATATTATTGCAACAATTGCATCAACTCTCATATAGATGACCATTATACTGTAAGATTATTTTTTCGAATCTTCTAAAACATAGGCAACCAATTGCAAGTGTTATTAGAAGAATGAGAAAATTATTAGACTTTGATCTTATATAATAAGCAAGTCAATTTCAATGATTATATAGATGTATATTATTCCGATTCACTATCTGAGTCCTTCTCTAAGGATCCTAGTTATAAGTACATCCGTTTATTACAGTATTGGCATTCATCTAACTTTTTGGAAGTCATATGTGTGGAAATTAAAGAAGTAAAATCAACTCTTTGACTTTCCTTCTTACTTGGGTCAGACCCATGCTTCCACTGCGCTCCCATCTATAAACAACTATTGCTTAAGATAAAGGATCTCTTAAGTTGAACTCAAAAGACTTCAATATAAGATCATTTCAACATTTACATATGCTTCATCTAATTCATACAATATGAATATTATGAATATTTATAGATGACTTGAGTATAGACAATAGAATAATGACACTCATCGTATCCACATCCATCTTAACTATTAAATACTTTGGTTCAGGTAGGTACTCAAACATTTTGAGTGCATCATGTCTTATTGAGCCACTATTCTGCATAATGTAGTGAACCATGTCATTCATGATTAAATGTCGAGAGCACATATGCAAGCCAACACATCTTCTTAGGTTTTATAGGGATTTTCGATAATTGCGATCATCATCAACATGATACTTCGAAAGCACACTCGATGAGAGATCAAGACTATAGAGACATACGAACCCTAGGTTGTTGTCCGATTGTCTATTTAATTGTCATTCCTTATTATTACGAGGAAACTTGCACATTGCAACCACATACATTATATGTCCCACTGAAGTACAATATATTGATCATGAATCCAATTCATGAGAATTTACTGGTTATTATTGAGTATAATTTTGAGTGGGTTTAATGTAGGTTATCTGAAATAAGATAATTTGCACAAATACATATTTTACTTTGATTTAGGAATTTTTATCAAAGTTGTCTTGCCTTGTCAACTCCGAAAGTTCATTTCCTTATTCACTTTCAAATTAAGATATATACATATCATTATATCTCAAGCAAGATCTGGGATCTCCTTCTTACCCTTGTTACATCCCAATACATGAGAACTTGTATCTTGGATAAAAAGAAGTGGGAACTCACCTTGCCTTGCAAGTCCAACTTGCATTTCCCAATTCAGTCTTTAACACCCAAGCCCACCACCCCTAAGAAGACGTTGACCCATTGTTAATCGAATCAACATGAGTAGAACTCGCTACGCACAATCTAATATCATCTCAATAATATGAGGACTCAATGTTGGGGTCACTATGCATACGACCTTACTCTTTCGAGAAGCAAAGAGCCCGATCCATGTACGCTTGTATGTAGGATATGTAGGAGCTGTCACTTTGGACAGACGTCTCCTACATACAATCCATGGTGACAGAATCCTTTGCCTTGACGGGAGACCATGGATGCCACTTTTGTGATCCTCCGTATCCCATTCAAATTTAATTAATCATTGTGATTTATATTCATTATGATTAATTCTTCCAAGGGAATTCTAACCTATATGTATATACATATTACGATAATTATTGATAATTAATTTAATCATATTAAACCAATGATCCAATAATATCCAACAAATAATCTTGATTGTTACTTGAAGGATCGTATAATCTCAAAATACGTATTATTCATATTTTAATAATTAGAAAAAATACCTCATGATCATTTCAAACATTATCCTTTCCTTATACGCTATCATGTCCAACACGCAAAGGATGTGGGACAGACCGCTCACGGAGCAACCTGCTACCCCAACTTTCCCCGACTAGACACCATATCCGCCTTAGGTCAGGATAATGTGATTTGATCATATTGCATTTGAAATGATATTCAATCTTTCAACCGAAGTTATACCATATAATATTCATCAAAATCATTTTGATTAATATTATAAGGAGATTTGCTAAACAAGACCCCAATCCTGTTCTAGTATCAATGTTTGACGGAAAGTTCATCATAACCAATTCGATTAAGATCAATTATCTTATCATGTTGGTTATGGTCATTCAAAACAATTATCTTTATTAAATATTTCACAAATATTTAACAAATAATTTTCCAGAAGATTAACCATTAATTTGCATGAATTAATTGAATGACAATCACAAGATTCTTGTTCAAATTTGTTAAGTTTCTAGGAAAGACACATGTTTACTAAAATTAACAAATATTGAGCAAATAAACTCCAAATAATGCATATTAAATTTCCTTGGTTTGTCAATTTGATTTGCAACAGAATCCAAGCAATAGACACACATTTCTAGATGTTTTAAAACCAGGGTTATCTCTTGATTACATTCTAAAATACCATTCCTGTAATAATGGATAAATGTATACTAAAACAGTCATAACTTGAGCAAACATATTCCAAATCACGTAAACTCTATCCCTACGGAATGCTAATAATATGTGGAACATAATCCAAGTAATAAATCACGTTTTCAGGCATTAATCATGAATAAACAAACACACAAAACATGGTCGCGGGAACAAAATGCGATGAAAATTCGCACAACAAAAATGCCCATGTCATCTTTGATTTATAGATCACATCTGAAACCTCCAACCTAGCTCTAATACCACTTGAAAGGTTATGGAAAACCATTAAGTGCATCACAGAAGCGTAAAGATAACATTATATGTGATCAGAAGCTACTAGCCATACTAGTCGCTCGAGGCAGCGAAATTTTGAAAACTTCAAAACGATGAAACCACATGATCCAAGAACACTTCTAAGATCATTTCATCTAAATCACAAATAACTATGGGAATACCCCTTGAAGCGTGGTTGCGATCGTGTCTCTAAAGAAAGAGACCACTTATCTCAAGTACGACCCGACGAAGGAAACACTTGCGAGCGCGTTGATGAAACGCGTGCTCCTCAAAATCCAAGTTGATAATCCAAGTGGCAAATCTCCCGACCTCATCTCACGAGATCCAGTGTCTTCTTTATGAGCGAGGTGCCCTGAAGGAGACGGAGATCCACGAGTGATAGAAGCGGTGACAAACAACGTGGCGACAACGACGTTCCTCTCTAGGATTTCGAGTGGATGACACTCTAAAGAGAGAGAGGGGGAGTGGGAATGAGAGAGAGACCTTCAATAGTATTATCGTAAAAGAAGAGCTAGGGTTGCCTCTTCTTTTATAGTATTTTGGGAGTCCATGGATCACAATATATGCGAAATACAAAATCAATGGTTGAGATTGATTTGTGTTTCTTTTCAGTGGCCATGATTTTGTTATATAAAAATACAATAATAATAAATTTAAATCAAGCTAAATATATATAGATATTATCAATGTAATTTAATTTGACTAAATCAAAATCCAATAAAGGATAAGGAAGGTGGCTAGCCACCTTCCATATATGGAGGGGACAACCACCTTGAACAAGTCAAGGGTGGCCATCTACCCTCCATATTAGGAAGGTGGCTCCCTTTCCAATTATTTGAGATTATTATTTCTCACAGAACCCTTTATTTGTTTACAACAAACTTTTATTGTAAATTAATTCACAAAAATAATTCCAAATTAATTTTATGAAGCCACTAAATAATTGTGAATCATGTTCACACATCCAAAATAAAATGTAATTGTAGTTCCAATTAATTTTCAATGTGAATCCAATTCACATCAACAATTAATTTGTAGATACTATTTACAATAAGCTCTCTCTAATATATTTTAGATCACATTTATAAATATATATGATTAATATGGATAGTGTTATACATATTAATCACATACTTGATAATTAAATCACATCTAATTATCTGGGATCAACATTCTCATGCAACTAAATAATATAAATCACATTCACATTATTCATGACAATTACATCACATTTAATTTTAAATTTCTCAATGCTCAGATATACATTCATCAATGGAATTATTCTTGAATTCTTTAAAGAATAATACGATTTCTCTATGGATACTTGGAGATAATGACATGGCGATTGTACGTTCCACGTATAGTGACTTGGATATTGAGATCAAATCTAAAATTTAGATCTCGGATACCTCCCATAGATATTTAATTAAATCAAAGTCATAAATCTAATCTTCTCATTGCATTTGAATTACATTCAGATCAATGTCCAACATTTGGACTAAGATTAAATTACTTCTCTATTTAGTGGAGTCACTAAAATCGAGACCTGTTTCATCACTCCCTCGGAATGGAAACAACATGGTTATACAATCGTTTATGATCACATCACCCTCAGGTATTACTAATGCCTGTACATCCTGCATATTTGAAGACCTAGAATAAACTCAAAATTTTAGTTCTCACTTAGACCATCTCCTTCAAGGTTTTATCATTAAGTTTCTCATTTGATTATTGGGAGTAGGTATCGATCATATACTTTCTAAAAGCGTATATTACCTAGGTATTGATCATATACTTTCCAAAAGCATATATCAAACCTACAAATTCAGTTAAGCTTTCAAAGCGAGATGATCGTGTACAGAATTTGATTCCCAATATCTCATGAGTGAGCTCATGTCTTCCGGTTTAGTAATGAACCTGTATGATCCCTTTTAGAGATTGTATTACTCATATGACCTTGTATGCACACTATCTCACCTATTTATAGACCTTGATTAGACCATCAACCTATCGGTTTGCCAAATGTACATATTCAGACATATAGCAATACATCTACCTTTGGTCAAAGGATGCATGCCTATTTCATGACAACATACAACGTAGGACTTAATTACCTCAATCTTGCTAAGTAAACTCATTGGCCTAACTTATTTGAAACCTTCGAATCTCTATTCCTGTGCAAAGGACCAGCATCAAGAGGTCGGTCAAATATCAATCAAAAGAGAAAGGATTTCCATCTCCTACTCTGGCTGGAGATCATCTCTTATTAATCATTTGATGGTGCTTGAAGAGTCCTTAATCTAACTCTTTAGATATTCATCCAAGCACCAACCTCTATGATTGAATGATTGAATCAACAATTGTATGGTCATTAAGATGACCATGGTACATAACCCTAATTATACTAAGGAATCTATTATGTAAATTAATTATTCTTCATTTCAGGTTAGGGAATGATATTTGCAATAACATTTATCGCATAATGGCTCATGAGTGAGCTCATATCTTCCGGTTTAGTAATGAACCTGTATTATCCCTTTTAGAAATCGTATTACTCATATGACCTTGTATGCACACTGTCTCACCGATTTATAGACATTGATTAGACCATCAACCTATCGGTCTGCCAAATGTACATATTCAAGCATAAAGCAATACATCTGTCTCTGGTCAAATGATGCGTGTCTATATCGTGACAACATACGACGTAGGACTTAGTTACCTCGATCTTGCTAAGTCAACTCTTTGACCTAACTTATTTGACACCTCCGAATCTCTATTCTTGTGCAGAGGACCTGCATCAAGAGGTCAGTTATATATAATTCAAAAGAGAAAGGATTTCCATCTCCTACTCAGGCTGGAGATCATCTCTTAATAATCATTTGACAGTGCTTGATGAGTTCTCAATCTAACTCTTTAGATATTCATCCAAGCACCAACCTCTATGATTCAACGATTGAATCAACAGTTGTATGATCATTAAGATAACCATGGTACATAACCCTAATTATACTAAAGAACCTATTATGTAAATTAATTATTCTTCATTTCAGGTCACAAAATGATATTTGCAATAACATTTATTGCATAATGGCTCGCCATGGGCTCGCACGCACAACAAACATGACATTTAGTGTACTACAATCTTGAGAGTTGAGGCAAGATGTCACCGAAGGTCCTAGTCTAGGAGACTCTCCTCTAGATCTAATCCTCAACACTAGGGAGTAAGTCTTTTCTTGCATTCGATCCACTATCTCATTACTTTGTCAGACTTGAGAGTGTAGATGACATGTCAGATAATGGAGGGCATAGGATTGTGTATTTTCTTCTCTCCGTCATGTTGGAATAAAGATCTTCTCGAGTTTCTTACTACTCAACGCCTGTATATTTTTGTTTTGTTGATCAATGTGTCCGTCAAGAGAGCTCGGAGTCGTCTGCACTTATATTCCTCGGAGTACACCTGGCGTGTCTCTTTTGTGTATCTAAGATACCTTCGACACCCAGACTTGTATCACTATACGATGTAGAGACTCTTTTGGGTGCTAGCCAGACTCCTTGGTACTAGTAGCTTTGGTCCAAGTGGACACTTTGAAATGGTTGGGAGCGCTCTCCTTTGATGTAAGCTCTTTGATATATGACTTTGAATTGAGAGAGCTTTTCAATATTTCTTTCTTTTCTTCTATTTTTGGCTAGCTCCACTGCATTTACCAAGAGTTGGCGCGCACTGACCAATAATTATTTAGTTTTATCACATCCTGACACGTAGGTAAATATTAAACGATAACTTGCAAACTTGTTCACATACTAGCTAGGATTTGCTGACACTCTGGTTTCTTGAAGCCTTCATTGACTTTATCCCGTCCTTGAGTAACATTAGATCGGGTTTAACCTCAAATCTCTAGTCCCAGTCCTCAAGCAATAACTCAACACATCCCATCATTCATGCAATTGTGTATGTGACATGCTAATCATATTCTTAAAAGGGTAGAGATTAAGAGCACAATATAGCACTCATATCTTTCAAACTTAGGGAAGTGTGGATTATTTAGTCTCAAATACTAGTGACTAAGGTTGGTCAACTCAAACTCTCAAGATCTCAAAAACCAAGTGTTCTCAAATCCTTAAGCCTTGAGTGGTAATGAATGTGTCATGCATACGCCAACTCCAAAGTTAGTGAAATTTTTGTGCAATTTTATGGGATTCTTTTGATCCCAAGAGAAATAATGACTGACCCAAGCTCATATGAATAGTTGCATCCATTTCCAGCCAGTACGGGTGTAAGTACGGACCGTTAGATAGCTATCGTATTACTTCAAGACGATGCCATTTGCATTGTCTTTTAACCACCCACTTTGTTAAGGGATACTGTAGTTCCCTCACTGAGAAATGGTTACTCATTTTTAAGCTTAGTGGTCAGAATTGCTGTTCAAGAAAGATTTTAATTTTTCAGATTCTTATGGAATTTTTGAATAAAGTTAATAGTAAAAACAATTAGTCCCTGATATTGAGAAGATTTTTGAAAACATTTTCCAAACCATGTCACATAATATGTAGATTTTCAAAAAAAATTTCAAACAATTTTCCAAATGAGTCAAATCCCCAATTTTCAAACCATTGCAAAATATTTTTTTCAAAATAGTATCACCCAGACTTAAAAATTTTTCGAATTATTTTACAAACATTTTTATGAAAATCAGTTCATAAATACTTATACCCTACCCCCAAAAAATTTCAAAAATTTCATCATACAAGCTATGGCTAAAGTATATATACAATATATATGGTATACCCTGTATATTTAACTTTTGCTATGTCCTCATAGCACAAAGTGATATGAAGCCATAGCTCAGGTTAAATACAAGGAGATATAGTAATTAACTCGGATGCCCCCCATATTAGTTTAAGATAATCTAAGTATAAGAAGAACAAAAAGAGGGAAGTATGGTCTTGAATCGGATCCCCCAATACTTTGGTTGAGAATAACCTAAGTATTGGATATGCAATAAGGATGGAGGGACCTGTGGTGAATAATCAGTAGCTTTACAAGGTTCCCCCTATACTTAGGCCAAAGAGTAGCCTAAGTATTTGGATGTTGAATTAGGGTTATAAGGGGGAGAGTGGATTTACAGAGATGATTTGATATGTGGAGATGGGGGGTAGGGGTGCATCTAGGGTTACGGGAGGGGTGAGGAGAATAGACATCCAAGGCTCAATCATTCAAGCAATACCCTTGATTCACCAACTCACATGTGATGACCAACAAGTATTGGTCATTTATCTTGCCCATTTTATTGGTGATCATCCAAAATTAAAGTACCATTACACATGTTTAAAGATAGGTTTTGGGCACTATCCTAGGGATACATCCTCACCTCTCAACAATCAATCAAGAGCTGCATACATTGTGGGTGTTTCTCTCCAATAATCCAAGGTTAATTTTATTCCATTTATTTTTTGTCGACTTGCATTACAATCCCAATTTTAGTTTAAGGTTATCACTATATTAATGTGAATACAAATCAAACTAGCATCGGTCTAGCGGCCACTCCCGATTCCTTTAAGATCTTATATTGTAAATCAAGAGAGAGAGAGATAGATCGAGAAAAAGATGATGCGTTAGGTAAAAGCATGATCCATGCTTGAGAGAAGAAATTATAGTGCCTTCAACATTCTCCATGCATATGAAAGACTGAATTTGAATTTATCACTAAGTGCATGCAAGTCCATAAAAACCGCATCCTGAACATGCTTCTTGGGAAAGAATTCAATTAATTTGGCTACGTGAAGCGATGTACTTGCGTCTCGTGAATTGTGTGTGTCATACCTACGGAATGGTACATAAAATGTGAAAAATAAAACGAGCTCAAAGAGCCGTGTACCAAGCCCTAGGCCGACATTCAAGGGAAGCTCCATCCGAGTTAGGGGCGAAATGACTTCACACACCACATGCAATGCTTGAGTTCATGCTACACATGCGATCTCTCAAACGAGGACCACTAGAAATTCATTGATTACAATTATATACAACATGAAAATGGAATGATTTGCTAATTCATATCCTCGAGATCTTCAGAATTTTTCTCTTGCGGCTCCTCGCATCAGGAGCTCCCAACTCCACGCCTCAGTGTAGATCGAGCATCCTCCATCACCACGGGCCCTGCCACAAAGCACAAATGCTAGAGAAATATCAAGGAAATTAATCAACAAAAATGACACAAACAAACACAATAAGAAGGCCTACATTTTTGAAAATAATCAACTAAAAAATTGTACAATAAAATCCAATAAATAAACAAGGATGAGCCGTGTCCCTGGCAACGGTCCCATCTGATGAACCACTTTTTCACCACGTTAATAACCGTCCTTTGTCGTAGTACATGTGGTAAAAATGATCCATGCAGAACTACACTTTTGAATATGTGGAGAATTAGACTTGGTAAGTGCACCAAGGTCAAACACAAGGACACAAGCCTCCTCATCGATTTATCAGAGATCATTGATTAAATAAGAATGATTAAATTCTCTAATCTAAGTCTTCATATGCACATCATATAATTCATATCACAGAATGCACAATAATAAATTTGCATAAAATGATTAATGCAATTGAAGGGAATGAGGAGACAATAATGCACATAAAATGATATTGCAAATGATGATGTAAGATAATTAAACCTTGATTCATGCCAAATATGAATGCATTTTTTAATTTTTTTAGTTTCATTTTTATGCAAAGTAAACACAATACAAAATGCAAACAAATATGATGATGTATGCAATTAGTAACATGCAATTTGTATTTTAATTTTTAGTAATAAAATGATACAATATGCAAAGTAATGACTGATGATAATGCAGAGACATAAAACTATGCTTGATTATGCCCTAAATTAATCTAATTAGTGACCAATAAAAGATAGGCCAATTTCAGAGATAAATGATGCTTCAAATAAATCAATGGCATTTTAGGTTAATGAGCAAGTGATACAATAACCACTTAAAGTAAAGCATGATAAACATAGTGTCAATTTAATGAATTAAGAAAGCCATTATGTAGAGGGTGAAATGGGCAACAAAATGAAACTGAATTTAACTTGATTGGAGTTAGGATGCTCAAGATATAATCATGGAGTTTGGGGGCATAATTGAAATAAAACATGCAAAATAAAAAAGGATAAATATGCAAATAGGTCCCTAGTAGGGGCATTTCTGCAATTGTGAAGACCTGATGGGACTTCTTGCAGTTCTCCTAGTTATGCACGTGAGGCACATGCGCCTGGGAAGGACTTCTCTGCAATTGCTAAAAAAATGGTGGGACATGAATGCAATTTTCCTAGCTCGCACATGCTCTGACGTGCGCGGTCCAGTCTCGGGGGTAGGGCGAGTGGATCAGGCCACATGGCGCGACATGATGGAGGGGGTTCACCCGTGGCTGGGAGGTTCAGGTTGACAGATCTGATGACTGGGGGGTCTTCTCGATCAAGGAATTGAACGACAATGAAGAGAGCGCCTTCAAGAATGTTGGATCAAGCCCAAAGAGGCGAGATCCAACGATAGATGTACGTCCTCCTCCTCCGTGGGAGGCAGTATGAATTCTAGGCTCTGTAGACCTCCCAATCTCTCCTCCTATAGGGATCGTTTGCATTTATCTCTGCGAAGAGCCGGCGAAGGTCCTTAAAGGTTGACTGATTGGTGGAGCAACGCGAAGCGAGCATGGGACGGAGGGTCATTGAAGCTCTAGCTCTAGAATGGAGCCCACTGGCCATTTATGGAATTACTCCTACAAAATGTTAGAGATAGCCGAGACGGAGGTGTGTGCGCATGAGAGAGTGAAATAGGGTCCTGTTCGGGCGGAGGGATGGAGGACCAAGGCTTCATCTCTAGCAAGCCGAAGAAGAAGGGGAGTGGAGGTGATGGAGATTACGGAGAAGGAAAGGGATGAGCGGGAGGTATCGCGATGATGGCAAGGGTGCAGCAGAGCTCGAAGAATGGTCAGGTAATAGTGGGATGTGTTGTGTGCGGCATATAAAATAAAAGAAAAATATAGAAAAAGAAGAGGGGTACCTGATCAGAGCAGGGAATCATGGGAGGAGGAGGCTCGGGTTGAGGCTCCATGGGAACCTCCCATCATCACTTGTCCAGGTCAGCCTAGCCTCGAAGCTCAATTGGTGGAAGGAACACCGTATCTTGGTCGAAGGAGCCAAGGGCCGACACCCTTGGCTTTGAGAGGTTTTGGGCCATCAATCCTCCGCCCCTCTTTCATAGGAGGGAGGAGATGGCCTCGCCCTAGGCCATTGAATGGTGGACGATCGATATCAGTGGCGGAGAGGGTAGTTTTATAAGTGGTGGCGGATGGTTTCAGGTGATGAATGGATGAGATTTGTAACAGTCGACTGTGTCCTTAGAGATAGGTCTTGACTGGGTAACAACCCCGCAAAGGAAGGGGATGCTTGGGCTTCATCGGGGATGCAGTGGATTGGGATGAGGTGACAGAGTAATGGATCTATAATAGGAATGGGGAGCAGGCTCGATGGGATATAACGCTTGCGGAAGGAGGAAGATGAAGGAAGAAGACGCGTGCGGGGCCGTTGGATGTAGCAATCCAACGAGTAGGGTTTGGGTGTGAGGGAACGATCACAGTAGGCTAATGGGTTTCATCCTATGGTTATGAGAGGAGGGGTGATGTGGAAGCATCTGGGCTGCTGGATGAGCCACCATCCAATGGTTGAGACAGAGGCGAAAGGGGGAGATGTAGATCGCACCAGAGGGGAAGGTCCAATGGTGGAGAAGCGTACGATAATGGACGGTAGAGATGAAGGCGGGGGAAGGGGGATCATACGGTTGATGGAGAGACGGAAATCAATGGTGGAGATGGAGGTTGAAGGTGAAGATCCAAGGGCAGAGGAGACAATCGGGTGGCGCAAGGAGGAGAGGCCACATGGGCGGTCGGGAGGGCGTCACGTGGCCCTATCCGATTATTCCGAAAAGGAAAAATATGAAGAAAATACAAAAGAAATAAAGGGAGACCAAATTAGGAAAAAGTCAAAACATAAAAGTTGTAGATCTCGAAGAGATATACAAGTTTCATGTTGGACAAAATACCAAAAGAGATTAAATGAACAACACAAAAATTTTGGAAGTATTTTTAAGAGATAGAAACATTGCTTTTTAATGGGTTTTTTGATTTTTTATCTTTTTGATTTATTTTTAATACTGAAACAAATATCTACAATAATTACTCTAATTTAGGGGGTTTTTAATAGGGAATAAAACAAAGAAAATTAAAGAAACTAAAAGGGTTAATTTTGTACAATAATTATGGTTAATTACAGGAGAATGATTTATTATTATAGATGTAGGACTAATGAAGATTTGGATGAAGGTGATTATGCTCAGAGAATAATATGGAGTATAGTAATGATAAATCGAGGATTCATCGTCTTACCATTATATATAACGACCTGCTGGATAGCCTAACTAAGTCCTACTTGAGCGAACTAAAATCTTATCATCTAAGAAGGATACGATGATATTTGAAATGTGATTCAAGCATGCATTTATATAAAGAAACCAAACTAAAATACATTTGGAAGGGCAGTCTAACCTCGCACATCTCATAAATGTGGAAAAAATCAATCGTAGAGAAATATGTTCATCGTATGAACACCGCATCAACTGTATAACAAAAAATAACTTCATATTGGAAACCACATGGTATACGAAATGTTTTTCAGATTGTATCATATGTCACAAAAATATTTAGGAATACCTTTTGAAGCGTGAATCTCTAAAGGAAGAGATCTCCTGAATCAAGTCCGATCAGACGTTTTGTCTCGCGAACATGATGATGGATTGTGTTGCTTCCTATGAACTTGAGAGATCTTCTCCACAAAAATTGTCCATGCAAATGATGATCTAGATTATCTCTACCTCATTATTTCTTCGCATATAATCAAGTCTTTCTACGTGTATAAAAGCACAATGAAGAAGGTGACTCCTCTCGCAATTAGCCTAACCAGCGGAGAAGAAGACGGAGCAAGAAGATGATGGATGGGTAGGGCTATTTGGTGTAGAGGGGGCAACCAAGAAGAGACCTCTTTTCTTGTTTCTATTCAAGACTATTGCGACATTCCTTAGGAATTAAATGAATTATGAAATTTATTCAAGGAAAACAGAGGCCAAGCTCCTCCTTTTATACTATGGTGGACATCCTTTGAAGACTCAAGGAGACGACCACCAACAGTGGCCCTTTCAAGTGATTTGAATGGCCATGCTTGATTTATAATCTTCCATGTAGTTAACAACTAATTTGCCAACATTATCATCCATAACAAGTCCAAATAAACAGAGTCTTAATTCACAAAGGAAGGAGATCAAACAAATTGATCTCCAACCAAAATGGCAGGCCCACCATGTTTGTTCTCTTATTTTTCATTCTGTTAAGGAGTTGACATATAATTAAATTATCTCTTTATAAATTAAATTGCAAATTTATATATTGGGATATATATAAAAACATTCTCCTAATAAATGAATCAAATTCATTAGTGCAAAATTAAATGTAAATCCTTTCACATTTTGTAGTGTGAATCATATTTACATAAGTTTTGAATATATATCAATCACATTGATATAAACATTAATTATTATGAATCCATATTCATATTAATTGATTGTCAATAATGCGAATCATATTCACATATTCCCATATTTATGACAATAACAATTATTATCTTAATCATGATATCTCAATGTATGTGTCTTAATCCAATTAGGACTCATGAGTAGCATTCATAGATACTTGGACATAATGTCTGGGAGATCATATAATCCATGTATAATGACTTGAAAATAGATGTCTATTTTTTAGGGTTCAAACCATAAAATATGGAGTCACTTAAATCTACCATGTTTCATCAATCTGTTAGATGAAAGTGTCGCGGTATATAATTTATTATGATCAAATCAACCCAGAATATTCACAATACTCAACCATCATGCACATTGGAAGACATTGATTAAACCCAATGTCAAAACCCTTATTTTATTGTTTTCTTCGAGGTTAAATCAATAGATTTCTCAACCGATCATTAGGAGAGAATATCAATCATATGCTTTCCAAAAGCATATATTAATATTCCTGGGTTCTTGTCTCGTTTCATAAACAAGACGACCATGCACGAAATTCTATATATCCCCAATATCTCATAAATGGTCTATGTCTCCCAGTTCATCGAACATGAACCTGTATGATTCCTTTGAGAGTTCATACATCTTACTGATATATAAACCTTGGTTATGTCGTCAACATGTTAGTCTGCACAACATACATACTTGGACATATAGATATACATTTGTTTTTGGTCTAAGGATGTATTCATGTTCATGACAGTATACGATTCAGGTCTTTTAGTATCTCTATCTCATCAGGTCAACACTTTGACCCAAAAGTCATTATTTTAACTTTTTGGTCAACATTTTAACTTTTGGCAACATTAGACTTTTTGTGTCATCATATGACATGGAGTCAACATTTTAACTTTTTAGATCATTGTGTTGACTATTTGGTCACACTTTAACTTGACTACTCCATGACCTATGTGTTGGACACGTGAGCCCATGATGAGCCATTATGCAATAAATATTTTTGCAAATCATTCCCAGATCTGAAATAAAAAATAACTAGTTTGCATAATAGGACCCTTAGTACAATTAGGGTTATGTACCATGGCCATCTTAATGATCATACAACTACTGATTCAAATGTTGAATCATAAAGGTTGATGCTTGGATGATATCTAAAGAGTTAGATTGAGGACTTATCAAGCACCATCAAGTGATTATTAAGAGAGGATCTCCATCCTGAGAAGAAGATGGCAATTCTTCTCTAAAGGTTGATATCTAATCGACCTCTTGATGTAGGTCCTCTACTTGGGAATAAATATTCGGAGGTGTTAGATAAGTTAAGTCAAAGAGTTGACTTAACAAGATCAAGATAACCAAGACCTATGTCATATACTATCACAATATAGGCATGCATCCTCTGACTATAGATAGATGTGTTACTATAAGTTTAAGTTTGTACATTTGGTAGATCGATATGTCAATGATCTAATCAAGGTCTATACACCAGCGAGTTAGTGTGCATTCAAGGGTATATGAGCAATACGATCTCTCAAAGGGATACAGTTTCATTACTGAATTGGAAGACATGAGCTCACTCATGAGATATTGGAATTAAATTACGTGTACAGTCATCTTGCTTTGTAAGCTTGGCTGAATTTGTAGGTTTGATATATGCTTTTGGAAAGTATATGACCAATACCTAGGTATGATATATGATTTTGGAAAGTATATGATCGATACCAACTCGCAATGATCAAATGATAAACTTAATGATAAAACCCTAAAGAAGACAATCTAAATTGATCTAAATCTACGGGTTTATTCTAGGTCTTCCTGTATGCAGGATGTACGAGCATTAGGAATACTCGAGGGTGATGTGATCGTAAACAATTGTATAACCGTGACACTTCCATTTTGAGGGAGTGACGAAACGGGTTTGGATTTTAGTGACTCTTCTTAATAGAGAAGTAATCTGATCTTAGTCCAAATGTTGAACACAATGTGAATACAATTCAGATGCAGTGAGAAGATTAGATTTACGACTTTGATTTAATCAAACATCCTTGGGTGGTCCTCTTGATCTGGATTTGTGATATGATCTCAATATCCAAGTCACTATACATGGACAATACAATCGCCATGTCCTTATCTCCAAGTATCTGCGGAGAAAGCGCATTATCCTCGAAAGAGTTCAAGAATAATTTCATTATTGATAATCTATCCGAGCATTGAGAAAAAAACTAATAATTAAATATGATTTAATTATTATGAATTACATGAATGTGATTCATATTATTTGGACACATGAGAATGGATATCCAAGATAATTAAATATGTCTTAATAATCAAGGATATGGATATTGTGGATATTACTATCCACATTAGTCATAAATATTATAAATGTGATTTATAATATATTAGGGAGAGTTAATTGTAACTGGTATTTATGAATTAAATGCTGATGTAAATTAGATTCACATTGACAATTAATTGTAAATGCAATTTACATTTTATATTGGATGCATGAATATGATTCACAATTATAAATGACATGATTGAAATTATCACAAAATAATTTGGAATTATTTTGGTGAATAATTTTGCAACAAAAATAATTGCACATGTGGAATATTATGTTAGATATGAGATTACATAATTTTAGAATGAAGAGTGCTCCTTCCTAATATAGAAATAATCGTTTATTCAATTTTTAATCGGTGTGGTTTTATGTTTATTTTACTTGGGCATGTCCCAAGGTCGAACTCAAGGAGGCAAAGGAACGACCTAGAATTTTATCGTTCAAAGTTCATGCATGATTTTCGAGACGGTATTTTTTTGTAGTTTAAATGCAATTTTGGGATGCAAATGTAAATGTGACCAATTTTAGGGACTAAAATGCAATTTCAATCAAATGATGTCTAAAAAATATGAAATTCAGCTGACATGTCAATTATGATGAAATGAATGCACTGTAATGTTTTTGGAAATTTTAGATGCAAGATAAATATTTTATGAATTTATGAATGCAAACGAAGTGAATTTCAATAATTAATTATAATAAATATTAAAAGTATTTATTTTCAAGGGATAAAATTATCCAAGATCTATCACTAGCTACTGATCTAGGAAAAATCCTAAACCTTAAAAATAAGAGTTTTAATACGTACTAAAAATTAAAGATTGTAATCTACAAAATAATTTTTATAGGGCAAACCATGCATGCAAATGCAATTCTTTTTGGGTACAATGTGACATACAACTAATTCTACAATCTGTGAATTTTTGGCAATTTTTCGAGCAATGATTAATTAAATGAGAACTTATGAGCACATATTGGGGTAAAATTAGTAGTTGTTTGCAAGAATAATTAACCACATATCATAAAAATATCACAAGCATAACACTATGTAAAGAATTAACTGTAGAAATAAAGTGCAATTTTTAAATGATAAAATGATGTCAAAAGAAGGTTCGAAATTACTAATAAAGTTAGGGGTCCATTTGCAATATTACAATAAATAATGAAAATAGAAATTACAGTGCGAGGACTTAATAATAATTACCTACACCCAGAAGGGTGTTCCTGCAAAATTCCAAGAGTCACGTGCAAAGCACGTGACCCTGATGGCGGAGGTTCTCTTGGAAATATGATGAACACCAGGGGTGTTGGCGCAAAAGGCCCCGCCGTGCATGTGACGTGCACACGGGGAGGATCTCGGGCAGGGAGTCCGGTGGCTGGCGAGGAGCTGGCTGGTGCCGATGAAGGGCCGTAGAGGCGGAGGCATGGCAGAGCTACTGGAGTTGATGGAGCACAATGCTCTCGGGGCCGGCACATGACCAATGGACGTCGGGGAAGCGGGGCAGCTCAACCAAGGATGAAGGAGCAGGCGGAGAACTTGATGCAAGGTGGGTACAGGGCGCGGACCTCCTGCTTTGCAGAGTTGGCGAGGTTGAAGACTATTGGCTCCGGCCAGGAGGCGTCATGGAAGAAGGAGACGCCTGTGTTGATATGGTGGTTGTCTAGGGAGAGCGCGGAGTTGCGGTTGGAGGCAGCTTCCAAGGGCGGTGGCTTCATGCCGAAGAAGCTCCTGCTGTGGTTGTATCGACTGGAGTCGATGACGTTGGTTGGCACCGCGGTGGAGTAGCGGTGAGTCGACAATTGGATGGAGGTATGGCTCGCCGGTGCAGGCCAGATACAAGGTAGATGATGCGATAGAAAGAAGATGCATGGGTGTTGAGATGAAGTGATCGGAGATGGAGGGGGAATGTGGTGGAGATGGAGTTGTTGAGAGAGCAGAATGAAGGAGATGAGAAGGGCAGAGAAGGATGAGTACCTGAAGGTACGACTCGATGGTAATGATGCCGGAGCTAGCAGTAGTGGCAGGGTGTCACGCTGCGATGGTCGGGGGGATCAGATCACATCGAGGCGTGCGGTGCCGCTATCACCGCCACGAGAGGATGGAGCTTGAAGAAGGGAGGGCGGCAGAGCTTTATAGGGTTGGCGAAGGGGAAATCCGTGGCTGATATCTGTGATTGGGAGGGTTGCGAGGCTAATCGGGAAGGCGGTGTTCGATTCGGACCGCGAAGGAGATCGTGAGCTTGATTAGGAAGATCGGGGTGAGATATGCGGGAAAGGCGGCTGGTCATAGATGGAAGGTGGCGGTTGGATGTGAGAAGGATGGAGTGCAGTAGAGCCAATTGGGAAAGAAGGTGGGAGGAAGAAGACAAGCAGCGACCGTCCGATAAACCGAGATCGAACGGTCTGGATGCTGCCACATGGCAGCTGTTGCGCGGGCTCTTCAAGGATTTATAATTATTAATGGAGTGAAGTCATCGTTTCTATCCCAAAAAATCCCGCGACAAACAAATAATTTTTTTCTTCTCTCACTGCAAAATAATTAAAGATAATAATGTGGAGCAAGAGAAATGTTTTGCTACTTATTTACCTGTATAGCAGACATGATCGAACTCAGGGAGGCTACAATTCTCGAGGGTTATTCAATTAATCGATGAAAAATCAATTAAGAGAAAAAGTAGAAATCTCAAAGGCAAACTTTACTTGGTTTTTGCAGATTTTTTTATCTTTTTCATTTTTTAAGTTTTTTATTTGTATTTTTTATTTTCTGATTTTCAAATTTTTAGTGATTTTAATTTTGCATTTTTTTAATTTTCAAATAAAGAACAATATGCACAAATAAGAACTACGTACACCAAACTTGTTTTGTATTTTTTAATTATATCAAAAAATTGCTCAGAAAAAACCAGAGAAAATATTTTTGTGTTTAAATATATTGAAATGTTTTTGGGAATTTTTGTAGAATTTTCAGATGTTTTTGTATTTTTCTAAAAGTAAAATAGTGGCAAAAATGAGAAACAATGCACAGTCTGGAGTAATTTGCAACGTAAAAATATTTTAAGTGCCAATGAATTAGAGGCAAATATCTACAAACAGGTACTAAAATCACGATTTTTGGATTTTTGTAGAATTTGCTGTGATTTTTATAAGATTTTTGACGCTCTTCAATTTTTTTTTGTCTTTTACAAATGATTAATGCACAAAAAATGGACATAAATTAAAGGCACTAAAATACACCTACAGTATTTTTTTTGAAATTTTTAGGCAAATTTTTGAATTTGTATGAATTTGTGAAATTCAGGAAAAGAAAAAGACACTATTTTTGATTTTTCTAATAATATCAAATGAATTTAAAATACAATGGAAAATTTATGCTAGAAAGATAAGCACACCAGAAGCATAACATGATTTTTGGGAGATTTATTGACCAGCAAAAACATTTATTTTACAAAAAACCCATACAAAGATAATTTCTGCAAAGGACTGAAGTGAAAATATTCAAAGCTTTTGCATCAGAACATAACAAGAGAATAAACAGTGGGAAATTTTCGTAAAATACCCAGTGAATGCGTGCCAAGCACGCGCTTGAGGCTCTGGGGGTCTTCTTGCAATTGTTAGAATCTCCAGGGGTCGATACGTAATTTTTCTAATAATATTTTTTTATTTTAAAATGAACCCTAGGGTTCTCTTTCTTTTCCAACCTTGTTCGTTCTTCAAGATGGGAGGACCGCCGCCCCTGTTCTGGAGGTCAGCTTCTGAAGGTGGACAGGGGAACGCCGGCGGGTGGATGCGTGACTAGATGGCGGTGAGCAGCAGATGACGGTCGGCGGTTGCACAATCTTTTCTTTCTTCTCAAGCAAAGGGGGGCTGTGCATCAAGGGCCATTGGCATCCGCCCCTTTGTTCTTCACAGATGGGAGTTCTGCCCCTCTCTGGAGGTCGGCTTCTGAAGGTGGACAGGGGAACGTCGACGGGTGGATGCGCGGCTAGATGGCAGCGAGCAGCGGATGAAGGTTCCTCCACTACAGGAGGAGTTGCTCAGTGGATGACATGGTGGCGAAGGGTGTGGCTCGGCCCTCGTGGAGCACGTCGCTCCAGGAGGAGAGGTGAATGCGCAGTGGCGTTGACGAGCGGCGCCGCCGCTTTGGAGGCAGAGCGGCAAGCATTGCGCGGCCGACCGAGGGCTGGGGGTAATAATGCGGCATTGGTGGAGCAGCCCGCGAAAAACGGTGACGGCCGGTAGGGTCGATCTCATGCAGGGATGACGTCCTGGCAGCTGAAATGTTAGGCAGAGGGCGAGCGGCAGGTGGCGCGGCACTGGGCGGCGCCGTGCTGCCAAATTTTTTCATTTTTTTCGTTTTTTTCAAATGTAATCAGTAATAAAAAACCTTTTTTATTTTTTTAAAATCTGAAAAAGAGAAATTAAAAATAGAAAATAAATTTGTTTTTAATTTTTTATTTATTTTTAGATGATCCTGCAAAACAAATGTTAGAGAGAAAAGAAAACAAAAGTTTTTTAATTAATTTTTTTATCAACAACTTAGGATGCAAGCATGATGACTCAATCCTAAAATCAAACGGAAGATGTGAATGTGTGTGGTTCCGAGGGGAATGGCGCATGGAATTAGATCTCCGACCACCGTGCGTGGTCGGAGGTGGAAGATCGTGCAAGGTAGAAAAGAACGTGGAGAGATCGAGAAAATGAGATGAAAACTCGAGATCGATGGTGAATCAATTTGTGATGGATTTTTAAGATCTAAAAAAATAAAATGACAATGAAGAACAAATATGAGAAAATAAAACTATGATTAATCTAGGATAAAAAATAAGAAGAAAAATGTGGATCTCACCTTAGCAGCGGAAAAGACCTTGATCACCTCGACGAAGGCTGACGAGCTGTCACCGGACGGCTCAGAGGCTAGGCACCCTTCTGCGACAAGAAGACTCTCGGAGATTGGGCTCCTCTCACCAAAGATTGCTCCAATTGAAATGAGGGAGAAGGATCCATATAAATAGAAAATATAATGGAGTTTGAATTTTTGAATTTTTGGATGAAGATAAGAGATAAGAGAGAAGGAAAATTGAATTGAGATAAATATTTACAAAAATTAAATAATTTTGTTTTATTTTCGTCACTTTATTTATTTGAAACATAAATGTTCATTTTTTTATTTTTTGTAATAGTTAGTTAAGAAAATTAACTTTATACATATGCTATATACACATATGACATTATATACATGAGTAAATAAACAAATTAGTTTTTTTTATTTTAAACATCTATTATTATTTTTTAATTTTATTTTAAATAATTAATAAAAATATTTACAAATATCTACAAATATAATATGTACAAAATACATGGGAAAATTGCACAAACCCCCTAGAAAACCAACTTTTTACCCGTAACTCCAAAAATTATGAAATCACAATTAAAGAAAATTTTATTTAGAATACAATGGAGGTGAGTTTGGTTCATTTTGAGTTCATATGGAGCCGGAATTGATCTTTCAATTATCACTTAGTGGCTTTTTCCAAGTGTGGTTGCTTTTATTCTGTACAAGATTTGATTGTGCAATTATTTTTATTATTTAGGACATATTTTTATTACAACTTTTGTTTTGAAAATTATTTTGTTTGAGGTAAATTTATATACAAATAAAATAGTGAAGTATACACATATAGACAACACATTTTTTTTGGTTTTTCTGAATAAAGACCCTATGTCCCCCTACTTTATTCCTGGTCGATCAGGTCAAGTCTTGACCTTCTCTCTGGGTTCGGGTCAGCATGTATCTATTACATATATACAGTCTTCATTTTTTTAATTTTCTTTTATTTATTTTTCCTTTATTTCTTTCATTATTTATTTTAGGTTAAAATGGTAAGAACTATACAATATTTATACAGATGCAAGTTAGTAAGAATATGGAGTTAGTGTTATATATGTGTTTTATAATGGATTTTAAGCTAAAATAAATGAATAAAGATGACAAATTGCAGATTCATCAACAACGCATTTTTATTTTTTAATTTTTTTTAAATAAAATTCATTGTGAATAACATAAAAATGGGTGCCACGTGGCAACTCCAGGAGCTGCCACGTGGTACCTCCAGAAAATCTGAAAATAAATTATAAAGATAAATAAAAAATAAATAGCAAATGACCTCAGATTAAAAAATTTTCTTCATGAAAGTTGCTCGTCTGGATGAGATCTACAACTTTTTTGAAGAAACTAATACCAAAATCGATCATTTGCATAAAGTGATATTTTTGGAGTATCCCATGCACATAGAATACCTTGATTTTTGGGTTTTCTAATTTTTTTGTTATTTTTAAACCAGATAAAATTATGGAAAAAATATAATGAAACCACAGATAGATATTTACACATTAATCTATTTTTTTGGATTTTTATTAATTAAGAAAAAAGAAATAAAATAAAACATGAAAACTACAACTTTTGTACAAACGGTTAGTGAAGACTCGGACTCAGTTAGTTTCTTTGATTTCAACTCCGTTTGGATTTGGATTTTTGTGTATTTTAATAAAACTTTTATCAAAGAAAAAAATGAAAATAAAATAAAACGAGTTACTTATGTACATAAAATAATAGGTCAAAATTAGGTAAAATACAAAATATACAAAAGAGGCCCAAAACCCAACTTTCACATATGAGCTTCAATTCACTTGAACTTGGCCTTATTTTGAAGGTATTTGAAGGTACATTAGTTCAAAAGTGAGTAGGATCAAATCAGACATTAGATGAGGAAGATATCATGGTTTTAGTTTGAGAATCCTACAATTATGGTTTGAGTTTTTGGTCCACTTATTTAGGTTAGTGATTTTTTGTATTTTTTATTTATTCTTATTAGTAATATGTATGCAATGGAGGTGGTTTCAGGTCACTTGGATTTAGCATGAATTTGTTAAAAATCAGGGAAGTTAGGCTATTTACAGGTCAATTTGGTTGAGATTTTTTGATTCTTATTTTGTGCAATATTAAGTGATAAAATGCAATTATTATCAATACATGCATGAATGCTAATTATGCAGAAAAAGTGAAGAAATGCCAATGAATTTTGGGGATTAGAGATCAATCAGTCATTTTTAGAGTGATGAATCTGAGATTCATCATCCCCCTATACTTAAACTGTGCTCGTCCCCGAGCATATAAAGAAATGCAATGAGGTGAAATGAGATTGGGTTCCATACAAAGATCATGAGTAGAAGGTGAAAATGAAGCTAGACTTGACCTTTAGATTATTAGTTTGGCAGTACTTCTGTGAGACTTAGGATTTTGACGTCAACAGCCTTCAAGTTCTATACATCATTATCACAGTTTCGGCTTAGAAGTCATCTTAGATCAATTCTCCTCCCAAAGCATACCTTATGAACATTGAACAATCGACTCATGTGTGTGAAAGGTTTTAGCTCTTCCCATCCAGAATGCCGGACTACCATTCAAACCTCCTCTCCAATAACTCATCCTCGGGGAGTTAGGTATTTCCTTCTAAGGTCTGTCACGTTGTGTTCACAATCAAGGGGGGGGGTAAGAAATTAGAAGAAGGAGAAAAGAACTGGAGGGTGACCAGTGTAGTCACCTCTCCTTGTGAAGCCAGCAAGTTTAGGTAAGTCTCTACCAAGATTTGCAAGTTTTCTTGAAGCTTGGAACTTTTTTCGGTCAAATATTTATTTGGTAGTATGATTCTTTGTGTTTGGATTTTTGGTAGCTTTGCTTGGATCTTGTTATGTCTCTACAGACGTGGAATCTTTTTTCCATACATGTTTTGGAGTCTTAGAAAAAATTGTGCCCAGCCGTCCATCCCTTTTCTGAAGCTTTATTTCAACCTGTACTTCGATCTTTAGATGTTCACGCTACCTGAAAAGAAATTCACACAGTCTTCCAACACCCCGTCTGAGTTGAGCTAAGTGCATAGTGCGAGAGTACAAATTAATTCCCTATTCCAGATTCGTACTAAGAATGAAGAGACTAGGTTAGACACTAAGAGCCAAGCGCCGCACATTATCATGTGGATTTCAAAGAATTAAGTCATAGACATGAAGTTTCCAAAATCCTATTCCTCTGTGAAGTTCCTCTGAAAATTAGGTGGATTAAGGTCAAGTCCAGACCACTCTCGATTTCTGCTCATAACTCGGTTCAGAACCCCATGTCTTTTCATAGATGCAAATGAATGTAATGCTGGAGGTGCGTGAAATACAGACACACACACACGCACACATACACATATATGTATATTTGAGAAATTTTTAAAGGATTTTTTTATTCAAAAATGAATAAGAAGCCATTTTTTCGAAATTTTTGGTTGGACAGTCACTGTTAGTAGCATTTTTTACAAATTAGTTAGCCGCCCTGTAAATGCATATAGACTTACACGAAAGTACGAGCTATGGGTAAAATATATACACAGTATATATACACACCCCCTATACTTAGCGAGTGCTATGTCCTCAGAGCACAATAAGCATAGAGAAGACATGGCTCGGGCTAAGTGTAATAGAGTGAAAAAGAAAAACAATAGAATTTGGCCCGTCCCCTATACTTAGACTGTGAACAGTCTAAATATATAAGAAAAGCGAAACTGAGGCGGTCGGGAGATGTGAGGGAGTAGAATATATACAGTTGGGCATCAATTCCCCTATACTTAGGCTCTGATCAGCCAAAGTACGGAAGAAGGGTTGAAATGGAGTGATCGTGAGAAGGATTTGATGATGAGAGTGGTACATACATATGGCATCTGTACCCCCTCCCATACTTAGGCCTTGGCCTAAGTAGAGGAAGAAGATGTACAAGGAGACCGATGGGGTCAGGGAGATTTTTACAGCTTGTGTCTAACTGCTTTTCTTCATGTAGGGAGATCTGATGAGTCTTCAATGTACTCGCTCTGCATGAAGTTGATGACCTCGACTTGGGTTGTATGCTCTTTAGATGATTCTACATATAGCTTCAGCAATTTCCCATTCACTGAGAAAGGTTGTGCACCATCTTTGAGTTCGATAATATCAACACATCCATTGTTATGCACATCGATGACAATGTAGGGACCCGTCCATTTAGATTTGAGTTTCCGTGAAAAATCTTCAACCGGGCATTGATCAACCACACTTTCTGCCCAGGGACAAAGGTCTTACGCCTAATGTGTCTGTCATGCCATCTCTTGACTGTGTCCTTATAGATCACACTATTATCATATGCCCAGTTACGGATTTCAATTAGCTCATTCAGATTTAAGTCACGACATAATTTCCCAAGGTGATAACTCCAATTAAGCTTCTTTATCGCCCATTCTGATTTCTGAATTAGCTATGCGAGTAAATGGCTTGGTTTGCCATAGATCATCCTAAAAGGTGATGTACCGAGTGGAATCTTGTAGGCTGTCCTATAGGCCCATAGAACCTGGTCCAAAAGTTGAGACCAGTTGTTCCTTTCAGGACGAACCACCTTCTGAAGAATACCCTTCATCTCTCTATTAGAAACCTCTATCACGCCATTAGATTGTGGGTGATACAGATTGGCTATTCTTTGCTCGAATTTATATTCCTTAGCCAATGATCTCATTTCTCTATTCAAAAAGTGTCTACCCCCATCTGAAATCAGAACCTTTCGGACCCTAAATCTTGCAATGATTTTATCTTGATAAACTTACAGATGATTTTGCTATCTGCGGTTCGGGTTGGGATCGTCTCCACCCATCTTGATAAATAATCAACCGTTAATAGGATGTACTCAAATCCATGGCTACTTGGAAAAGGACCCATAAAATAAATTCCCATGCATCGAAAACATCACAACAAATCATTGGTCTCATGGGCATTTCATCTCTATATCCAACATACCCTCCCATTCTTTGACAAATTGGGCACGTAAAAAATCATTGGCATCTCTAAATAAGATCAGCCAGTGAAATCCACATTGGAGTACCTTGTGCACGGCTCTCTTTCTCAAATGGTGTCCTCCATCCTCAAGTGAATGACAGTGTGTGAGGATACTTCGGTATTCTTCATGAGGAATACATCTTCTCTAAACGCAATCCGATCCTTCATAGAAAAGGAACAGATCGTCCCAATGATATTTTCTCGAATCCGACTTTAGTCGGTCAATCTGCTCTTGGTTCAACCTAGGGGAACTTTCTTGGAGATGAGATAGTTCACTATATTGGAGTACCATGGCAATGAGTCATTAACACAAACTAACTCGTCTGGAAAAGTCTCTTTAATTGGTCCAATATCATAATTATCATTTTGCTCAATTCGAGAAAGGTGATCAGCCACAATATTCTTTATCTTGATTTCCAAATAAAATATTGGATTAATAAGATCCATCTCAGAAGACACGCCTTTGCAACCTTCTTTTCCATTAGATATCTGATTGCCATGTGATCAGTAAAAATTATCACCTTGGATCCCAATATATATGATCTGAATTTTTCTAGGGCCCAAACTACCACGGGCATTTCCTTTTCAGTCACCGTATAATTTCTTTGTGCATGATTCAAAACTTTGCTCGCATAGTGAATCGCATAAGGTATCCCATCCCGTCTTTGTCCAAGCACAACCCCAACAGCAAATTCCGATGCATCAGTCATGATCTCAAAGGGAAGAGACTAGTTGGGAGCTTGTAATATCGACGATTCACGTACTTTCTTTTTCAGGAGCTCGAAGGCCTCTAGACACGCGATTTACAATGAACTCGATCCTAAGAGCTCAGTTAGTGGGCGGGCGATCTTTGAAAAATCAGGGATAAATCTTCGATAAAATCCAACATGCCCTAAGAATGACCGCACTGACTTTACGTTGGTTGGTGGCTCAAGTATCTTTATCACCTCCACCTTGGCAGGATAAACCTCCATTCCCTTTTTAGAGATGACGTGCCCCAACACGATACCCTCTATCACTATAAAATGACTTTTCTCCCAGGAGAATACTAAATTAACCTCCCTACATCTCTTGAGGACTCGGTCCAAGTGTGCTAAACATGCATTAAATGAATCACCATAGATCGAGAAGTCATCCATGAAGACTTCCAGGAAGTGGCTCACCATATCGGCAAATACAGCGATCATGCACCGCTGAAATTTACCCGAGGCATTACAAAGCTCGAATGACATGCACTTAAATACGTAAGTATTGAAAGGACTTGTAAAGGTGGTCTTTTCCTGATCCTCAGGAGCCATGGCTACTTGATTGTAGCCCGAGTACCCATCAAGAAAATAGAAGAATGCTTTCCCTACAAGTCTCTCCAAGATTTGATCAATAAATGGCACTGAAAAGTAATCTTTCGTGGTCGCAGCATTCAAGCGCCTGTAATCAACACAAACGTGCCACGACATGGGTACTCGTGTCACGATCTCTACCCCCTCCTCGTTGGTGACCATCTAGATTCTCGACTTCTTCGAAATAATATGAGGGGGGCACCAACTTGTAGTCTGAAATAGGGTATATAAACTTTGCTTTGCATCATTTCTCAATTTCTTTCTTAACTACTTCCCAGAGATTAGGGTTTAATCTCCTCTGAAATTCGCGGAAAGGTATTGCGTTATCCTCAACACATATTTGGTGCGAGCAGAGAGCGAGGTTAATCCCCATGAGATCCGACACATTCCAACCAATGGCCTTGCAATTCCGCTCAAGAAATTCAAGCAATCTCGATTCCTGGTCTTCAGTTAATGAAGAGCTAATGATCACATGAAATCTCTATTTGGGTTCCACAAGAATTGCATATTTGAGTGTAGGAGGAAGTGGTTTCAACTATGGCAAATCTGAATCATCAATTAGGTCTGGCTGAATGGCTTTTGAATTCAGTTCTGTGTTAGATGAATGTGTATCAATACGTGATGTGCTGGCTACCCATTCTGATGCAAGGTGAGTTGGATCGCAAAAATAGCGCGGTAATTCGGCCAAAGCTACGTCCGGCTCATCATCTATATTCCTTGACTTTCCTGTAGAAGATGGTACTGACAATCCAGAGGGACTTCTACATCATCAAGGGTATAGGTATCTGTGTCTCTTTATAATTCAAGTAACACCTGGCAAACTGCACTGTGAACTGTTTCTTCTTCTAATGAGAGGATCTCACTCTGACCTTCTGGAAGTTGATGCCAATGCCCATTAGTGCTAATGAACTTACATTCTGAAGATTCTAAATAATCGGTGGTAGATTCAGAGTCGGGTCTTTGCCACTGTTTCTACTTCATCTCTAAGTCCACTTCTCCACTTGGAGAGCGGAATTTCATCATTCCTGTACCGTAATCAAAACATGCTCCCGCGGTCCGCAAAAATGGTCTTCTAAGAATGATTTGAGATTCTCTCCAATAATTTGTGGTTTCCATATCAAGGATAGTGAAGTCCACCTTGTACTCTGTCCCCTCAACCAAGATGATCACGTTCTTCACTTCTCCCTTAGGCCTTTTAGTGGATTTATCAACAAATTGGAGTATAGATAATGATTTTCAAGAGGTCCAAACTCCAATTTGTAGTATAAGGCTAAGGGTAGAAGATTGATTGAAGAACCGTTATCTAGTAGTGTGCGTGCAAATGCAATACCACCGATGCGACTCTCCACATAGAGAGCACCCATGTCCCTCTTTTTTCTTGGTAGATGCTGATTTTTGACACATTTGGTAGTTGTCACTGTCAAGATATGAGTATCCACACATTGACTTGATTTCTTCCTGCGAGTTCGGGGGGAGTGTATTTCATTTTCAAGTATTTTTGAAACATCGAATTGTTAGCCACATATTGATCAAATGGTACTTTGACTGTAATGTTTCTTGGCAAAATCATGCCATTTCTGAGTCATCTTGAATGATTTTTCTTGGTTTGCGTTTTCCTCCCATAAGAGCATGGGGGAAAGGAATGGAAGCAGTCGAGACAAGAGATAAATGACCTGAATCATAAATAAGAGCATCTTTATTAGAAATGGAGTTCTTATTACAAGCATCTTTATTTTTCTGTTGATAATAATCAAAATCATATTGCTGAAAAGATGACAAAGGTATATTCGCATCAACTAGAGTTGCAAGGTCCTCTGTAGCTCCATGGATGCTTTTCCTTTCTCATGAGCTGAAATCTTCACCGGTACTAAATTTGGATTTCCTTCTTCTTCACTTTCAGAAGTATCCTCTGGTTGATCTCCCGATTTTTTTGATCCATTTCCCTTGACCGATCAGACACATCCATGGTCCTTCCACTCTTAAGTGACATATCATCAATATTGTCAAATGAAAGGATCTCATGTTTAGATATGGGAAAGTCTGAGTAGTATACCTGGCCATTTTGTTGGGACGATTGAGATTTATTCAGGCTATTAGGGTTAGCTTGAACTTGGGAGGGATGGTTGTAGCAGGGACTGTCTGTTCATCTCTCCAACGAGACAAGCGATTAACATTAATCCATAGATCATGCAGTTCATTTCGAAAATAGTGAATCTCCTCGAGCATCTGCTGTTGGATATCTACATGTTCTTTTTGAGAGTTCGATGGTTGAGATGGTTGCTTTGAAGGATGGCCTTGTGGTGCGTGGTATTGCTGTCGGTATTGCTGGAATGCCTGCTGGTGTTGGTTCTAACGGTTGTATGGTTGCTGCTGTTGTTTTTGATGTCGAGATGGGGCAATATTCTGAGTGTGCTGTGGGACGGGTGGAAATGCGACATTATAGAAAGTGGTGGGACGTTGGTTAGGCTGACGGTCCCCCGTATTACCATGCCGGGTAGGGTCTTGAGTGTACCAGATACCATTCACCTCGAACACTGGAGGTGGTGTCTCTTCTACTATCTCAGCTGGTGAGGGTGATTGCTGGACAGGTTGGGCATAGGATTGGTCCTGAGCCTATTGTTGTTGTTGTACTAATCCTGGCTGCTCCTGGACATGATGCACGCGATAAATGGGAACAACGGATGTAGCTGTAGCAGGTATCCCGATCTTGGATACCTTCTCAGTCAGCTCCTCCATTTGCTTTGGAAATTGGGAGATCCTATTGTCAAAGCCGTTCATCCTCTTGTGAATCTAATCCACAACCTCTAACTTATCAATAATTATGCTCATGTTTGGAATCAAATTCTCAGCTATTTCTGCTACAGTCTACTTTCCTCCTTTAGATTGAAATGTGTTGTGGGAATCGGTATATGCCCTACTGCCAATTTGTGAGCAGCTTGTCTCAGCCATTTGCTCCAGTACTTTCTAGATGATTTCAACACCTCATGATGTATAGTTGCCTCCGTAGGTAGCACTCACTAATCCCTGTGTCTCGTAGCCGAGGTCAGAATAGAGTGATTGGACCAAGATGTTGTCATCCAGATCATGGCACAGACACTTTTGTAGTAAATCTTTAAATCTATCCCATGCATCATAGAGTGGTTCATTAGGTATCTGAGAGAAACTGGTGATGCATGTCCTCATCTGATTGGTTCGACTCAAAGGGTAGAATTTTTTCAAGAACCGATTCTTGAACCTATCATAGGTGGTCATCGTCACTCTTAAATTCTTCACCTAGTAGTCTGCCTTTCCTTTCAAGGCGAAAGGAAGTGTAGTGAGACGAATGTAATCTTGGCTGACCTGGGGATGCCTTAGATTAGAGCATACTAGCTTCAAGTTTTGTAAAAATTCACATGGTTCTTCAAAAGCATTACCATGAAATTGTGGCAATTGGTTCAAGAAGTGCGGTTTCAATTCATAGTTTATTTCTGGCTCAAGTGGCTGCAAATAATTTCTCACTCTATACCAGCCAGGGTTGGATGCTGCTTCCATTGGCGGTTCTCCCCCAGCATTTAACTACTCTATTTGTTCTCTCAATAAAAGCTGCTGCTGCGCTCAGATGCAGCCAATCTTGCCAAAATCATCTGCACTGGATCTTCATTGGGTTCATCTTCATGATATATTTTCTTGGGAGGATCTTCTGTAGGTCTTCTTCTTCTTCACCTTCAGAATATAACAGATTTGAGTTAATAGAGTGGAGGGAATTTGAACAAGAGTCATCGAGGTGAAGTTTTCCTCGACGTGTTTAGGAGAGAGAGAAACATTTTGGGTTTGACCTCCTTCAAGGAAGAAGAAGGAATTGTAGGAAGAGGATTCATGGGAAAGTGTCCACGAACCCAAGGTGGTCTAGAGTAAGAGTGTCTCCGAACTTTTGAAATTGGTATGTTTGTGGTGGTTTGTGGAGGGTTCGCAGAGTCCGAACGAAATTCACCACAATCTTCCATTCTTGATTTCAAATGATTTGAAAAAAGGTTATGATTCATGATGTAGGCACAAGTGTGTAGTATTCGATGATTTACTGAATCTGCATACAAGACAAATGCAATACAGATCCTTGTTTCACCAACTCACACAGTGAAGGTCGTAAGAGTTCGACCAATTATCTTGTCAATTTTAAATGGTGATAATTCAAATCTTGCAAATGTTTAAGCGAGCTGTTAGGTGCATGTACTTTCCTACAGACTGGCCTAAATTCTTATGACTAGTTGACCTACTTTCAGCTAGTATAGGTGTAAGTATGGACCGTATAACGGCTACCCGTTACTTAAGGGAGGAGCCTTACACAATATCCTTTAAACCACCCACTCTGCTATGGAAATTCGGACTGTTTACCGGCTACCCGTAGATCCTCACTGAGAAGTAGCTAATCATTTTTGTAGAATCAACAGTCAATATGAAAATCTTGGCTTGGCTCTATCCTAGTGTGCGTCTCTCTCATCTCTGCAAGATAAATGAATATAAGGTCAGGGTTGCTCTCCTGTAAAAATTCTTGATTTTATGAGTTGATTTAGTCAGCTTTGTTTAGCAATACCAATTTTAATAAGGCAATCATTGAAAAATTAAATGAACACAAATACACATCTATTGTCCAGTCCCAATTTCATTTAAAATTATGTGACAAAACAAGAGGGAGAAATTCAGAAAAAGTCGATGCACGTGAAACAATGATGTATGCTCAGATAGAAGACTTACATTTATTCCTCGCAATCTCCATGTGGGATGCAATACAAAAATTGAAAATTATTCTAGATGAATGCAAACCGATAAACACTGCACCTAGCAGAAAGTTCTATTAGCCGTGAAGAATTGATTTGATTTGACTAAGTTGAATGATCTAATGTGCGTCTCAATTATGTGAAATGTGGTCCTGGGTTCTACGAGTACAATCAGAAAATCCTAGAAGCTCTAATAGCCGTATGCGCAGGTATAACCTACGAGCCACTCAAGTCTGGCCCTACCCTCATCGAGAGTGAAACAGGCCATGACACACCACATAAAAAAGTTCAAGGTCTTGTTACACACACGAGAGTCCCAAACGGACACCGCAATAAATGAGCAATTAATTACAAAATTTAAAAGTGCAGCAAAATAAATCTAGACTCTATGCTTTCTCATGACCCGAACTTAAATTTATTTGTTGTTTTTCGAGCGTTGGTGAAGATGCGTCGGTTTTTGTGAGAAACTGCTCCACGTATGTCAGATACCTTGCAAGAAAAATAAGATTAAGAGTGTAAGAGTTTGACACAAAATCAATAAAAAATAAAACAAAAAATAAATACGGAAAAAATGAAAAATGTACAGTGATGAGATTCAGGGGTCAGACTACCCGAATTAGTGAAAAACGTAGCACTAATTTTTAAGATAAAACCTAAGTCGTTTGCCTCCCCAGCAACGATGCCATCTGACGAGTCCGAAAACACCCGCTTAATTTGTGTGAATTATCATTTAAATTTGTCATTTCGTTGTAGATGGGAATTCAGAATCAGGCAAGAAATAACCATAATAATTTATTCAATTTTTAATTGGCGTGGTTTTATGTTTATTTTACTTGGGCAAGTTCCAAGTCAAACTCAAGGAGGAAAAGGAACAACATAGATTTTGTTTATCAAAGTTCATGCACGATTTTCGAGACGGTATTTTTTGTATTTAATGCAATTTCGGGATGCAAATGTAAATGTGGCCAATTTTAGGGACTAAAATGCAATTTCAATCAAACGATGTCCAACAAATATGAAATTTGTCCAAGATGTCAATTATGATGAAATGAAGGCACTGTAATTTTTTGGAATTTTTGGATGCAAGATAAATATTTTATGAATTTATGAATGCAAACAAAGTGAGTTTCAATAATTAATTATAATAAATATTAAAACTATTTATTTCAAGGGATAAAATTACCTAGGATCTATCACTAGGTAATTGATCTTAGAAAAATCCTAAACCTTAAAATAAGGATTTAATACCTATTATAAATTAAAGATTGAAATCCACAAAACAATTTTTATAGGGCAAACCATGGATGTAAATGCAATTCTTTTTTGGGCACAATGTGACATATAACTAATTCTACATCCATAAATTTTTGGCAATTTTTCAAGCAATGGTTAATTAAATAAGAATTTATGAGCACAGATTAGGTAAACTTAGCAATTGTTGCCAAGAATATTAATTTTTTATTAACACAGATCATAAAAAATTATCTCAAGCATACCATTATGTCAATAATTATTTGTAGAAACAAAGTGTAATTTTTAAATGGTAAAATGGATGTGAAAAGACGGTTCGAAATTAGAGATAAAGTCAAGGGTCTATTCGAAATATTAAAATAAATAATGAAAATAGAAATTATAGTGCGAGGACTTAATGAGAATTGCGTACACCTAGAAGGTATTTCTGCAAAATTCCAAGAGTCACGTGCAAAGCACGTGAACCCTGGATGGCGGAGGTGCTCTTGGAAATAGGCTGAACTCTAGGGGAGTTGGGATAAAAGTCCCCTCCACGCACGTGCCGTGCACGCGGGAGGGTCTCGGGCAGGGAGCCCGCTGGATGGCGAGGAGCTATATAGTGCCAGTGAAGGGTCGCAGAGGTGGAGGCATGGCAGAAACTGTTGGAGTTGATGGAGCGTGATGCTCTTGGCGCTGACACACGGCCGACAGATGTCGGGGAGCGGGGCGACACAGTGAGGACGAAAGAGCAAGCAGAGAAGTTGATGCAAGGTGGGTGCGGGGCGCGGACCTCCTGCTGTGCAAAGTTGGCGAGGTCGAAGACTTCTAGCTTCTGCCAGGAGGCGTTATGGAAGAAGGAGACACTGGTGTTGATCTGGTGGTTGTCTGGGAGAGCGCGAAGTTGAGGTCGGAGGCAGCTTCCAAGGGTGGTGGCTTGATGTCGAAGAAGCTCCTACCGTGGTTGTATCGGCTGGAGTCGGTGACGTTGGTTGCCGCCTATGGTAGAGTAGGGCAAGTAGATAATGGGATGGATGTATGGCTCGCCGAGGTGCAGGGCCCACAGATACAAGTCATACGATGCGATCGAATAAGGAAGATGAAGTGATCGGAGACGGAGGGGGTATATGGAGGAGTTGGAGTTGTTGAGAGAGCAAAATGAAGGAGATGAGATGGGTGGAGAAGGATGAGTACCTGAAGGTATGACTCGACAGTAATGAAGCCGAAGCTAGTAGCGGTGGCAGAGCGTCACGTTGCGACGGTCGGGGGGATCGGATCTCACTGAGGCAGAAGGATGCGGTGGCGCTATCATCGCCACACTCAGAGTTCCTTCGACTGCTGGAAAACGAGGGATCGAGCTTGAAGAGGGGGGAGGGGCAGCAGAGCTTTATAGGGTTGTCGAAGGGGAAATCCACGATGAAGATATGTGATTTGGAGGGTTGCGAGGCTAATAAGGAAGGCGGTGTTTGATTAGGATCGTGAAGGAGATTATGAGCTTGATTAGGAAGATCGGTTTGAGATACGCAGGGGACGCGACCGGTCATAGATGGAAGGTGGCAGTTGCACGTGAGAAGTGCGGAGGGTGACAGAGCTGATTCGGAAAGAAGGTGGGAGGAAGAAGAGAAGCAACGACCGTCCGATCGACCGAGATCAGATGGCCTAGATGCTGCTACGTGGCAGCGTATTTTTAATTTTTTTAAATTTTTAATAAAATGAATTATGAAAAACATAAAAATGGGTGCCACGTGGTGGATCCAGGAGATGCCACGTGTCACCTCAAGAAAATTCGAAAATAAATTTAAAAGATAAATACAAAATAAATAGCAAACAACCCCGGATCAAAAAATTTTCTTCACGAAAAGTTTCTTGTCTCAATGAGATCTACAACTTGCATGAACAAATCAAAACCAAAATCGATCATTGTACAAAGTGGTATTTTTGGGGTATCCAATGTACATAGAATACCATGATTTTTGGGTTTTCTAATGAATTGTTTTTTAAATAAAATAAAAATATGGAAAAATATGATAAAATCACATATAGATATTTACATATTAATCTATTTTTTGGATTTGTATTAAATAAGAAAAAGACGAAATTAAATAAAACACGAAAACTACAACTTTTGTATAGACAGTTAGTGAAGACTCGAACTCAGTTAGTTTCTTTGATTTCAAGATCATTTTGGATTTGGATTTTTGTGCATTTTAATAAAAATTTTATCAAAGAAAATAAATGAAAATAAAATGAGTTAGTTATGTACATAAAATAATAGGTCAAAATTAGGTAAAATACAAAATGTACAAAAGAGGCCCAAAATCCAACTTTCACATATGAGCTCCGATTCACTTGAACTTGGTCTTGTTTTGAATGTATTTGAATGTAAATTAGTTCAAAAGTGAGTAGGATCAAATCGGACTTGGATGAGAAAGATATCAAGGTTTTAGTATGAGAATCCTACAATTATGGTTTGGGTTTTGGTCCACTTATTTAGGTTAGTAATTTTTTTGTATTTTTATTTATTCTTATTAGTAATATGTACACAATGGAGCGGTTTTAGGTCATTTGGTGTTAGCATGAATTAGTTAAAAATCAAGGAAGTTAGGCTATTTTACAGGGCAATTTGGCTGAGATTTTTGGCTTCTTATTTTGTGCAATAATGAGTGATAAAATGCAGTTATTATCAATACATGCACGAATGCTAATTATGCAAAATAAATGAAGAAATGCCAATGAATTTTTGGGATTAGAGCTTAATTAGTCATTTTTAGAGTGATGAATATGAGATTAATCAAGAGGGTGGACATTCACACTTGTTTTGTCAAGTTGTGGCCGTCCACTCCATGTAAGAAAGGAGGCATTCTCTCCTTCCAATTTATTCCATGTTTGTTTGATTTTGATTTAAATTGAACTATATTAATGGATCTTCAATATATTTATTTTATTTTGATACAAGTAATTGTTGTTGGAAATTAAAACAAAACAAAATCATGGTCTTTGATTGAAAGCACAAATCAATGTCAACCATTGGATTTGTGTGCACATGGATTGAGATCCATGGTCATTCAATTTAGTATAAAAGGAGAGGTAGCCCTAGGCCTTTTATTCCACAAAATATACGAAATCTCTCTCTCTCTCATGGCCATCCACTCTATCTCTATCTCAATAATATGGTCATCCGCATTATTGACCTAGAGATCCTTGTATTTGTCACGTCATTGTTATGCTACCAGATCATATACTCGTGGATCTCCATCTTCTTCGATGCACCTCGCTCATGAAGGAGACATCGGATTTTGTGAGATGAAATCAGGAGATTCGTTGCTCAGATCATCAACTTGGATTATGGGAAGCATGCGAATCATCCTCGCACCTGCAAGTTTGATCTACGTCAGATAGGACTTGAGGCAGGATATTCCCTTCTTTTAGAGATTAGCGATCGCAACCACGCGCCAAGAGGGATTCCTTGAACTTGTTTGTGATCTTGATGAAATGTTTTGAGAAGTGTTCTTGAATTGTGTGGTTTCATCCATTTAAATTTTTTAAAATTCCGCTGCCTCGAGCAACTAGTCCAACAAGTCACTCCCGATCGCATATGATGCGATCTTCACGCTTTCGTGATGCGTAAGATTTTTCCAATAAACTTCACTATGAATATCTATTCATATGTTGAGGACCTACGTCCACAGGTAAGTTAGAGATTAGTCTTTAGAGAAATATTGCCATTTCTTTCTAAAATTGAAGATCATTCTCGAATATCACTTGACGATGCATATGTCCTCGATCTAACTCTTTAAATCCATAATTCTGCATAAGCCTCTATGATCTACTATCGATCAACAACTGTATGACATCAAGATGACCATTGTACATAACCCTAATTGTACTACGTGACCTTTAATTAAGTTCAAGCACAATCATTCATTTTGAATGGATAAATAAACAATGTTTTATTATCTCCTTGATAATGTGATATTTCATCTATATGTGCTTGCTCGTTTGATGTCACATAGGTTCTTTCACTTATGATATGGTGATAAATCTGTGATTTATCACCATATTATTTATTTATATCCCTCTAACTTAGACAATTCAATAATAATTTACCCTAATTAACTAACTTTAAAAAATAACTTCTATAAATTATTAACCCTATTTATTGTACCACGAATAAAGAATATCAATGTCCAAGTCTCTGATACAACCACGAGCTCTCTAACAAGAGTACTTGTAAATGCGCAACTACTTAAATTATTACAACAATAACTACAATAAATAATTATGCTAATGAAATGGAATTAACTATTTATCTAATTGGCTTAATCTCTCTCTAATGCGGTTGAGCCAACCCTCTTTGGCTCAAGCATTGAGCCCAAACCTCCGCGTAACTTCTCTCGAGTCACTTCACGGGCGCTGGACAAAACACCATATGGTTAGAAAAATCTCAAGAGATATAGCTATTCAGATAAACAATTAATCAACACAGGACAAAGACAAAAATAAACACAAAATGAGCTTAACTTAAATAACACAAATTTCACTTAATCAAGTAAATTAAGCTTAATAGCATAATATAATGAAGTTATGTCCCCAACAATAGCGCCATCTGTGATAACCAAACTCTAAAATTGGGACTAAACTAAAGGAAGTCGACCAGATAAACTTGGAATAAAATGAACACTTGTATTAGAGGTGCATAAACCCTCATTGGACACTTGTACTTACCCCCAGAAAGTGTGGGTGAGGACGCACACATTAAGATTAGAGCCCAAATCCTTGGACTTGCCCCAAGTCTCCATTTCTAACTCTCACAGATTCGGGAGCTGCAATGGCTTGCCTTCGACCTTAGTGTACGGTTCGGTTGTGTATGCATGTGTGTTTCTTTTGGGGTGTGATATTGAATCCAACAACCCAGGAAGATCACCTCATTGATTGAGAGAATATAGGAACACTGTTGGGCATAAGGCGACACCATGTGTGTAATGTACTAAAATATTGTTTTATCAAAAACTAAAATTGACAAGATAATTTGGTTGAACCTTTACGAACGTCATGCGTGAAGTTGGTGAATTCAAAGTGTTTGCATGTGTTTGAATTGTGTGAGTATACTCTGCACATTTACGAGCACCGTAGTACATAGGATCCCCTTCCTATTCATGTTCATTTCGATCCTCTTGATATCGAAGATGACTAGTTGGGGGGTTTGTGTTCAAATTTTGCGAATCTATCCCTGAACCCTCCAAAGAGTACGTCTTCTGAGGCCCCTTCACATCCAAAACCTCCCTAGACTCACGTACCTCTTCAGTTCACTCACTTCAGGGATGGTCACACACCGACTAATCCCTTCCTCTCTTCCCTACTCATTGAGGAAGATATTCTCCTCAGCGAGGTTGATTTGAATTCAACAACCTCTTCTAATTCGAACCCATTTACTGATTAAGGTTTCAAAGAAGATTCATTCAAGATGCCACCAAAGAGATAAAATGATGATGGGGAGCAATGAGAGGACCCCATGCAGATGTAGATGATGCTTGCTAGGCTCGCTGCATCTGAGGAGAAAAATGCCTTATTTAGAGTTCAGCTCAGACAATTGAACATAGGGATTGACACACCCATGGATGCGGCCTACTACCCAAACCTTATAGAGTGCAAAATTTTCTAAGTCCCGTGGAGCCAGAAGTTGAGTATGAGTTGAAGCCGCTTTTCATGAATTTGCTGCCGCACTTCAATGGGAATGCCAACAAGGAACCTTATGAGTTCCTAAGGGACTTTAACTCATTTGTGATAAACTGTGGAACCCTAGGGTTAGCCGAGATTATATTAGGCTCACAACCCTACTATTTACCTTAGGGGGTAAGGTAGACTACTGGTTGAAAAACCTAGGTGTCGTGGTGACCACCTACAACTAGTTCAATGACTTGTTCTCAAAGAAGTTCTACCCTTTGTGTAGAACTAATTAGATGAGGACACACATCGTGAGTTTTTTTCCAGCTGCCCAACGATTTGTTCTGGGATACTTGGGAAAGATTCAAGGACATATTGTAGAAGTCCCCTATCATGGTATGGAAGATACCATTCTAGTTCAATCTCTTTTTGACAGTCTCAACAATGAGGTGCAAGGTTTAGTGAGTGCTTCCTGTGGAGGTAGTTACACATCATTAGGAGCAGACACCGTCTGAAAGGTATTCAAGAAGATGGTTGAGACAAGCCACTCACAGACCGCTAACAGAGCGTATGCAAAGTACCCCATTTCACTCTTATCCAGATGGGGGAAGAAGGATGTAGTCTGTCTCTCCGAGGACTTGATTCCTAGCATGTGAATTATTGTCAACAAGATGATAGTAGTCGAGAGGATCGACAAAAGGATGAACGAGCTTGATAGTAGCCTTTCTAAGCTTCAGAATATATGGAAGAGCTAATTAAGAAGGTATCTAAGATGAAGATACCTTCCCTAACTGAAGGTTATGGGAAAAACCTTAATCACATCACAAAAACGTGGAGATCACATCATATGCGATTTGGAGCGACTAGTCATACTAGTCGCTCACAACAGCGAAATTTACAATTTTTAAAATGGTGGAAGCACATGATCTGAGATCACTTCTCGAATTGTTTCACCAAAACCACAAACAAGATATAGGAATACCTCTTGAAGCGTGGTTGAGACCGTGTCTCTAAAGTAAGAGACCTCCTATCTCAAGTCTGATTCAACAGAGGAGACACCTACGGGAGCGTTGATGAAACACGTGCTCCTCGCAATCCGTCGATGATCCATGCAACAAATCTCCCAATCTTGTCTCACGAGATCCGACATCTTATTCATGAGCGAGGTGCACAGAAGGAGATGGGGATCCACGAGCGGTCAAAGCGGCGACGTAAGGCCGTGGCGAATACGATGATCCTCTCTAGGGCAAGAGGTGGATGACCGCGCTTTATGAAGAGAAGGGGTATGTATGAGAATATTAAAGAGAGAGGGATGCTATTAAATTATTGTAAAAAGAAGAGCTAAGGTTGCCTCTTCTTTTATAATATTTTGGGAGTCCATGGATCTCAATCCATGGACAACACAAATCTAATGGTGGAGATTGATTTATGTTTCTTTCAATGATAATGATTTTGTTGTAAAAACAAAACAAAAATTAATTTAATTAAATTAAAATTTTATTGAATAATTTTCAATATAAATTAACTCAATCAAATCAACAAGCAAGGAAGAAACGAGAAAGAGGCAAAGCCCCTTCCTAATGAGAAGTGGACGACCACACTTGAATTAGGACTCAAGGTATCTGTCAATGAATATGCATTTCTTCATATTTATTCATTTATTTTAGCATAAAATCCCTTATAAAACACCTGTAAATAGCAATAAATCCATTCTTTTATTAACCAACATTCTTGTATAAATATTGTATATTTATCACTATTTGAACCTAAAATAAATAAATAAATGAGAAAAAAATAAAGAAAATCAAAGAATGTATACATCTAATAGATACAGGTTGACTCAGACCCCGAGAGTAGGTCAAAACTTGACCTAATCGACAAGGAATAAAGTAGGAGGAGATAAGGCCTAAATACCAAAAATTCCAGAAAATCATCTATCTCTTGTATATATTCATCACATGTACACTATTTACACATTCTTTTCATTAATTTATTCATACTCAAATTCAACTCAATCACAATTGATTTCTTCTTGAAAATTGTGCATAAAAATCTTTTGTAAATAAGAAAAATAATTGCAAGAACATTCAATGTACATTGTGTAAATAACAACACTCTAGAAAAGCTGTAAAGCTAAACTTATCATATCAATATATTCTCCACCAAAACTCAAAATTCATAAAACTCACTTTTATTGTACTCCATATTAAATAATCTTTAAAATGGAGGTGGTTTTCATAAAAATCAGAATTAAGGCGTGAAATGTGGCTATTTAGGGTACTATTGTATAATATACCTATGTATACTATATACACTATTTATGTATTTATTTTCTTGTCCATATTTGTGTATATTGTATTTTTAATTAATTGAAAATATTGTATTTGACTTATATAAAATACAAATAAAAATCATAAAATCAAAAAAGTAAAATCATGTAAATATTGTATAGGTATCACTATGTATATATTGTACATATACCTAATTATTTAACCTAATAAATTAATTCCTAAAAATATAACAAAATACCATTAAAACCCTTGTAAAATATTATAAATTAATAAATAATTATATTATGTATATATTTATATAATTAATTAATTAATTAAAAATCATAGTATTATATATATATGTATACTTACCTATAAATTGCACATTGTATTTATTTTGACCTATGTTTATACCTTATTTAATTAATTTAAAATCACCTAAATTAAATACATTTAATTCCTAACATTTCATATTTACATTATTTATTATTTAAATTCATTTTTTATTTTTAGACTAATTTATTTAACATTTCTATTGATTTTTGTCGTCTAGTCTAATTTGTCTTTTCCCATGTGCCTCCTGATTGGTCAATTCTAGGTATGTTGACCGGGTCAACTCCACACTCTACACCTTCTACCTGCACATCTCACATCCAACTGTTCCTTCTCCCAGTTTCCCTATGTGCCTTGATCACTAACAATCCCCGATTCCTTCTCCAAAACTTTAGCCCATTCATCTAATTCCCTCGACAGCTCTTCAGATCAACTTTTCACGCCTCAAGTTGCCCACATTTCAATTTCAAAAAGACGCCAGAGCCACTGCTATAAATACATACCCTCTACCTTCGATCATGGTTTGATCCATTTTTCCTCACATTTTTTGCCCGAGAATGGCTGTAGAGAGAGCTATAGTGACAGGGTAGCTGCTCCTCGATTTGTGGTACTAGAAATTGAGCGAAGAGCGAGATCCACCACAATCACCGGAGCTCTGCCGTCATCGTCGAGCTTCTCCATCTGACGTCGTGGATCTAGGCGAAAACCTTCCCCCTTCCATCCTTAGGTAATCTAGGTATTTTCCTGTTCATCTCTTCATTGATTTCACATTTTCTTTTCTTTGTTTAGCTTAAATTAGATCCACCTGCTTATCCTCTGATTCGACCGATCAGAGGCTTTCCATTCACCCTTACGCATCTCTGACTATCTCCGCATGATCATCAACACTTTCTCCATCAACTTCCATCCCTGATCACCTTCGGATCATCAAAGATCTAAAGATGGGCTCCATTCCGACCATGTCCGCTAGAGCATTCACCCACCTTCCATTTCTGCTCGTTTTCTTCCACGTGGGACCAAGTACACACATCTGGAGGAGCATTTCAAGTTGTAGCTCAACCAGACCTCCAGGTCTCGATTCACCGGTTGATTGGAGCTCAGGGGTGCATCAGATCGAGAGAGGGCAGCTACAGGAACATGCTAGGCCATTCAGAAGATAGTTCCATTACAGATCGAGTGAGATCTCATAGATCGAAACTGTGATCAACCTGCCTTCTTCATAGTTTGTCCAGATTGCTCCAGATCCATGCGATCAAGAACAATACCTCCAGATTTGAGCATAGCCACCCGTGAAGCCCCAAAGCTGAACCGTTAAATCACGATTCCAGATCAGATCGAGACCTTCGAAGCACGATTCGTCATCAACCGTCAGATATGAATTTCATCGCATCACAACCGTCCAAGGTGACACGTAGTTAAATGGTATAATTGCACCCCTACCCCTACTTTTATTTGTTTTGCAAATAAGTCCCCAATGGACATGTGTCTACTTGTTATTATTTGAACATTTACACTATTTTCCATAGCTTTTATTTTAATTACATTGGAGTCCTGTTTGAACTAAAAGCGTGCCTTGCACGTTATTTTTGGGTAATTTACAATAAGACCCCTGCATGTTTATGTTGTTAATTGGTCCTTGGAAAAATTGTATTTATAATTAGGCCCAATCCAACAAGGCTCACATATGCCCAGATGTATTTTTTTGGAAAAATTGCACAAAAGGCCCATCACTTTTTAACCGTGTTATCCTGTAGTCTTTAAACTATGAATAATGGCATCCATACCCCTGTGAATATGCATATTATTTTGCATGTTAAAATTAAATAAAAATAACAAAACATCTTTAGAAAATCCGTAAAAATCTTATTAGCTTTTTATTAAGTAGATCTTTTATCATTAATTTATTTTGCATTTTCATCATTTTTCTTATTTTTAAAATTAAAAAACAACATAAAAATTCCCTATCTGCATTTAAAAATCACTAAAAATATAAAAATTTTACCAAAAATTTTCTGTAAAAATTCTTGATTTTTTATTTTTATTTTCGTACCATTTTTGCATTTTTATTCCTCATAAAAACCAAAAAAACATTCAAAAATATAAAAAATTCATATAAATTCTTAAAAAAATCAACAAAATACATAAATTTATTTATGGAAACCCAAAGATTCTTCTTGCAGCATATGCATATTTCATTAATTTTTAATTTCATTTTATACTTGAAAAATCCAAAAACATTGCATTTATTTCTATTTTTCATTTTCTCTATTTCTGATCTATTGAAATTCCTTAAAAATTTTGGGAAAAATCTGGAAAAATGGCAAAACATTGGAAAAAAAGTTCGGAAACTCAAAAATAATTTTGTTTCAATTTTCTATCTATTTTTGCTGTAATATAAAAATCTAAAAAGTTACTTCTTTATTTCTTTTGTATTTAATTTTTTTTCTATTTAAAAAATAATATACAAAAATAAAAATCATAAAAAATTTAAAATCAAAAAATAAAATTAAAATTCCATAAAAAATCGAAATATGAAATAAAACAAAACCCAAAGGAGTGTGCATAGAAATTCCTCCTTTATTTCATTGATTTTTCATTGATTTAATAACCCTCGGGATATAGCAACCCTGAGTTTGATCCTATATGCTATACAGGTAAATAAATAGCACTCATAGTTCTTGTGATTACATTTTTTCTTGCTTGTTGGCTTGAGTTGTGAATAAAAATATAAATAATTTTGTTTGACGCTTCTTTGGATTACAACAACCAAAATTTATTTGTGAATAATTCCACTAAATAAAAACTAGTATTTTCGTGATCAACAAATGGCTCCATTGCCAGGGAGGCACGGCGATGGTTGTTAGGTCTTTCTCTTGACCTGCTATTCTTGGTTGTAGATACTTGTTTTTTTCTCTCTAATTTTGTCTATATTTTTTCATTTATTTCATTCATTTATTTTGTCTATATTTTTGTGTATATATATCATGGATTTGCATCTTATCGAGGAGTGAGCACTCATATTGCTCTTTTGAGATCATCTCCACTTGCTCTTCTCATTTTACTTCATATCCACCTCAATGTTTGCTTGTCGATATTTCCAGTATTTATTTACATATTATTTTTGCTCGTATTTTCATAAATGTGTTTCTTACTTTATCTTATGTTTCCTCTTTCTTGCGAGGGCCCTATTAGCGAGGGTGGCATTCCTAGGAGCGTTGACACACCCAAGTGTAGCGGAGGTGGCTCGTTTCTTCACCATGCTGCATGAGAGAATAGGAGGAGGAGTATAAGATTTGAGAAGCACAATTCTTGGAGCATTTTTGTACATATATTTTTTAGTTTATTTAGCATTTTTATTCCATTTTTATTCTTGTAAAAAAATTGCAATTATTTATTTGGCGCTTGCCTCTTTTTCTATTTTCTAAAAGGCCACTATATACCTTGTGTATGCGGGGTCTGTTTCATTAAGTTCTGGTGTACTTGTGTGCTAGGTCGGTTCTCGTGCATCATTTAAGTTAGTTTATTTTTCCCTTTGTTTTATGCGCGGATCACTTTTCATGTAGAGTGCTGGCGAAAGGCACGCATCCTCTATCTCGTGCATGCATCATTCATTTCATCGTGCATCGGCTTTTAGGATTTCCTTTCCCGTTTTCACTCACATGAGAACAAATGGAATTGGAAAATTAGTTAGACGATTTATTTGAAACAACTCAAAAAAAGTGGCAACTGTATAAAATCGAGGCTGCTAAAGAAAAATCCACCCTAAAACTAAACGTAAGGGGCGTGTATAGGTAATATGAGAGAGAGAGACTATTCAATTGTTGTCTAATGAAGAGCTAGGGTTGCATCTTCTTTATAGTATTTTGGGAGTCCATGGATCACAATCCATGTGAAACATAAAATCAGTGGTTGAGATTGATTTATATTTCTATTCAATGGCCATGATTTTGTTGTAAAAATACATCAACAATTAATTCAGATTAAATTTAATATATTGAATAATCAACATAATTAATTTGAACAAAATCAATTAGGATAGAAGGATTAAGAAGGAGGCCACCCACCTTCCTAAAAAAGGGGGGGACGACCACCCTTGAGGATAAGTTAAAGGGTAGCTGCCCATCATTCACTAAGTGGAAGGTGTAGGCCTTCTAATATAATCCTTCATATAAATTTACAACAACTTTTGTAAATTAATTCAAAAAAATAATTCCAAATTAATTTTGTAAATATTGTAATCACGCTACTAAATAATTATGAATCATATTCACAATCCTAAATAAAATGTAAATTGTATTTCCAATTAATTTCCAATGTGAATCCAATTCACATCAACAAATAATTTGAAGATACTTTTTACAATAAGGTATCTTAATATATTATAAATTATATTTATAATATATATAAAAATAATATGTATAGTACTATTCACATTATTCATATCCTTGATAACTAAATCATATTTAATTATCTTGGATCTATAGTCTCATGTGCCCAAATAACATGACTCACATTCACATTATTCACATCCTTGATAATTAAATCACATTTAATTGTCTTAGATAATTCTCCTTATATGTCCAAATAATATGAATCCAATTCATATTATTCATGATAATTAAATCACATTTAACTATCAATTTTTCTCAATGCTCAGACACATTATTAACAGTGGAATTATTCTTGAACTCTTTCAAGAATAATGTTCTTTCTCCGCGGATACTAGGTGATAAGGATAGAGCAATTGTACATTCCACGTATAGTGACTTGTATATTGAGATCATATCTCAAATACAGATCTCGAGGACCTCCCACAGGTGTTTGTTTAAAATCAAAGCCGTAAATCTAATCTTCTCATTGCACCTGAATCACATTCAGATCACTGTACAACATTTGGAGCAAGATTAGATCACTTCTATATTGAGAGGAGCCACTAAAATCCAGACCCGTTTCATCACTCACTTGAAATGGAAGCGTCATGGTTACACAATCATTTATGATCACACCACCCTCAGGTATTCCTAATACCTATACATCCTACATACTGGAAGACCTAGAATAAACCTGAAGTTTTAGATCTTATTTAGACTATCTTCTTCAGGGTTTTATCATTTTGTTTCTCATTTGATCATTGGGAGTTGGTATCGATCATGTACTTTCCAAAAGCATATATCATACCTAGGTATTGATCATATATTTTCAAAAAGCATATATCAAACCTTCAAATTCAATCAAGCTTCCAAAGCGAGATGACCGTGCACGGAATTCGATCCCGATATCTCATGAGTGATCTCATGTCTTCCGATTCAGTGAATCAACTTGTATGATCCCTTTGAGAGATCTTATTACTCATATGCACTTGTATGCACACCAGCGCGCCGGTGTATAGACCTTGATTAGGTCATCAACCTATCGGTCTACCAGATGTACATACTCAAACGTATAGTAACACATCTGTCTCCGGTAAGAGGATGAATTCCTATATCGTGACAACATATCTTTGGTTATCTCGATCTCATTACTTTGACCTAACTTATCTAACACCTCCGAATCTCTATTTCTATGCAGAGGACCTGCATCAAGAGGTCGGTTAGATATCATCTCATTAGAGAAAGGATTGCCATCTCCTACTCAGGATGGAGATCATCTCTTAATAATCATTTGACAGTGCTTGATGAGTTCTCAATCTAACTCTTTAGTTATTCATCCAAGCACCAGCATCTATGATTCAACAATTGAATCAACAGTTGTATGATCATCAAAATGGCAATGGTACATAACCCTAATTTTACTAAGGGACCTATTATGCAAATTAGTTATTATTCATTTCAAATCAGGGAATGATACTTGAAATACCATTTATTGCATAATGGCTCACCATGGGCTCGCATGTCCAACAATCTCCCACTAGCCCAAAGAGACATTAATGGGCTAATCTTTAAACCCACACTCATGTGACAATCATAAGCTATTTAGAAAAAATAGCTTGGTAAGCTGACTAGTCACTCTGTTCTCGAGAGACTACGCTAAGTCCTTTTACGGTACTTGCATATCTCCTAATAACTATGCTCGCATCCAATGCAAATGTTGCATCTTATGCAACCAATACTCAATCTTGTTGAAGCAGTTCTAGTGTCTTTGACACTAAAACTCAATAACCGTTATAACTAGTATGTAATTTCTATTATCCTTATTTAAATACCTTTATTCTTGGAGATCTTTATATCATAAGGTATCTGCAGTTAAGACCTTTTAGATAACTATCTATAAAGTCTTATGTTCTTGAAGATAAGACTTTGAGATCACTATCTCAAAAATCTTGTCATCTTTAAAGATATTGTTATTATTGCTATCAAGTATTTTATCTCCTTAATAGGATTAGTAACAATTTACTACTCCCACTACATGGCAAATATCTGGCTTTTGTACACATTTAGCATACACCAGGCTTGTCATAATTGATGCGCAAGGACAAGCAGTTTTAACATTCACTTCCTCAACTCTTTGAGGTGCTATTCCTTTAGATAGGTTAGTACCATATCTTAAGTGAAGGAAGAATTTCTTGGTTTTTTTCCAAATAATGTAATATGTCCATGGTGTACCACTAATGTGATGGTCCCAACATCCTTTTCTCTTTGCTTCCGAACACTTTCAGAATTAAGATATAAGAGGCATCCTTGAGATATTTCATCTCAAGGCATGAAATAATTATAAAACACCTATTGGCATCTTTATATCATTCCAAATGATTAGGATAATATCCACATTTAGCACGATGAACACAATGGCACTCCCACTAATCTTCACATGGATTATCAAGACTCTATCTGGAATCATAACATTTGTAATTTCATCAAATATGATGTTCTAACTACAAGAAGCTTATTCGAGTCCATAGATGGAGTTCTTTAGCTTACACACCTTTCCTTCCTCTACCATGAAGCCCTAGGGTTACTTCATATGAATATCATCGATGAGGAATTTATAGAGGAATGCAATCTTGACTTCCATCTTATAGGTGGCATAGTCAAGTTATGTAATTATAGTTGGCAATATTCTGATGGGTTTAAGCATGGTCACTGGAGAGCAAGTTTCGTCACAAGCAGCATCTTCTCTTCGTGTGTATCATGTGGATATGAGCCATGCTTTGAAGGTATCTACCTTCTCACCAGGTTCCCACTTTCTTTTGAAGATCCATTTACACCTAACATGTCTTACCCTTATAGGTGGCTCCCCGAGGGTCCATATACAACACTTATATATGAAGTCTACTTTAGACTTTATTTCTAACATCCATCTTTCCATAATTATTTATTCCAAGGGAATACTACTCTAATCATAATAGAGTATCTAATTGGATATAATTATTTTATTCTTATTAAATCAATTATCAATCCAATTCAAACAACCAATAAACAATCTTGATTGTTACTTGAAGGATGGTATAATCTCAAAATACATATTATTAAAATTTTAATAATTAGAAAAATACCGCATGATCATTTCAAACATTATATTTCCTTACCCGCTGTCATGGCTAGTATGCATAGGATGTGAGACAGACTACTCATGGATCAACTTGATGCCCCAATGATCCCCGACTAAACACCATATTCGCCTTAGGTTAGGATAATGTGATTTAATCATATTGTATTTGAGATGATATTCGATCTTTCAACCGAAGTTATACCACTTAATATTTATGAAAATCATTTTGATTAATATTATAAGGAGATTTGCAAAACAAATCCCCAATCTTATACAAGTATCAATGTTTGTTGGAGAGATCATTATAACCCAATTGATCAAGATCATTTATCTTATGTTGTTGGTTATGGTCATTCAAAAATACTTATATTTATTAAATATTTCATAAATATTAAATAAATAATTATTCCAAGAGAATAGCCATTAATTCCCATGAATTAATCAAATGACAGTCACAGGATTCTTGTCAATTTTGTTAAGTTTCCAACAACAACACATGTTTACTAAAACCAACAAATCTTGAGCGAATAAACTCCAAATCATGCAAACTAAATTTCGTTGATTTTCTAATTTTATTTTTAACAGAATCCAAGTGATAGACACACATTTCTAGGCATTTATAAAACTGTGGTTATCTTTTGATTATGTTCTAAAATATCATTTCCGTAACAGTGGACACATATCTACTAAAACAATCATAACTTGAGAAAACAGATTCTAAATCACACAAACTCAAGTCCTATGATTTTTTAATAAGATGGGGAATGTAATCCAAGTGATAAACTCATGTTTTGAGCATTTAAATATCACGAAAAAAAATCACAAAATAGGGTTGCAGGAATAAAGTGCGATGAAAATTCACACATCAAAAATGCCCTTGTCATCTTCGGTTTATAGATCATATCCTAAACCTCCAACCTATGGCTCCGATATCAGTTGAAGAATATGGTCCTTAAGTGCATCATGGAAGTGTGAAGATCACATCATATGCGATCGGGAGCGACTAGTCATACTAGTCGCTCGGGGCAACATAATTTTAAAATAATATGAACGATGAAACTACATGATTCAAAAACACTTTTCAGATTGTTTCATAGAAAACACAAAGGGGAATTAGGGTTACTCTTGTGGCGTGGTTGTGATCGATTCTCTAAATGAAGAGACCTCCTGTCTCAAGTTCGATCCAATGGAGGAGATGCTTGCGAGTACGTTGATGAAACACGTGCTCCTCGCAATCCATGTTGATGAACCAAGCAACGAATCTACTGATCTCATCTCATGAGATCCAACGTCTTCTTCACGAGCGAAGTGAAACGAAGGATATAATGATCCACTAGCTGTCGAAGCGACAACACAACAACACGGCGACGACGACGACCCTCTCTAGGGTTTAGGGTGGATGGCCAATCTAAGGAGGGAGACAGAGGGCGTGTGTAGAGAATACGAGAGAGAGAGAGACTATTCAATTGTTGTCTAATGAAGAGATAGGGTTGCCTCTTCTTTTATAATTTTTTGGTAGTCCATGGATCACAATCCATGTGAAGCACAAAATCAATGGTTGAGATTGATTGTGTTTCTATTCAATGGCCATGATTTTGTTGTAAAATACACCGATAATTAATTTAGATTAAATTAAATATATTAAATAATTAACATAATTAATTTGAAATAAATCAATTAGGATAGAAGGATTAGGAAGGAGGCCACCCACTTTCCTAAAAAAGGGAGGACGTCCACCTGTAAGAATAAGTCAAAGGGTGGTCGGCCACCATCCATTAAATGGAAGGTGTTGGACTTTTAATATAATTGTCCTGTCTCAAGTACGATCCAATGAAGGAGACTCTTGCGAGCACGTTGATGAAACAAATGCTCCTCGCAATCCATGTTGATGACCCTAGCGGCGAATCTCCTAATCTCATCACGCGAGATCCAACATCTTCTTCACGAGCGAAGTGCAACAAAGAATACGGAGATCCATGAGCTGTCAAAGCGTGGCACACCGACGTGGCGAGGACAATGACCCTCTCTTGTGTTTAGGGTGGATGACCATTCTAAGGAGGGAGAAAGGGGGCATATGTAGAGAATATGAGAGAGAGAGAGAGGCAACTCTATTGTTGTCTAATGAAAAGCTAGGGTTGTCTCTCCTTTTATAGTATTTTAGGAGTTCTTGAATCACAATCCATGTGAAACACAAAATCAATGGTTGAGATTGGTTTGTGTTTCTATTCAGTGTCCATGATTTTGTTGTAAAAATACAACAACAATTAATTCAGATTAAATTAAATATATTGAATAATCAACATAATTAATTAGAACTAAATCAATTAGGATAGAAGGATTAGGAAGGAGTCCACTCACCTTCCTAAAAAAGGAAGGATGTCCACCCTTGAGAATAAGTCAAAGGGTGGTCGTCCACCATCCATTAAATGGAAGGTGTTGGGCTTCTACTATAATCCTTCATATAAATTTATAACATCTTTTGTAAACTAATTCAAAAAAATTCCAAGCTAACTTTGTGAATATTGTAATCATGTTACTAAATAATTATTAATCATATTCACAACCCAAAATAAAATGTAAAATTGTATTTCCAATTAATTTCCAATGTGAATCCAATTCACATTAATAATTAACTTGAATATACTTTTTACAATAAGCTCTCTTAATATATTATAAATCATATTTATAATATATATACAGATAATATGTATAGTACTATCCACATTACTCATTGCCGAATTTTCATTTCATCATCTTTATTCATTTATTTTAGCTTAAAATCGCTTATAAGACACCTGTATATGACACTAATTCCATATCCTTACTCACTTGCATCTATGTGTAAATATTATACACTTCTTACCATTTTAACCTAAAATAATTAAATAAAGAAAGAAAAAAATAAAGAAAAGAAGATTAAAAAAAGAAAAAAGAAGATTGTATATATGTAATAGATACAGGCTGACCCAAACCCCGAGAGAAAGTCAAGACTTGACCTGATCGACTAAGAATAAAATAGGAGGAGATATGGTCCTTAATCAGAAAATCCAAAAAAATGTGTGTTGTATATATTTGTATACTACACTATTTTATTTGTACATAAATTGACCTCAAATCAAATAATTTTCAAAACAAAAGTTGTAAATAAAAATGTTTCCTAATTAATAAAAATGGTTGCACAATCAAATCATGTACAAAATAAAAGCAACTGCACTTAGAAAAAGCCACTAAGAGATAATTGAATGACCAATTTCGGCTCCATATGAAGTCAAATTGAACCAAGGTCACTTCCATTGTATTCTAAATTAAATTATCTTTAAAATGGTTGTGATTTCATAATTTTTGGAGTTACGAGTGAAAAGTCGATTTTCTGGGGTGGTTTGTGCAATTTTCCCATGTATTTGTACATATTGTATTCGTAAATCTTAGTAAATATTTTTACTAATTATTTAAAATAAAAATAAAGAAAAATATTTTTTTAAAAAAACTAATTTCCTTATTTGACTATGTATATAATGTACCATATGTATATAGTATATGTATATAGTTGCTATTCTTAAATAACCACCACAAAAAAAATTAGCATTTTTTATTCGATTTAATTAAGTAACAAAAATATAAAAAAATTAATCTCTGTAAATAATTTTGACATTTATCTCTTTCTTATCTCTATCTCATTTCAAATTTTTCCTTATCTCTTTATCTCATCTCAAATTTTTGAATTTCGAATTCTTATCTTTTTTTATTTATATGGCCCCTTCTCTCTCATTTCAACTTGATCAATCTTTGGTGAGAGGAGACCGATCTCTGAGAATCTTCTTATCGCAGAAGGGTGCTAAGCCTCCGTGCCGTCCGGTGACAACGAGACGGCCTTCGTCGAGGTGATCAAGGTCTTTTTCGCTCCTAAGGTGAGATCCACATTTTTCTTCTCTTATTTTTAATCCAGGTTAACATAGTTTTATTTTTCGCCTCTATATTTCGTCGTCATTTTTTTATCTATTTCTTAGAATCCGTCAAGATTTGATTCGCCACTGATCTCGATTTTTCATCTCATTTTCTCGATCTCTCCACATTCACGTTCTACCTTACGCAATCTCTCAACTCCGACAACGCACGGTGGTCGGAGATTCGGATCCATCTTCATCGCAAGGATCCACATCCACTCACACATTCCATTTTAATTTTGGGACCAAGTCGTCGTGCTCGTGTCCTCATTTTTTTTGTAAATAAAAAATTTATAAAAAACAAAAAAAATGTATCATTTTTCTTCTTAACATTTGTTTTGCAGGGAAAAATAAAAAAAATTAAAAATTAAAAATCAAAAAAATTTATAAAATTAATTATTTACAATTCTATTTCTAACAAAATTTAAAAAGTTTTATTTATTTATCTATATAATCTATGTTTACATTTGCAAATAAAAAAATAAAAAAAATAAAAAAATGTCAGCGACAAGCCGACCGCCCCCGCGCCATCGCCTCCGCACACACATCCATCCGAGCTCTACCTCGCCGCCAAAGCTACCGCTCCACCGCCCATGCGGCCAACACCACCGCTGTTCAGACCTCCAACCCACTCCAGGGCTGCGCTGCTCCTTCAGCCGATTGCATAGAGACAATCTCCGCCGACCGCGCGAGCCGCGCGCATCGCCAGCGGCGCCGCCTGCCGCCCATCCTTCATCTTCGCCCGCCACCCATCCTTCATCTTCACCTGCCACGAGTCCACAACCTCCTCTGCTTGGAGCGGAGCGGGTCTCCATCCGCACTCCTGCACAAGGTCTACCACCTGACCACCGACCCGCCATATACATACCTCTGACAGGACCTCTATGACCGCCGTCACCATCTCAAGCCCGCACGGACTGCCTTCCGCGTGCGAGTGCGCTGCCCCTCAGAGTAGCCCTCGCCCTACGCTTGTTGGGAGAAAACAAGAAGAGGCGGTGTATGCCCCTTGTGCACCTTTTGGTCTCGAATAAGCAATCAAAGAATAAAGGAACCCTAGTTCCTTTTTAAAAAAATATTTTTGGAATAATTGAATAAAGCCCTCGGAAGATCCTACAATGGCAAAGAAGACCCCTAGAGCCTTAAGCACGTGCTTGGCATGCCTTCATTGGGCAAATTACTTTCAATCCCCTCAAGGTTGACATAAGATTGCCACCAAATCCCATATTATGGAAGGAGGCAATCTTCATTCCATAATCTCAATACTTGATTGATTTAATTTGTGATTAAATCACATTGATTTATAAATATATATTTAATCTAAATTAAATTAATTGTTGTTGGTTTTTTTACCAACAAAATCTTAGCCATTAAAAGAAACACAAATCAATGAGAGCCATTGGATTTGTGTTGTCCATGTATTGAGTTCCATGAATCCCAGAATAATATAAATAGAAGGGCATCCCTTGCTCTTCATATGCTAATGAGAACATAAGTCTCTCTCTCTCTCTCTCTATACATGCCCACTCTCTCTTTCATATGGCCGTCCACCATGGATGCCCTAGAGAGATCCTCCATCGCCGAGCGTCGTCATTATCTTGCCCGATCGTTTTCTCATGGATCTCTGTCTCCTTCGCTGTGCCTCGTCGTGAAGAAGATGTCAGATCTCGTGTGTCGAGATCAGGAGATCTGTCGCTTGGATCATCAACATTGATTACGAGGAGCACATGTTTCATCAACATGCTCGCAATCGTCTCCTCCGTCGGATCGGACTTGAGACAGGAGGTCTCTTCGTTTAGAGACTCGATCACAACCACTCTTCAAGAGGTAACCCTAATACTTGTTTGTGTCTTAGATGAAACGATCCGAGAAGTGTTCTTGTATCATGTGGTTTCATCGCATGAAAATTTTTTAATTTTCATTGCATCGAGCAACTAGTGCGACTAGTCACTCTCGATCGCATACAATGTGATCCTCATGCTTCTGTGATGCTCTTGAGGATCTAACCATATCCTTCAATAGGCCGTCCTGTAATCCCACATAACTAGGTCCAACAACTGAGACCAATTCTTCCAATCTGGATGGACTAACTTTCGAAGAATGCTCTTCACCTCCCTATTCGAAACTTTTGCCATGCCGTTTGATTGAGGGTGGTAAGGACTAGTTATTCTATGCTCAAATCCATAGTCCTTTGATAAAGATTTCATCATTCCATTCATAAAATGGCTTCCCCCATCATATTTCAAAACCTTGGTACCTCAAACTGTGAAATAATATGATCCTTGATAAACTTGCAGGCAGTCCTACTATCTGCAGCTCGTGTTGGTACAACCTCCACCCATCTTGACAAGTAATCCACCGCTAACAAGATGTACTCAAAACCTTGGCTATTAGGAAAGGGACCCATGAAATCTATGCCCCAAGCATCAAAAACATCAAAAAAAATCGTAGGCTGCATGGGCATTTCATCTCTAGAACCAACAGTCCCTCCCTTCCTCAGGCAAACATGGCATGATCGAGCATAATCGAATGCATCTCTAAACAAGGTCAGCCAAAATAAACCACACTATAACACCTTGTGAGCGGTCCTTTTTCTTGAATGGTGTCCTCCAGCTTCAAATGAATGATAATACAAGAGGACACTTTGGTATTCTTCCTTAGGAATACACCTTCTTCAGATACAATCCAGTCCTTCAAAGAAAAGAAACGGATCCACCCAATGGTATTTCCTCGAATATGACTTGCGTCGGTCTATACTACTCCTAGTCAAACCATTTGGAACTTGCTTGGGGACAAGAAAATTCACCATGTTTGTATACCATTGAAGTGAGTCAACAACACAAATAGACTCATCAAGAAAGGTCTGTCGAATATGCTCAGTATCAGGGGAATCCTTTATTTTAATCCTTGAAATATGATCAGCCACTACATTCTTAACCCCGTGTTTATCCTTAATTTACAAATCAAATTCCTTGATTAACAATATCCACCAAAGAAGATGCACCTTCCTTCTTTTCTTTGAGATACCTAATGGCTGGATGATCAGTATATATTGTCACTTTAGAGCTAGAATCACAGACCTAAACTTCTCTAAAGCCCTTGTGTGTGTCTCAGTTTACTGCCCTTCGCGTCCCTCTCTTCCATGTGATACCTAATGGTTGAATCATTTCAACTTGTGTGCATCTCAAGCAGGAAAATCCAATCCCCTCACCACTCCAACTGAGTTGAGCCAAGTAAAAGGTGTAAGAGTCCAAGTTAGGTCACGATCGACAAGACTTATGCGTGCATTTCGAAAAGCTCTAGTTAGTCAATTGATGTGCCTTGAACCTAGCCCCGTGTCTCAAATAATTAAGTCAGAATAGACCTGAAGTACCTTAAACCACGTTCCCATAAGGTTCCAGTGAAGTTAGGTGCAATAAGGTCCAACCAAGATCAATCTTCAACTTTATTTAAACTAGTTCAATCATCAAGCTTAATCCGAAATAATGTGAATGCTATGCAAATGCTATGTATAATGCAAGAAAATATGATGCAACTTTTCAAAAAGAATTTACAAATACAAAGACTGTATGAGAAAATATGTGCATCTATTTACGTGGGAATGAATCTTCTTATTTACAAGAATTAGGAGTTTAAAGAATTTACATATTAAATTTTAGTTATTTGTTATGGGTATGTATGTACTATTGACAAAGAAATTTATTTTATATTATTTTATTTTTAAATGATGCATATAATTCTCAAACTTATTTGAAAATAATTTTTAAAACTATAGTACAAAGTAAAATTTTCAAATATTCACACACATTTGAAAACCATTTTGGAAAGATTTTTCTAACAATATATAATGTTTTCAAATATTTTCATAACCATTTTCCAAACCATTTACAAATAGATTTTCAAAGCATTTTATTTCACTCAAAGAAAAGTATTTTTACAAATGAGAAAATTTTTGTAAATGTTAAAAACATTTCACAAAAACATTTCCAAATGGGTCAAACCATTTTTCAAATCATTTGGCAAAAATATTTTTAACCTGACATATTAATCAATATATACAAAAATAATCTGAGGGATAAATATGCATCATTTTATTAAGTGAATTTAATGAAATGTATATATATATATATATTATTTTATCCATATTTAAAAAAAATATGAATGTACGAGTTATGGCTGAAGTATATACAAAGTACATACGACCCCCCCATACTTAGCATGAGCTATGTCCTCATAGATTGAAAATACAAAGAGAAGTTGAAACTCATACTAGGTATAGAAAAGTCTCAATAACAAATGAATGAATGAATCAATGAGAAGTTGACCGTCTGATGAATCTACGATTCGTCATCTTTATTCATTTATTTTAGCTTAAAATCCCTTATAAAACACCTGCATATAACACTAACTTCATATTCTTACTAACTTGCATTTGTGTGTAAATACTGTACACTTCTTAATAATTTTAACCTAAAATAAATAAATAAAGAAAGAAAGGAAAAATAAAGAAAAGAAAATAAAAAAAGGAAAAAATAAAGAAAAAAATAAAAAAGTGGAAGATTGTATACAGGCTGACCCAAACCCGAGAGAAGATCACGACTTGACCTGATCGACCAGGAATAAAGTAGGGGGAGATAAGGGTCCTTAAGCAGAAAATCAAAAAAATGTGTGTGTTGTTGTAAATACTTCTCACTTATTTTGTATATATCTGTGTAAAACTGACACTAATTTATTTGTGCTTTAATTGAACTCAAATTAAATAACGTTCAAAACCAAAGTTGTAAATAAAAATGTATTCTAATTAATAAAAATAATTACATAATTAAATCATGTACAGAATAAAAGTAGCCACACTTGGAAAATGCCACTAAGCACTAATTGAAAGACCAATTCCGGCTCCATATGAACTCAAATTGAACCAATATCACTTCTATTGGATTCTAAATTAAATTATCTTCAAAATGGTTGTATTTTCATAATTTTTGGAGTTATGGTTGAAAAGTCGATTTTCTGGGGTGGTTTGTGCAATTTTCCCATGTATTTTGTAAATAATGTATTTGTATATATTTGTAAATATTCTTACTAATTTTTAAAATAAAAATAAAAAAAATAAAATTCTTTAAAAACAAAAGAGGCTAATTTCCTCATTTACCCTTGTATATAATGTCATATATGTATATAGTATATGTATATAGTTGTTATTTTTAATTAACCTCCATAAAAAATAAAAAAATAACATTTTTTAATTCAAATAAATAAAGTGACGAAAATTAAAAAAATAGATAATTGTGTAAATACTTTGATCTCTTTATCTCATTTCTCATTTCATCTCTCTTATCTCTTCCACCAAAAAAATCAAAAATTCATTTCAAATTTCATCTCTCTTATCTCTTTATCCAAAAAATTCAAAAAAAATCAAATTTCATTCCATCTTTTCTATTTATATGTCTCCTTCTCCCTCATTTCAACTTGATCAATCTTTAGAGAGAGGAGCCTGATCTCCGAGAGAAAATTTCGTCGAGAAAGTTGCCTAGTCTCCAAGTCGTCCGGTGACAGCGAGTCGGCCTAGTCGAGGCGATCACAGTCCTTTTTTGCTCCTAAGGTGAGATCCACATTTTTTTGTCTTAATTTTATCTAGGTTAATTGTAGTTTATTTCTCGCATTTTTATCTCGTTGTCATTTTTTGTTTATCTAGATCTTAAAATCCACAATGATTTATTCCGCCGCCGACTCAATTTTTCATCTCATCTTCTCGATCTCTCTGCCTTCAATTTCTACCTCCCACGATCTATCAACTCCGACCATGCACGGTAGTCGGAGAATCAGATTCGATCCTTTCATTTTTGTCGAATCCCCATTCATTTTCCGATTTGTAAATAAATAAATAAATAAAATAAAAAATTTATTTGTTTCTTTTCCTCTAACATTTGTTTTGTAGGAACATTAAAAATAAAACAACAAAAAAAATAAAAAAAACATTTCTCATTTTCTGTTTTATTTATTATCTCAGATTTCCAATAAAAAATAAAAAAGTTTTTTATTTTGTTTATATCATAAAAAAATTAAAAAAATTTCCAATATGCACATGCGATCAGATACATTGCCCCGGTGCTTCCCGTCATGTCCTCTAGGACGCCTCCTCCCGCGTGAGGCGACGTAGAGCCGCACCACCCCCGTGAGCGGGCTGCACCATCGAGCGGTGTGCCACCAACCTTTAAGCAGCAACCACCCTCCAGACCACCGCGCACGCCCCCACACTCCGCACTCCCTGCCAGTGTCCTCCGACCGTCGACCATCCAGAGCGAGGCCGCAGCGCCGCCTCCCTCCGCGCCATCCACGACGCTTGAGCAGTACTGCCACAACACCCTAGCCCCTGCCACTTTCAACTGTTCTCTGCGCCATCGAGCGGCGCGTGGCCCCGCTGTGAGCGTTGCCCTCCACGTCGCAGCTCCTCCACCATTGAAGAAGAAAGGGTGGGCGGTGCCCTCACCTTTTGCTTTTGGCTTTTGAACGAAGAAGAGAACTAGGGCTTCAATATTCTATTGGAAAAATTACATCAGCGCCCTTGGACGATTTAAAAATTGCGTGAACACGTCAGAGTTCTCAAAATTTACCAAACATCCCCTGCCAGCCTCAAGCACATGTCAAGCACGTGATACAGTGGTAAAATTGTGCATTCTCTCTTGTGATTTATTTTTATTATTTATTTGTTGCAAAGAAAGAACTTATTTACATTTCAGTCCATGTACTCAAACTCTTTAATTTGCAAGAATTCTCTATTGAAATAAATGTTTTTATTAGTCCAAAAATTCTGAGAGAATTATGCTATGTTCCTGGTGTGCATATCTATCTAGCATAAAACTTTCATTGCATTTTGCCTTTATTTATTTTTATTAAAAAATCAAAACATGTCATTTTTCCTTGTTTGTAATTCCAAAATTCATAAAAATTCAAATATTGTTCTAAAAATTCCAAAACAATGAAGGTAGTTTTATTTCATCGTCTTTTAATTTCTAACCAAATTTCATGCATTGATTATTTATAACACCCAAAAAAATTGAAAAACATCGAATATCTTATAAAAATCACAGAAAATTCTTCAAAAATCCAAATTTTTTTATTTCAGTTCCTATTTGTATATAATTGCTTCTAGTTTGTTTTAAAAATAATTGTCGGGAGTTTTGGTCATTAAAATATTTTTAAGTTGCAAATTACTCCAGGCTATGCACATTTTCGCATTTTCTCACTGTTTGATTTTTTAGAAAAAATACAAAAACATCTAAAAATTCCAAAAAAAACTCAAAAATATTTCAAAACTTATAAAATCCAAAAATATTTTCTTTGGATTTTTTTGATTATTTTTAATTAATTAAAAAATTAAAAAAAGAGTTTGTGTATGTATTTCTTGTGCTTGTGATTATTGTTTGTTATTTTTTAAAATAAAAAAATTACAAAATCAAAATCACTAAAAAATGAAAAATAGAAAATAAAAAATAGAAAAAAACAATAAAAAAATTAAATAGATAAAAAATCACAAAAACCAAGGATAGTTGTCCTTTGAGATTCTTATTTTCTCTTAATTAGTTCTTGATTAATTGAATAACCCTCGGGATTTGTAGCCTCCTTGAGTTCGACCATGTCCTCTATATAGGTTAATCAGTAGCAAAAATAAAAAAAAATATTTTTTGTCTGTCACGGAATTTTTGGGGATAGAAACAACGACGACTTAATATTTCCATTAATTTCTGACCCCTCAATATTTCGTGCGCAACAAAATGGCGTCGTTGCTGGGGAGGCACGGTGAGGGTAGTTTGGTTTCTCTTTTGACATGGTATTCTTGGTTGTAAATATCTGTTTACATTTTTGCCATTCACATCATTGCTCAGATCATTGCATTTGTTTCAATTTTTTCTCTCATATTTGATAATTGTATTTCTTACACATTCTCTCTTCTTTTTATTGCGAGGGCCCACGGAGTGAAAGAGACGATCCTAAGAGAGCCGAAGCATCCAAGCGACGTGGAGGTGGCTTGATTCTTCACCAAGCTGCAGGATAGCGTGAGAAGAGAAGAAGAAGATTGAAAAAAAGAGAGAAAAGAGAGAGAGAGGGAGTTTTTCTTTTCCATTTGAACTCTGTAAAAGGACATTCATTTGTTGCAGGGTCTGTTTCGTCAAGTGCCGGTGCACTTGGGGGACCTCACCAGTTTTGTTTTCATCGCCTTTATTTTTCTTTGTTTCCCGCGGATTTTGTGAGCTACCTGTTGATTGCTTTAATTAATTTGCTTGAAACCAGGTAATTAATTACGGTCCAAACACCCTAAACAAGAAATTTCTTTGCCTATAGAGTAGAACGTAATTGGACTTAGTCAAATTAACTTGTTCTTGCCTGTTAATAGACGCTATCATCTAGGATGGTTCAATTGCATTTGCATATAGGATAGTTTAATTCAATTCTACGTGGATCACATGCATGTAGAGTGCTGGCAACAAGGTACGCATCTCTAATCCCTGCATGCATCATTGTTTTTAATCACACATTGGCATTTCAGATCTCCTTCCTTGTTTTCACTCACATAAGTTAAAAAGGAAATTGACATTCGGTAGGCGATTCTTTGAAAATATTTTAAACAAGTGACAACTTCCTAAAATACGAGACTGCTAAGGAATACTCGACCCTAAAAAAATACAAGGAAAAATCATTGTTTTGGGGAGAGTAACCCCCTTATTGTTTGGTTTTCTTGAGTGAGAGAGTGACCCACGCACTAGGATAGAGACACACCCGAACCCTTTTCAGACAACTATCTTGGGTTAGTCGTTCTCCAGTGAGGATCTCTCCGGTAGCCGGTAAAGCGGCTCGCGACGTCCTTAACAGATTGAGTTGATCGGGTAGCCGGTAAACGGTCCGCAATTCATACTGGCTGGGAAAGATCTAACTTTGAGATTAGGCCAGTCTCCTGAGAGAATTGGTTCATAATAGCTCGCTTTTAACCGCTCTGATATATTGTATTCTCACCAAACTCTAAAATTGACAAGATAATTGACCGAACCTTCACGGTCTTCACTTTGAGTTGAGTTGGTGAACTGGGGGTTTGTATTGTGTTTGATTGCTTGTGTGCATACTCAACCCTTCTGTGCATTGTGCCTTTTTCTCCATATCGTTTGACTTGACTACTCGTGCACTCCCGATCTCATCTTTTGTTTTGAAGATGGCCGACTGGAGTTATTTTAATCCAATCTTTGCGGATGCCTCGTACTCTCCAGACGATCCACCTTCCTTTTTCTAGGAGGAATTTCCTCCTGATTTTTGTGCATATCCGCCTAACCCATTATTTCAGGAATCGAAGGACTTTGATTTTCACCCACGCTCATTCAACCCACCCGATCCTGGGATTTTGGAGTCACCTTTCATGATTTCCACACTTAAGACACTGAACCAGATGATGGAGCATATGAATTCGAGGATTTCCAATCTACTTAACATAAATACGAGCCAAAACGCTTCTCCACTATTTGAGGATATTGATTCACTTGAGGATAATCATGAGAGCTTACAATCACCCAAAATATAAAAAAGTGAAAAAATTTTAAAAATCCAAAAAGATTATGGGAGATACATTGTTGATTCATTCTGTGAGGAGAGGACCCAAATGCCCAATCATGTACCCACACATCTATACACATCATATCCCAACCTTGACCCCGAGGATTCCATTATACAGACTGCTCTTGGCAATCCTCGTGTAAATGCTGATTTCGACCTCCTCCCTTGTATGGAGGAGGTCCAAAAATTCAAAAAATGTTGACTGAACCAGAAGTGGTAGCTACCCTTCATGAGATCATTAAAGCCCCACTTCGACATGCCATGGCAGATTTATCTACTCCTTAACATAAGAAGAGAAAGCGAAGGAGAAGATCTGAGCATCACATCTTGACCATGGCCACTACCTGCGCCATCTCTCACCGTCCATATTTTAAGAAAGGGAACACTGCCACACCTCTTGTGAGTTGCTCCATATCGGACTATTCTTGTGATAACGCTCTCCTTGACGGCGGTTCATCAATCAATATAATACCCTTCTCTATGGTACAATCTCTTCATCTTGGGCCTCTCAAGAAAACCAGGATGATAGTTCAATTTGCTGATGGATCTATCACGAGGCCGAAGGGTATTCTAGAAAATGCTGTTGTTCTTATTCAGGGCATCAATTTCAATTCATACTTTGTTGTAATGCCCATGGAGACCTCCACCCCTGTGGAGCACCCTCCAATCATCCTGGGATGGCCTTTCCTCGCCTCTGCGGGAGCCGTTATTAATTATGGTTCAGGAGAGATTTACTTTCGTACTGATGTAGGGAGTAATGTGTTAATTACTACACCCACTACTGCCCAGAAACCTGCATCTCATGAGAACCCACCCGTGTTAGCCAACCCCTAGGAATTTGACCTCGATGATAATATCTGAGATTCTTGTTATATGTTGGATGATAATGAATCCCAAGAATTCCTCTTGAAGGAGGAAGACTCGAAAAGCATAGACCTTGGAGTTCCCCCTTCTGGTATATGGAGATGCATTGATGACATCCGCGAAATTTACACGATAGAAACCCTAGAGCGGAAGGCAGACCCATAAACTAGACAGGACGAACATGATTCGACTACTTCATTGATGATTCCATTCATATTCACCCTGATTTAGATGAGACCGATCAACCCAAATTTGATTTGATTACTTTTATTAAGGAATTTGGGCCTTTTGATAAAGATGATGATCCGGTAGAGGCTCGCCAAGCTGAAAATTGATCCAACTTTTTTTTTGTTTATGATTTCGAGCCATTTTACTTTGATGTTTGCAAGACTTCCCAGGCCGGACATTACCATACTACTTCCAATAACCCGTTGAGGCCTGCACAATCTGAAACCGCTGAGGATACATTCTTGGTCGATCCTACTCAGTTTATGTCTAATGATGATCCCAATATCGACCAACACCTTGTCAAATCCATACCTCAGCGGTCCTGCAAGAAGGTTTGATTTCGACCTTCTTGACCTTTGTACGTCCACTCCTCTTGTATATCCTTTCGTTTTACTCTTTCTTCTCCTATTTTATCGTTCACCCCTTTTTCGTGTGTGTATATATGCTATACTTAGGATGTGCTTTATCCTAAGTATGGGGGGGGGTGAACGATTTGTGTTGTTCATATTCATCTTGTTCATCACTCTTGTTGTTGCCTATACTTAGGGATACTCTACCCCAAGTATAGGGGGGTGATGTTGTTCATATCGTGTCTTTTTATTTTTGAGTCTGTACATTCTCTTCATCGGTTTTCCCTTTTGTACACTCCACTATACTTAGGATTACTTCATCCTAAGTATGGGAGGGATCACAACTTCTCTTCTTTTTATCTTTTCATTGATTCGTTGTAGCATAGGAATTCTTTTCACTTTTCTATACTTAGCACGAGTCATGTCTTCCTTTTTCCGCTCTTTGATCACTATGAGGACATATTTCGAGCTAAGTATAGGGGGTGTTGTATATATTGTATAGATACTTTAGACATAACTCGTACTTTTAAATATGTTTATTTGGGGGATTGTGTCTATAAGTTTGTAAAATCCACGTGTGTAAAAAAACAAAAATACACAAAAAAACAAAACAAAACAAAAAACAAAAACAAAAAAAAACAACAAAAAATAAAGACATCATTAAAAAAAATCTTGTACATATTTTACTAACCCTTTTTCCTTTAAAAAACTACAAAACCAAAAATCTATAAAAATTTGCATCTGCATTTCCCCTCCAAAAATCCATAAAAGTTCAAAATTAGAAAATTGTTTAAAAAATGTTCTTTTCACATGTGCATCATTTCTTTTCAAAAAATATCTGCATTGCAATGCTCATATTTTCTTGCATTTGCATGTGCATTTTTCAGGAAAGTATTGACATTTAAACTATGTCTGGAATAAAATTGAAGAATGGAGCTTAGTTGGACATTAATCCACCTTATTTTTAGAGGAATTTCACCGAGAAATAAGATTTTAGAAGCTTCAGGTCTTTGACTTAATTCTTTGAGTTCCACATGACAATGTGCAGCATTTGACTCTTAGTGTCTAACCTGGTCTCTTCATTCTGGGTACAACTCTGGAATAGGGAATTAATTGTACTCTCGCACTATGCACTTAGCTGAACTGAGACGGGATGTTGGAAGACTGTGTGAGTTTCTTTTCTGGTAGCGTGGAAATCTAAAGACCGGAGTATGGGTTGAAATAAAGCTTCGGAAATTGGGATGGACCTATGGGCATAATTTTTTCTAAGACCCCAAAAAATGTACGAAAATAAAAAGATTCTATATATGTAGGCGCACAATAAGATCCAAGCAGAACCGCCTAAAATCCAAATACAAAGAAGCCACTACCAAATAAATATCTGACCAAAAAGGTCCAAGCTTCAAGAAAACCTGCAGATCTTGGTGGAGACTCGGCTACACCAGCCAACTCCACAAGGCCATCCTCCAGTTCTTTTCCCCTTCTTTTAACTTCTCCCCCAATTCAATTGTAAACACAACGCGACGGACCTTAGAAGGAAATACCTGACTCCCCGAGGACAGGTTACTGGAGAGGAGATTTGCATGGTAGTCTGGTATTCTAGATGGGAAGAGCTAAAACCTTTCACACACATGAGTCGATTGTTTAATGTTCATAGGGTATACTTTGGGAAGAGGATTGATCTAAGATGACTTCTGAGCAAAAACTGTGACAATGATATGTAGAACTTGAAGGGTATCGATTTTAAAATTCTAAGTCTCACAGAAGTTCCGACACACCAATAATCTAAAGGTCTGACAGAGCTCCAAACTACAATTTTATGAAGATAAGTTTAATACTCAATGTTGTCCTACTTTCTTTATTTTCCCTTTCTTTTTCTTTTTCTTCACTTATTCTTTCAAATAAGTGTTTGCTAAGGGACTAGCAAAGGTAAAGCATAGGGGGATGATGAATATGCGATTCGTCATATTTATTCATTTATTTTAGCTTAAAATCCCTTATAAACACCTGTATATAACACAAACTCCATATTCTTACTAACATGCATTTGTGTGTAAATATTGCACACTTCTTACTAATTTTAACCTAAAATAAATAGGGATTTTATCACTTGTGCCCCTCTGAGATCTCGCAATTTCAGTTATACCCCTATCTTTTTGGTAATATCAGTTGTGCCCCTCACTTCTTGCTATTTTATCACTTGTGCCCCTCGGGTTAGTGACCGTCCATCCACAGTGCAAACGGACGTTAACTTTGAGGATATAAGCGGTATTAATTTTAAAAAATGGTTATATGATCATTTTATACCCTCTCATCCTCTTTAGTCTTCTTCCTCCCTTCTCTTCCTCCTCCACAGCTCCTCCCTCCTTCTCGAGCTCTCGTCCAGCCTCCCCTGAGCCTCCGGCTCACGTGCCTCGCCTCCGTCTCCGTGCCCAACCCCAACCGGCACTGCCCCCTGTACCTCCTCCCCGCGCCTCCCCCTTGCCCCGTCGACCCGCCCCGGCGCCCCCGCCCCAGATCTCCCCTCCGCCCCCTGCACCCCCTCCCCGGTTGCCCCCTTGCCCCTCCTGTAGCTCCTGTCCCCGCCCCCCGCAGCCCCTGCCCCCTCCGCCCCCGACAACCCCTGTACTCGCGCCCCCAGCAGCCCCTGCCCCCGCCGGCCCCTGCGCCCCCCTGGCCCCTGCCCCCGGCAGCCCCTGTACTCGCGCCCCCCACGCCCCTGCCCCCGCCAGCCCCGCGCCCCCCACAGCCCCTGCACCCTCACGTCGAACACCTGTGGGACGTGGGACCCTTGCAAAGGACCGAGCTCTGCTAGGTCCTTTATCCTTCTCTACAATCATGGACCTTCATTCGCGTTCATCCCCACACGCAGCCTTAGATAGCTACTGCTCGTTCTTTTCATGTATAGTCATCAGTAGCAGCAACCCGTTCCCCTCTCGCTCATCTTCCCTCGATCAAACTAGTCCTCTGAGCCATGATCGAGCATCAATCAGAACTTCTTGCAGGACTCATCTTTCAGGTCCATAGTAGCAGGTCTTCAAACACTTGCAACCCATTAGGAAGAACTCAAGCAGCAAATTAGTCGCACATCCTCTCTCCTTTCACAACACCGAACAACAACTCGCCCTCCCAGCTGCGATCAGAAGCATCATCATATTCATCAAGGACCTACGAGCAACACCTTGATCAGATCGAATAGCCATCTACAACAGCTTGGAGTCTCGATAACAAGTGGCCACGACCTCCTCCAACCTCTTCCGCGCACAATCAGACCTTCCATCCGCTCCTCCACGCAGCCATGCGCGACCGCCAATAGCCACCGCAAGAGCAGCAACATGGAGCCCCCACCACCGTAGTGCACCCCGAAGGGGTGGAGGATGAGGTCGAGGAGAGGACATTTTGGGAGGAGGAAGGTGGTTCCAGAGGCGGGGGAATTTGAGGAAGGGGAGGGGAGGGTGTTGGGCGTTTGGACGCATATGCCCCTCTTAATCTTACTATGGTTTGAATAAACCATGGTTAATTTAATTTTTTGACGATCAATCTGACGGAAGAGCACAATTGATGACGGAGAAAGAAGTGAGGGGCACAACTGATATTACCAAAAAGATAAGGGTATAACTAAATTGCGAGATCTCGGAGGGGCACAAGTGATAAAATCCAAATAAATATATTAAGAAAGAAAGGAAAAATAAAGAAAAGAAAATAAAAAAATAAAGAAAATAAAGAAAATAAAATAAATAAAGGAAGACTGTATACAGGCTGACCCAAACCCCGAGAGAAGGTCAAGACTTGACCTGATCGACCAGGAATAAAGTAGGAGGAGATAAGGGTCCTTAAGCAGAAAATAAAAAATGTGTGTGTGTTGTTGTTGTAAATACTTCTCACTTATTTTGTATATATCTATATAAAATTGACACTAATTTATTTATTCTTTAATTGAACTCAAATCTAATAACATTCAAAATCAAAATTGTAAATAAAAATGTATTCTAATTAATAAAAATAATTGCACAATTAAATCATGTACAGAATAAAAGTAGCCACACTTTAAAAAAGCCACTAAGCACTAATTGAAAGACCAATTCCGGCTCCATATGAACTCAAATTGAACCAATATCATTTCCGTTGGATTCTAAATTAAATTATCTTCAAAATTACTGTATTTTCATAATTTTTTGAGTTACGGTTGAAAAGTCAATTTTCTGGGGTGGTTTGTGCAATTTTCCCATGTATTTTGTAAATATTTTATTTGTATATATTTATAAATATTCTTACAATTTTTTAAAATAAAAATAAAAAATTAAAATTCTTAAAAATAAAAAAGGTTAATTTCCTCATTTACCCTTGTATATAATGTCATATATGTATATAGTATATGTATATAGTATATGTATATAGTTGCTATTTTTAATTAACCTCCGTAAAAAAATAAAAAAATCAACATTTTTTAATTCAAATAAATAAAGTGACGAAAATTCAAAAAAAAAAATAATTGTGGAATTTGTTTTATCTCTTTATCTCATTTCTCATTTCATCTCTCTTATCTCTTCCACCAAAAAGTTCAAAAATTCATTTCAATTTTCATCTCTCTTATCTCTTTATCCAAAAAAATCAAAAATTCAAATTTCATTCCATCTTTTCTATTTATATTGCTCCTTCTCCCTCATTTCAACTTGATCAATCTTTAGAGAGGAGCCTGATCTCCGAGAGAAAATTTCGTCGAGAAAGTTGCCTAGTCTCCTAGCCGTCCGATGACAGCGAGTCAGCCTTGTCGAGGCGATCATAGCCCTTTTCCGCTCCTAAGGTGAGATCCACATCTTTTTGTCTTATTTTTATCTAGGTTAATCGTAGTTTATTTATCGCATTTTTATCTCGTTGTCATTTTTTATTTATCTAGATCTAAAAATCCACAATGATTTATTCCGCCACCGACTTGATTTTTCATCGCATCTTCTCGATCTCTCCGCCTTCAATTTCTACCTCAACGATCTATCAACTCTGGCCATGCACGGTGGTCAGAGAATCGGATTCGATCTTTTCATTTTCATCGGATCCCCGTTCATTTTCTAATTCGTAAATAAATAAATAAACAAAATAAAATAAATTTATTTGTTTCTTTTCCTCTAACATTTGTTTTGTAGGAACATTAAAAAAGAAAAAAAAATAAAAAATAAAAAAACATTTCTCACTTTCTGTTTTATTTATTATCTTGGATTTACAAAAAAAAGTTTTTTTATTGTTTACATCATAAATTTAAAAAAAATTCCAACAGGCAGCGGGGTCGTTACCCCCCCGTCGCCCACCAACTACACTACTACTGCCAAGGCGGCGCGCGGTCGCCCTCCGCACACGATCAGATCCACTTCCCCGGTGCTTCCTACCGTGTCCTCCAGGACGCCTCCTCTCGTGTGAGGCGGCGCAGAGCCACACCACCCCTGTGAGCAGGCCGTACCATCGAGCGGCGCGCCACCAACCTTTGAGCAGCGGCCGCCCTCCAGACCACCGCACGTGCCCCCGCGCTCCGCACTCCCCGATGGTGTCCTCCAACCGTTGACCTCCCAGAGCGAGGCCGCAGTGCCACCTCCCTTCATGCCATCCTCCGCGCTTGAGGGGTACCGCCACAGTGCCGCTGCCCCTGCCACCTTCAGTCGTTCTCCGCGCCATCGAGCAGCGCGCGGCCCCATTGTGAGCGTCGCCCTCCACGTCGCTGCTCCTCCACCTTTGAAGAAGAAAGGATGGGTGGCACCCTCCCCTTTTGCTTTTGGATTTTGAATGAAGAAGAGAACTAGGGCTTCAATATTCTATTGGAAAAATTACATCAGCACCCTTGATGGATTTAAAAATTGCGTGAACACGTCAGAGTTCTTAAAATTTACCAAACAGTCCCTGCCAGCCTCAAGCACATGTCAAGCATGTGATACAATGGTAAAATTGAGCATTCTTTCTTGTTATTTATTTTTATTATTTATTTGATGCAAAGACAGAACTTATTTACATTTCAGTCCTTGTACTCAGACTCTTTAATTTGCATGAATTCGATATTGAAATAAATGTTTTAATCAGTCCAAAAATTATGTGAAAATTATGATATATTCCTGATGTGCATATATATCTAGCATAAAACTTTCATTGCATTTTGCTTTCATTTATTATTATTAAAAAATCAAAAACATGTCATTTTTCCTTGTTTGAAATTTCAAAATTCATAAAAATTAAAATATTGTTCCAAAAATTCCAAAAAAATAGGGTAGTTTTATTTCATTGTCTTTTAATTTCTGACCAATTTTCATGCATTAATTATTTATAAAACCCAAAAAATGAAAAACATAAAAAAATCTTATAAAAATCAAAGAAAATTCTACAAAAATCCAAAAAATTTGATTTCAGTTTTTGTTTGTATTAATTGCTTCTAGTTTGTCATAAAATTAATTTTCGGGAGTTTATGGCACTTAATATATTTTTAAGTTGCAAATTACTCCAGGTTGTGCACATTTTCGCATTTTCTCACTGTTTGATTTTTAAAAAAATACAAAAACATCTGAAATTCCACAGAAATTCTCAAAAATATTTCAAAACTTATAAAACCCAAAAATATTTTCTTTGGATTTTTTTGAGTATTTTTGATTAATTGAAAAAATTAAAAAAAGATGGTGTGCGTATTTCTCGTGCTTGTGATTATTGTTTATTATTTTTGAAAAAAAAATTTCAAAATCAAAATCACTAAAAAAATTTGAAAAACAGAAAGTAAAAAAATAGAAAAAATAATAAAAAAACTTAAAAATGTAAAAAAATCACAAAAACCAAGGATAGTTATCCTTTGAAATTATTGTTTTCTCTTAATCAGTTCTTGATTTATTGAATAACCCTTGGGATTTGTAGCCTCAATGAGTTCAACCCCTTTCCGCTATATAGATTAATCACTAGCAAATTTGTTTTTGTTTGTCACGAGATTTTCGGGGTAGCAACAACGATAACCTGTTTACCATATAAATTTTCCGTACTCGAGATTTCGTGTGCAACACCATCCCCCCAATACTTAGGATCAAATAAACTTAAGTATAGTAGGTTGTACACAAGGCAGGGAGGGTCAAGGGTGGGAATAAACAGATCATGGCTCGGTTTGTCTTCCCCTATACTTAGGGTATGATATCCCTAAGTATAGTAGGGTAAATCAACAAGAGAGGATACAGTGGAGGAGATCAATGACTAAAAGAACTCAGGGTGTATGCCCCGTATAATTATGATAAAGTACATCCTAAGTATGGAAGCCTGACAAAAAAGGGGCGACACCTCTTCGGTAGAAAAAGAAAAATATAAACAAAAAGAAGAAAAGTCAGGTGAAGAAAGAAGAGATCGTCGAGAATGTACACATCACTCCCACTATACTTACGGTAAAAGAGCCCTAATTATAGGCAACAACAAGAGTTATCAATCAAAATGAAGAAAGAACAACACGGGGTGTGTACCCCCTGTACTTACGACAAAGTACATTCTAAGTATAGACAAACATATATGACGAATGATCTGGAGTGCACACGACTTACGTGAGAAAGAAGGAATATAAGACAAAACAAATATATACAACAAGTACAGACTGGTGAAGTACAAGACGATGTTTGCCAATTGACACCGTACTCTCGTCATCGTCTCCCTGTGATAACGGTGACGTAGCTAGAAAGAGAAAGACATCCTAATAGTCAATCAAGTGGGTGTCAGCAGCTGGGGAGAGAGATCGAAACTAAATCGGGAATCGGTAGCGAGAAGTAGATCATTGGCCCATAAGAAAGGAATGAGAGAGCGGAGTCGATATCGTAAGACATGGAGGGAGATCGAGCAGTACAGATTCCTCCAAGTCAATCATGTTATCATGAAGGTATGAAAAATGAAGACTCTCGACACAACCTGGTATTTGGTGGCCAGAAGGCCGGAATATCGTAGGGATATATTGAATACTACAAGACAATGCTCTTCTTGCAAGGGTCATCAAGGTAAGCAAACTCAGACAAGTCAGAGATCTCAAAATAATCAGAAGACTCAGTCATGTGTTCCAACAGATTGGAGACACATCATGGGATGAGACAGAGCACACAAATAAAAAGACTCGACTTCGTGCTCCACTAGAGAGGAGACACTAGAAGAGAAACCAAGTACCTTCAAAATGATGTATCCTCCCGTAGATAGCCCTCAGGGAGTGATACATACTAGTCAATGAATAATCAGAACAAAGCTCACCCTAGCGAGGGTCGTCAAGATGAGAAGACTCAAAGGAGTCAGATCCATCATACAGATCATCAGGCCTAATCTCGATAGACGACATGTCGGCTACAAGAAGAAGGGACCGAAAGATCTAGAAATTATGGCAGTGTCTTGCAGATAACCCTCACGGAGCATCTTGTAAACTAAGCAAGGAATAATCAGAGGAAGATCATGCATCCTTACGAGTACCGTCAAGGAGAGCGGAGTCAAAAGAGTCCATATTAATCGGTCCTGTGTTCTGACAAAATGGATGCACACTCATACAGTGAGACCGATAACATATATTTGATGACTTGGCTTCGTGCTCCGACAGATGGCAGCACAAGCAACAAGTGAAATCGAGAGTAAAGAAAATTTCGCATTCTCCCACAGGTAGTCCTCGAGGAATAATGTAAACTATGTCAATGAAATTCGTGGGATTGCTGGCATCAAATCTCAAGTCCTTGAAATAGTCAATCAATCACCAATAAGAGGGAATAAGATAATGGGAGGGATAAACGACAATCATGTCAGTCACCATGCAATTCCACAAGTTAATCAAATCTGCTGAGATGGATCGAAATGTTAGAAAGAGATCAACTAAGTGCCACAGGTGGATGGGAGAGTCTGGAGATTGAGGATGGATAAGTCAAGAAGATGGGTGAAATCACGTGGGTTCCAACACCGTCGCTTTGAAGCACATAAAGAGATTGTACATCAAGCATATAAATCTGGATGGTTGGAACCATGGGAAAAAGGGCAAACAGTCAGCGCTTTTGGAATCACCATCAAATCGTCAAATCTTTCACATCCTCAATCCAATGTGCGAGATATAAAATCCTTAAATAAGAATCACACCTGTGATCGTGCAAACATAAAAAATCCTCAATAGTCTCTATGCACATATCCATGTCAGATCCACCAAGAGTAGCACACCAATCTCAGCATCCTCAAATCAGCCCGGCTTACTCAAATAATCAATGTAATCCGTAAATCTTGATGCGGGCCTCGTCCAATAGCACAACAATCTTAGATGAAATAAGAGATGATACATGAGGGAACGAGGAGGTTGGGCGAGATTAAAGCTGACATAGATTGTGGTTCAAGGAGAAGGTCTCCTAGAACCGGGCCATAAATGGGGTTACATGGGTAAGGAGAAAGTCACAACATCCGACGAAGATGATTACGATCAAGACTCGATATCATGACTCAGATGCAAATGAGAAAATATAGAAACAAGGAATGGAGAGGGACTCAATAACAAAAATGACTCACACTCATGGGACTGAAAACTCAAAGAGTGTTGGAATGCAGATGGACTCAAAATCACAATCAATTTTCAAAGCAAGCCCCATGTTCACCTACTCAACACAATGAAGATCGAGATAGTGGTCCCTTCTCTTTTCCATTTTAGAGTAAGGTAATCATCAAAAAAGTTGTACAAATACGATGTTAGCCCCGGGATTTGGGAACTAGTCCTTAGTGTGTACGTACGAATAAAATGTACATACAATGAGGGGGTTGTTCTCCCCAAAACAATGAATCCATTACGTTTTATTTTTAAGGTCCAATAGAGTTAGCAGTCCCAGTTTTTTTAGGTTACAACTTTTTTTGTTGTTTTTAAATACATGAACCTAAAGAGTTTGCAATTTCATTATCATCCTAGGTTATCAAAATAAGAGGGAGAAGGAGGGAAATGCCATGCAAGTCAGAAATCGATGATGCATGCAAAGTCAGAAGACTTACAATGCTTCTCAGCTCTTTCCATGCGGGATGCATAAAAGAAGTGAAAGCTACACCACATGAAATGCAAACCGATGAAATCATCCTAAAATAGTATTTGCTATTATCAACACCAGATGCCAATTATTTAGATAGGAGACCAATGTCCGGTCTTCGATGCCACTCAGTGCCTGCCACAATGGGTCCTGCACGTACTGTATGCAGCCTCTCTCGGCATGGGAACTCAAATCCAAATAATTAAAAATTAGGATTTGACTAAGTCCAAAAGTGAGTCTATAGGTACATTAAAGTATATTAGGGATTTGGACCTTAATCTTTCAAGCAAGCAAGTACTAAGCTAGGGCTCAGTGACACAAAACAAATAAAAATAAAAGTAAAAAACAAATAAAAAGAAAGCGGTGAAAATGCGACAAAATCCGACGAGTCCCCCAAGGTAACAATCCCTCAGGCAGTGAGCCTCATGATGTAGCAGTGTCTATGAGAGTCCAGATTATTACAATTAAATGTCTCTCTCTCTCACATGAATTTACATAATAAATGCAGAATAAAAAAGGCTATCCTAAAAAAATCCCTTTAAGTCTGTATTTGGTGCTCTCTCCTGCCGACTCAGCCATAAAGCCGTCACCGCCATGGTTGGGTGCATAGGTTCTCCTAGGAAGTCCTCCCTCACGTAGCGATCCATTGTATAAAATTCAAACAAGGAAAGGTGTCAAACACTCCACAATAAATATCAAATAAATATGAAAATAAATACACAAACCATCATATATAGACAAGAACAAAAGAACAAGTATAGAAAATCTATGCGGTGTTGCTCCCCAGCAACGACACCATTTGATGAGAGAGATCTCACTGAAGGTAGACCGACAATCGTCCAAGCGACCTCAGATGAAACCTCAATCTATCAACAATTAACCCACAATACAAATAAAGCAATGAATACAAAAAATGTGGAGTTAAAATATTATAACTCTACAAAAAAGTTGTATAGGTGTAAGCATGTGTAGAGGTCAAACTCTTGGAGCAAACGGTAGACTATGCCAGGTAATGCGCAAAAATTTGTTCTCTTTCTCTCATCCATTTATTGTTTTTATGGGTTTTTTATTTTTATTTTTCTTTTTATTTGTATTTATATTTTTTATTTCATATTTAATTTTTTATTTTATATTTTCATTTTATATTTTTATATGTTTGTATTTCTTTTTTTATTAGAGATACATAATACATATAAGGCTATATAAGCCATATAGGATAATATAGCTTTAAATATTAATAAAAATAAATAAAATACAAAAATACATTTTTTATATTATATATTTTTTTATAATATTTTTGTATTTTTTGGAATTTTGGTCAATTTTATGGATTTTTAAAGTAAAAAAATCCCAAATAAGGGATTAAATAATAGGCTACAATTGCAATGGATATTAAAAATAGACAATTACATACAAAATTATTCAAATCAATTTTACTAAATGTATATGTATATGAAGAAAATTCTAAACGAGAAAAACATGTTTTTGGAATTTTTAATGAATTGTTTGATTTTATAAAGTTTTTTGGGGTTCTTCAATTTTTAAGAGTTCTTTTTCTATTTTTAGGTATTTTTGATTTAATGGCTAACAATACATAAATAAATAACATATTTTTTGATGATTTTTCAGAAATGTTTTTATATTTTTTTGGTATTTTATTTTATACAGAACAAAAATGGACTCCTTTTGATTTTTAATAAATGGTTACGATGCTCAAAATTACAAAATAAATATATGGCACGAAAGTACATGCTCCAGGCATCTAACCCTATTTTTGCACGATTTTAGGAGATAAGGTGCTATTTTTAATAAGTGAAATCCAAGCACCAAAAATAAAAAGCTAACAAGGGCATAAATGTAAATAAACTAAAGTTCGAGAACCAATCTACAATTTTCATAAAAATATACCATGTATTTAAAAATATAAAGGACTAAAAATAAATATAAAAAGTAGCAGGGGTTTCCCTGCAAATTACCTAGCTCACATGGGACTACACGTGAGTTGAGTTGGACCGGACCAAATAATAAATACAATTAAGTGTAGGGACCTTTATACAAAATGCACACTTTATTTGAACTACACATTTTATATACAATATTTATAAATAAATATACAAAAAGGGTAGGGCTAAGATGCAAATTAGCCAAAGCGGGCGCTATCATACGACTTTGCACTCTTCACTGTTACACATGGGAGCACAAGAACGCCCGATGATGCTTCGGCTCCAATGCACAGGATTAGATCTTAGAGGAGGTTCTGAGGATGTGCTTCGATCAATCGAACGGTGGCTATAGACCTGGCAGCTACGTTTTTGATCCGACTATAGAGAAGGGGCATGCACTAATAGGGAAGAACTCGCGGCATTGCGAGCATCCTCTGGCCAAGTCGACCTCCTCCGTCATTCTTTAATGCTTAAAAATGGCCCAGAAGGTTCCTACGGCGGTTCTCTATTTGTTGGGTGCGTCAAGCGGAGGATCATCGGAGCACCACCACGAGGTCAGAGTCAAAGTGGTGGTCTTGGTATCTTTGACGAATTACGAAGTCGCCCCCTGACACCTCTTTACTCGTCAAATCTGAACAAGACAAAACTATGGACAAGGGCAAACTACCTCGTCCCGTTAGAAGGTGGAAGAGAAGCAGGGAGTCGAGGTGGCAACAACTCCAATAAGGTGGAGGAGTTGGAGGTCGGGATCCTGCTCCAGGAGGGAGCAGGTTGGATGGGAGGCATTGGGGCATAGAGAAGCAGAAGGGAAACGTTCTAGAGGTGGTGGTGGGGTCGGAGGACACACGAGGCATGGTGGAAATGTTCGTCGGAGCGGAGCTCCGACAAACTACGAATTGAGTAATTACGATAAAACTACGGTCTAAACACTAAAGTAAATGTGGAAATAAAATGCAGGGATCGAAATTTATCTGAATAAAAGGAAATATGTCGCTCTTACATACCGGTGAGGGCAGGAAGCAGAGGTGGCCGGAGCGCCGCCTGGGTGAACCTCCTTTGTCCTCCAACTACTGTAGAGCTTCAGGGGACCTCCTCTTGTTACGAGGATGCTCACTTAGCCGAAGTCGGGGTTTAAGGGCTCAGGTGATGACCAAAATGGAGGAGGAAGCAGGAGGTGTTTATTTATAAACATTAGGAGCACCCTTATTCAGGGACGATTTGGCGCGAATCGCAAGTACGTACAAGTAATCGAAGTGCATGGCGTGAATCATGGAATATACAGGAGCAAATCTTGTGATGGGATCGAACATGATGGATGAACGAGTCGAATGGGAAAAAGGCATTAAAACTGAGGAGCTGGCACTTTAGATGAGTCAGAATGCCTGGAGGGGAAGTTGACTGGAGGTAAACGGTCCCTAGAATGTCATTGGTCCAAGCAAGCGTACTATAAAAAAACTATGCTAATTAATCGAAAATAATTAATTAAATATAATAAATGTTTTTATTACTTTTTTATTATAAAATAAAAAATGTGTAATATTTTATGCAGTATTTTATTATGATTTTTAGTTAATTTTTTGATGTTATTTGTAAGTAGTTAATTTTTAGGGATATATTTATAAGCATACTCATCTATGATTTAGCTTTTTTATTTCTATTTTGTATATTTTGTTTATTATTTTATGCTCTTATTTTATACATTTACAAATTATTTTTAGGTACTAAATATATTTTTATTATATTTTACGGTGTTATTTGTATCTTTAAATAAATAGGTATATATATATATTATATAGGTATAAAAATAGTAATTCATCTATGTATTTGGTTATTATTTTATTTTGATGTATTTTCTTCGTTTTTATTTTAGCTTTATATTTTAATAGAATATAAATAATATATACAAGAGTATAAAAATATAAAGGATCAAAGAATAAAAGAAAATGTTTCCCTTTTATTTATTTACAAGTATTAGCATAGGTATATTACCGATGTTTTTATATAGACAAATTTTATTTTTTTTCTTTTTGGTTTTAGTATGGTTTTGATATGCACATGAGTTATAAATAATAATTACAAAATTTTGAAAATATAAGATTGTAAAAATAATAATGAACAAATGAAATGATATTTTATTTGGACATACTATACAATGAGGGTCCAAAACCTAATTTTTACACCTTATATCCAAAAAATAAGAAACCGCTTCATTAAATAGCTTATTAAAATTTATATACAATTGTAAGTGTTTTTGATACATTTTGAGTTTTTATTTGGAAGATATGGGTTTGTGAAGTTGATATTCTGGTTTTTTATTTTATGTAAAATAATACACCGTGTATTATTTTTTACAAACTCAATTTTGTATTTTTATTCACATTATTATCTACAAGTTTCATGTACAAAGTTTCTTCATTTGATGCATAAAGAATAAAGAATAAAATGGGTGTCAAAAATGATATATTGGATAATAAATAGATGGGATTTTTATTATGTTTATGGTCCTTATCTCCCCCTACTTTATTCCTTGTCGACGAATTCAATTCTTGACTTTGTCTCAGGGTTTAGGGTCATAAAATACCTTTGGTATTTTATTCTTTTTCTTTTCTTATCTTTATTCTATAATTTTAGCATTAAAAAAATATTATTTACACAATAAATGTAATAAATAATGAATGCTATTTTGTACAGATTGATGCTATTTACATGCATCCAAAATGACAGAATGAAGGTGATGAAATGAAGATTCATAACCCCCCTATACTTGCATTTGATAGTCTGTGGCAAACATTTATGCAATAAGTATAAAAATAATAAAGAAGAAAAGAAAAATAACGAATAAATAGAAATATGTTTAATTATCAAACTTGTCTCCACAAAATCAATGTTTGGAGCTCAGGTCAGACCTCGGTGTGAAAATGTGTGTGAAACCTCGTCGGGAACCAAATTTAAAACACAACAGCCTTCGAGAGTCACAGAACTCGGGTCAAACTACCTCAATAGCCATGTCAGAACTAGCCAACATCAAACGCAAACCCTTATGACTATGAAGCTGACTTGTACAGTGTGAGTGATAGTGGCTCTCCCCAACTGAAATGACAAAAGAACTAACTTCTCCAAAATGACAACCCAATGATACCCCAATCCAGTAACACTATCCTTGAGGAGTGAGGTATACCCTTCTAAGTTCAAGTGACAACCAACTCAAGAGGAAAGGGTGAAGAGAAGAATGGACGGTAACCAGTGTAGCTACCTATCCCCGGATGCATGACTAGTGTAGCAAAGTCATCCATCTGTAGGCTCACATGATATGACTTTGAATTTCAATCTCGCTTATTAACAATACAAATATTTACAATCCAGTAGGAATTTTATATTCAATCAAGATTGTTAACTTTTTTGTATTTTTTTAATACTATATACAACATTTACGTAAGGAGTTTTTCCTCTTGAGCCAGAAGACTATCCCTCTTTTGAAGCATTATTTCAACCCACACTTCCTTGTCGTTAGACCTCATGGCTACTGGACAGGTTGAGGTGCACTTCCCTTCCTAGAGGAGGGTGAATGTTTCCACTTGTGTGCATCACAAATCGAAAAATCCAATCCCCTCACCACTCCAAATGAGTTGATCCAAGTGAAAGGTACAAGTATCCAAGTTAGGTCACGACCGACAAGTGTCATGTGTGCATCTTGAAAAGTTCTAGTTAGTCAATTGATGTGTCTTGAACCCAGCCCTGCATCTCAGAGAATTAAGTCAATGTAGACCTGAAGTACCTTAAACCTAGTTCCCATAAGGTTCTAGTGAAGTTAGGTGCAGTAAGGTCCAACCAAGCTCCAATATTCAACTTTATTTAGACTGGTTCAATCATCAAGCTCAATCCGAAAGAATGTGAATGCTATGCAAATGGTATGTACAATGCAAGAAAATATGATGCAACTTTTCAAAAATAATTTACAAATACAAAGACTGTATGAGCAAATATGTGTAGCTATTTAAATGGGCATGCCTCTTCTTAATTACTAGAATTAAGAGTTTAAAGAATTTGCATATTACATTTTAGTTATTTGTTATAGGTATGTATGTACAAATGATTAAGAGTTTTATTTTATTTTATTATTATTTTTATTTTCAAATGATGCATATATTCCTCAAAATAATTTTGAAAACTATAGTACAAAGTAATTTTTGTAAAAATTCACACACATTTGAAAACCATTTTGCTTATATTTTTCAAATAATATATATAAAATTTTCAAATATTTTCACAATTATTTTCCAAACCATTTGCAAGTAGATTTTCAAAGCAATTTATTTCACTCAATGAAAAGTTTTTTTACAAATGAGAACATTTTTACAAAGGTTGAAAATATTTTACAAAAAGTTTTCCAAACGGGTCAAACCATTTTTTAAATCATTTTGCAAAAATATTTTTAACCCGACTTTTTAATCAAGATATATAAAAACAATTTCAGGGATAAATATGCATCATTCTATTAAGTGAGTTAAATGAATTGTGTATGTATATATATTATTGTATCCATATTTTAAAAAATACCAAAGTACGAGTTATGGCTAAAGTATATACAAAGTATATAAGACCCCATATACTTAGCATGAGCTATGTCCTCATAGATCGAAAAGACGAGTAGAGGACATAACTCGTACTGAGTATAGAAAAGTCTCAATAATATATGAATGAATGAATCAATGAGAAGTTGACCATCCCCCCATACTTAGGATCAAATAATCCTATGTATAGCAGGTTGTACACAAGGCAAAGAGGGTCAAGGGTGGGAATAAACAGATCACAGCTCGATTTGCCACCCCTTATACTTAGTTTAAGATATCCCTATGTATAGTATATCAAAACAATAAGAGAGGAGACAGTGGAGGGGATCAATGAATAAAAGAACTCGGGGTGTATGCCCCCCTATACTTAGGACGTAGTACGTCCTAAGTATAGAAGCCTGACCAAAAAGTGAAGACACCTCTTCGGTAGACAAGGAAAAAGGAAAATGAAAAGAAGAAAAGTCAGATGAAGATAGAAGAAGAGATCGTCAAGAATGTACACATCACTCTCCCTTACAGTCTTCACTAACAGTCTGTACAAAAATTGTCGTTTCCGTATTTTATTTTATTTCTTCTTTTTCCTAATAAATAAAAATCCAAAAAAATAGAGTAATGTTTAAATATTTCCCTCATTTTATCACATTTTTTCTAGATTTTTATCTTATAAAATTAATAATAAATTTATAAAACCCAAAAGTCAAGGTTTTCTATGTACATAGAATACCTCTAAAATATCACTTTATGCAAATGTCTGATTTTAATTTTGATCCCTTCGTGAAAGTTGTAGATCTCATGGAAATGAGCAATTTTTGTGAAGAAAATTTTTCGATCCGATGTTGTTTACTATTTCCTTTGTATTTAACTTTGTATTTTTATTTACAAAATTTCTGGAGTTGACACGTGGCCGCTCGTAGAGCTGCCACTTGTCTCCCATTTTTTGGATTTATATATTCATTTATATAAAAAAAATAAAAAAACAAAAATAAAAAATTTAAAGGCCATGTGGTAGCATCTGGGTCGTCTGATGTCGGCTGATAGGACATCCGCTGCTTCTCTCCTTCCGTCCATCTTACTCCCTTTCCCAAATGGTGGTGCCGCTGCGAATCCTGCCACCGTACATTGAATCTCGCCTGATCTCTACCAAATATCATCGCATCTCGTCAACTCCACTAGCTCCTTCTCCCTCTTTCCATCCATTACTGCCACTACCAGAACTCAATCACACCGGCCTCCACCTTCCTATTCAACCCGATCCGATCTCCATCTCCAATCAAATCCTCTCCGATCGCCCCCTTCATCAATCATAGATCACTTGCATCTCCTCATCAAATCTTATCTCCCACCTTCCATCATCGGCTCCCTCTGTCCCTCTATGTAAATGCGATCACTGCTCCTTGCCAAAATATCTGTCGATCGCACATCGAATAGGTACCCTGTAGTTGACGAGCCCGGTATTGACTTAATTAATTATGGGGAATTATCGAGCATTTAAATTAACGATGAATTTGTCATTATCGGGCAGATCGGAATCGGTCAAAAAATTACCACATGAAATTTAGTTAATTTTATTCAGCGTTGTTTTATGTTTATTTTACTTGGGCAAGTCCTAAGGTCGAACTCAAGGAGGCAAAGGAACAACCTTGAATAATGTCTATCAAAGTTCGTGTATAGTTTTCGTGGCAGACTTTTTTTTTGTATTTTTAGTGTAATTTTTGGATGCAAAATTCAAATTAGGATAATTTTAGGGACTAAAATGTGAAGATCAATCAAATGATAACCGAAAAATATGAAACTTGGCCAATATGACAATTATGATGAAATGAATGCACTATATTTTTTTGGAATTTTTGGATGTAATATAAATATTTTTTGGATTTATGAATGCAAACGATATAAATTTCAATATTTATTTATAAAAAATATTAAACCTATTTATATTCAACAGATAAAATTTTCCAACATATATACTAGGTGATTGATCGCAGAAAAATTATAAACCTTAAAAATATGAAATTTAATATCTATAAAAATGTAAAGATTGAAATATGCAAAATGATTTTTATAGAGCAAACCAAGTTGGCAAATGCAATTCTTTTTGGGTAAAATGTAGCGTACAACTAACTCTATGATCTGAGAATTTTGGGTGATTTTTAGACCTATGGTTAATTACTTATAAATTTTCAAGCATAGAAGGGGCAAAATATGCAATTTTCCATAAAAATAATAATTACTAATTAACCACGATGGATAAAATGATTACAAGAATACCATATCGTATAGAATTAGTTTAAGATCATCATGCAAATTTTTGATAAAAAAATGATGCAATAAAGCGGTTCAAAATAAGGGGGAAACACAAGGGTCTATCTGCAATTACAATAAATAAAAAAATAAAAATATGCAGAGTAGGGACTAACATGTGATTACCTATACCCCTAGGGGTATTTCTTCAAAATTGCCAGAGGGTCACATGCGTAGCACGTGACCTCTGGTTGCGGGATAAGTCTGCAATTGGGCGAGAGTTTGTGGGTAATGATGCAATATTCCCAGCATGTCACGTGCGATTCATGTGACCTCTAGGGCTAGGGCGGCTTCTGTAATAAGTAGACCTCCTGGGGCTTTTATGCAAAATCATGCTGGAGGGTGTGCATCTCACGTGACCCTCCCCACACGTGCACCTCATGTGGGGTGGTCTCGGGTCAGGGATCCCGGTGGCGAGGATGGTCGAATGTAGCGGAGAAGCGGCTTTGGTGGAGGGGTTGTGGACCACCTGGGGCGTCGGTGGTCGTGCTCCTTCTGTGCTGGAGAAGCGGCTTTGGCGAAGGGGCTATGACCACTGGTCCCAGCGGTGGCAATGAAGAGGCTCTGAAGGTTGGTGGAGCGGGAGTTGTCGATGAAGGCGGAGTAGAACGTCGATGGAGATGGTCATTGGACATTGCGAAGGTGGAAGCGGAGCTGAGGTGGTAGGGGCTCGACAGGGTTGGGAGTGGCCGGAGCTAGGTAGACTAGAGAAGGTCTGCAACGAGGCATCACTGCCTCGAATCTCGCTACTGAATGAAAGCACGTTTGTGCTGTCACCGCCCGTGAGTTTCTTTATCTGCTTGGATGATTGACGGATGCTTGAAGAAGGGAGGAGCGGCGGAGTTTGATAGGGTTGTGTGGCTATGGATGGAGATGGAAGGAGGAATAGCTATCCGTGGTGTGCGGCGAGATCGACTGACTTGAAGGAGATCGAATCTGGTGATCAAAGAGGAAGGCGCGGCTGGGAATCACGGAGCGACGACATCCAAAAGAGGAAGGTGGTGGAGACAATCACAGAGGTGGACACGAGGCTGCAACGATTATTGGGGGAGGAGGCAATAGTGATTTTGGTGGGCAGGAGGCGAAATGGGAAAAAGGGGGACGGAGACGAGATATAGGTCCGAACGGTCGAGATCGGGCGGTCCTGATCTCGCCACGTGGCAACAAGTGGAGGACAGGTGGAGCACATGCGGGGCACATGCTCTGCATGTGTGAGGCGTTTATTTTTTTTTATAAAAACGAATTAAAAAGCTCAAAAATGGGTGACACGTGGCGGCTCCAGGAGCAGCCACGTGTCAGCCATAGAAAAATCAAAAAATCAATACAAAGAAAAATATATAAAAGAAGTAGCAAACATCCTCGGATCAAAATTTTTTCTTCACAAAAGTTGCTCGATTCGACGAGATCTACAACTTTAATTAGTATAAAAAAAATCAATCATTTTCACAAAGTGATATTTTTGGGGTATCCCATGTACATAGGATACCTTGATTTTTGGATTTTGTATTTTTTTTATCATTTTTAAGCCAGATAAAATTCTGAAAAATATATGATAAAATCAAAGATAAATATTTACACATTAATATAGTTTTTTTAATTTTAATTATTAAGAAACAAATAAAATAAAACACGGAAATGACAATTTTTGTACAGACAGTTATTGAAGACTTGGACTCAGTTAGTTTCTTTGATTTCAAGCTCAATTTGGTTTTGGATTTTTGCGCATTTTAATAAAACTTTTATCAAAGAAATTAAATGAAAAGTAATACAATAAAATGGTTTAATTATAAACATAAAATAGTAGGACAAAACTCGCTAAAATACAAAATGTATAAACGAGGCCCAAAACCCAACTTTCACGGGTGAGACGATTCACTCAAACGTCATCTTGTTTTGAAGGTATTTGAATGTACATTAGTTTAAAAGTGAGTAGGATCAAATCAGACACTGGAGGAGGAAGATATCGAGGTTTTAGTTCGGAAATTGTAGAACTAGGGTTTGAGTTTTTGGTCCACTTATTTAGGTTCGTAATTTTTTTTGTATTTTTCATTTATTCTTATTAGTGATATGTACACAATGGAGTTGGTTTCAGGTCAATTGGAGTTAGCATTAATTAGCTAAAAATCAGGGAAGTTAGGCTATTCTTATTAGTGATTTTTGGCTTCTTATTTTGTGCAATTATAAGTGATAAAATGCAATTCTTATAAATACATGCATCAATGCTAATTATGTGGAATAAATGAAGAAATGCCAATGAATTTTAGGGATTTGAGCTTAATTCATTATTTTTAGAGTCATGAATATGAGATTCATCATCCCCCTATACTTAAACCATGCTCTTCCCTGAGCATCAAAAGCAATGCAATGAGGTGAAATGAGATTGGGTTCCATATCAAGATCATGAGCAAAATATGAAAATGAAACTAGACTTAATCTTTGTATTATTAGTTTGTCTTAAATTTCGTGAGACTTAGAATTTTAAAATCAATAGCCTTCAAGTTCTACACATCATTGTTACAGCTTCAGCTCAGAAGTCATATTAGATCAATCCCCTTCCCGAAGCATACCCCATGAATATTGAACAATCGACTCAAGTGTGTGAAGGGTTTTAGCTCTTCCCATCCAGAATGTCGGACTACCATACAAACCTCCTCTCCAGTAACTCGTCCTCGGGGAGTCAGGTATTTCCTTCTAAGGTCTGTCGCACTGTGTTCACAATAGAATAGAGGTAGAAGTTAGAAGAAGGAGAAAAGTAATGGATGGTGGCTAGTGTAGTCACCTCTCATTGTGAAGCCGGCCAGCTTAGCCAAGTCTCCACCAAGATCTGTAGGTTTTCTTGAAGCTTGGACCGTTTTGTTCAAATGTGTATTTGGTAGTAGGATTCTTTGTATTTGGATTTTTGGTGGCTCTGCACGGATCTTGTTGTGCCCCTATGGATATGGAATCTTTTTTCCGTACATGTTTTGGGGTCTTAAAAAAAAATTGTGCCCAGCCGTCCATCCCTTTTCTGAAGCTTTTTTCAACCTGTACTCCGTATTTAGATATCCATGTTACCAGAAAAGAAACTCACACAGTCTTCCAATACCCCGTCTGAGTTGAGCTAAGTGCATAGTGTGGGAGTTCAAATTAATTCCTTATTCCAAAGTCGTACCCAGAATGAAGAGACCGTGTTAGAAACTAAGAGTCAAACACTATACATTGTCATGTTGAACTCGAAGAATTAAGTCAAAGACCTGAAGCTCCTAAAATCCTATTTCTTGGTGAAGTTCCTCTGAAAATTAGGTGGATTAAGGTCAAGTCCAGAACACTCTCGATTTCTGCTCATGACTCGGTTAAGAACCTGAGGGCTTTTCACAAATGCATGTAATGTTGGATAAAGAGCATGTGCATGAAATGCAGACACTTTTTTTTACTTTTGAAATTTTTGTGAATTTTTTTAATGCAAGGAAATTTTTATTTCTTTTTTATGCATTAATGAATAAGAAGACATTTTTTTTCCAAATTTTTTTGGTTGGACACAGTTAGTGTTAGTAGCATAACTTCTTTTCTTTTTTTTGTTGTTTTCTTTCTTCCAAGTTAGTTACCCACCTCGTAAATACATATAGACTTACGTGAAAGTATGAGCTTTGGGTAAAACATATACACAGTATATACAAACCCCCTATACTTAACGAGTGATGTGTCCTCAGAGCACAAGGAGCGTAGAGAAGACAAAGATCAGATTACGCATTAGAGAGTGAAAAAGAAAAAGATAGATCGACCCGACCCCCTATACATAGGCTGTGAACAGTCTAAGTAAAGAAGAAGAGCAAAACTAAGGTGATCAGGAGATGTGAATGAGTAGAGTATATAAAGATGAGCATCGTTTTTCCGTATACTTAGGATTTGGTCAGCAAAAGTATAGAAAAGGGTTGGAAATGAGGCAGTCATGAGTCGGGGAGAATGGTATGTACATATGGCATCGATCGCCCCCTATACTTATGCCTTGGCCTAAGTAGAGGTAGAAGATGTACAAGGAGACCAATGGGGTCGGTAGGGAGGGAGGGTAGCCGATGATTAAGGAGGTTTTCGACCGATCTTTTTATGAGCCTGTGGTGGGAGATCGTAATGATAAGAAGGAGATGAAGTATATGATTCCCAACTATTATCAGTGTTATCCTCATAGAAGTTATGCTGGAGATTAGATGAAGCATATGAATCGGATGAAAGATAACCATCATTAGAGTTATCCTTAGAGGAATAGTATTTGAAAGTGGAGGTACTCCAGATATTCTTGTTCTTTAGTTTCTTCAGTTGTTTTCTCAAACTTCGTTCCTTCTTGAGATCAAGTGATTCGTCCTTAGATAGTCAATACTCTGAAGCACCAGTCTCAGTAAGCTCATAAGAAATTATTCTAGTATATTTAATGAGACCAAGAGAATCGGCTTTGGACGAATAATAGCGTGGAACATGAGTCGTCCAACGGGAGCCGAAATTTGGATCCTTGCGAAGATAGGGTTTTAGGACTGCCAAACAGACCTCACTCATGTAGATTACCTTTTTTAGATCTAATGAGGGATCATCAGACAATTCCTCTTTCGGAAGGTCAAAGACGACTTTATTAGATGAAGGAGCAGCCATTTTGTTTCATGTTATCTGTGAAGGTGCTGGTCCTTAGAGTGAGGTGTTGGCACTTGGGTCTCTTGGTGAATAACCACTGGAATTTTTCTCCTTGGTTAGTGTACATCCCGCGTATTTGTTCTTAGTGTTCTTAATGTTCATGCACTCCTGAGTTGCATTGATTTGGTCAAGGTAGTCAGAGAAGGTTGACTCAGGGTGAGCCCATGCATATGTCTGAAGATCATATAGGAAACACTTTTCTATGGTCAGAGCAGCGGGAAATGGAACAATGGGGAGAGTCTCTAAACCAATAGTCTCATCAACAACTGTTATCTCAGGTGTAGCGACGAGGTAGGGCTCATCTACCGCTTGATGACTGCGGCTGTCGAGGGCTTCGTGGGTTGCCTAAGAAAATCATGGTTCCTCAAAGACTTGTTGAGATCAAAGTGCTCTTAATTCTGTAAATTTCATTTCCTGAGTCTCATACTCAATAATTGCCTTGGCTAATGCCAAGAATGTCTTTTCGAGAATGATTGGAGACTGGGTGAATTCTCCTTGATGCTCAATATTAATGATTGTAAAATACACTTTGAGCGGAGCACCATTGAATGTAAGGATGACGGAAATTGTTCCTCTAGACTGCTTTATAGATTGATCAACCAATGGAACGATCTCTCTTATTTTCCTGATAGGTCTGATTTTGAGCTTGTCAAATACAGAGGACGGGAGGATATTGATTGGTGAGTCATCATTGATTCGAGCATGGGTAAATATGGTGTCTTTAATTCCACAATCAAATATGGGCAAACTCTTCACTATGCAGCTCTTGGTTTTTCTCCTTAACACCAAGGAGGTGTCCATTAACAAGATATATCTTTCAGTCTTTGTTCTTATCCTGCCCAGCTTTTTCATCATTAATTTGTTCATTACAAATCCTTTAAGGCCGGGGAAGTATTCAATGGTCTGTACCAAGGGATGTTCAAAAATCAATCTTTTCTCCAATGCTTCCCGTATAGTAGTATCCAAATTCTTCAGATCTTTTTCAGTTCTAATTTTTATGCATTTTTTTTGGATTTTCCATTTTTTGGGTTTTTATGAATATTCCAATTTTTTAGTATTTTCTGTGTGGTGTGGTGATGTTTTATTCTCCATAGATGAGCAGGGGCTTTTATGTGCAGAGTGAGTATCGGAGTTAGAGTTATTCCTAGGGGAGTAATATGCAGAAGTGCCGCTCTTAGAGTCGTCCCTAGGTGAGCATAGTCTATGGGTTTCTGAATATCCTCAGGTTTCTCAACATTAGATCCATTTATTTCATCCTCTTATTTCATACACGAGCTTCCATAAAATGAAATTAGTCAGGTTTTGAATTTTTCCTCCATTAATTCATATCTCTTACTTATACTCGAAATGTCATCCTCCAAAGAATTTTTAGGAACAGTCTATGTGGTTTCTAGCTTTTGAATTTGAGATCCAGTCATTGCATCTTCCATTTTCATGTATGACTTGGGATAAGATCTTCTTGGAATATCTAATATATGATCTTTACCTTCTAAAAATTTCTCCTCAAAAATCATGGAATGAGTCTTCTTGATAAGAGGGCCACTATCGATCTCATACTCAACATGGTATGATTCAGGTATGTATAGTTGATTTGAGTAGGTTCCATTCCTTTGGTCATGATTGCTCGGATCTTTATACTGTGGAGTCAACATACATGGATTATGTGTGTCAATATCATCAGTCCATTCCTCATTATGAGTGTCATGTCTGAAGGTGGGGTTGTCATGGTTAATCCTAGATGGAAGATTATCAAGTGTGAGCCAATCCTCTTGATATGTTCGGACCTCCATCTTATTCCCAATGGTCATATCTAGTTGTGGATTTGTGAAATATTGACCTGTTCAAACAATATGGTGAGGAGAGATTGAAGTCAGTTGGAGTTGTTGTCTCGGGCGGTCATTCGTCTAAAAAGTGGTTTGATGGTCAAATGATTTATGAGTTCCGACGAGTAATGGGTCAATCCAAGATGGTAGTTGTTCATTTGTGTTCAAGGGTGAGGAATATGGAAGATGTGAAGAAATGTTAAATTCGATCGGATTCATCATGTGGTTAGAATCTCCCATGAATGATGGATTGGCATTTACAGATAATGAAGGATGGATTGATTGATCAGAATATAGAGGATTGACATATGAAGAAGTGGAGATCTCAGACGGTTGTTTGTTTGTATAATCCGAATACAAAGGATTTTCATTCATGAAATAGATCAGATTTGTAGAGAGGGTTGGATCTATTTGTGGGTGAGAGTCTCCTATGGAAGTTTGGTGATCTCTAGTTGGAGGGGGTTTTGAAGCTTTCGCTCTAACTGAGACGAATTCATTTTCAGAGTATAGCTCTCATGGATACTCGGACAAATGTCCCGTCATTTTTGAAAGAGCTGACATAATGGATGATGATTTAGGATTGACCGAGACAAATTTATTTTCATAATACGGATCTAGAGGGTAATTGGACAAAAGTTCCATAATTTTCAAAGGAGGTTTATTGGTTGACATAATGGAACTTGGTTAACGATGTTCAAGTACCTAGGATACTCAATAGAAGAAACCTTAAATGTTTCAGATTAAGAAAGGAGAGTGATGACACAAGTGTGCGGTTTTTGATCTTCAAATTCAGTTTACGTACACCAATACCAACACAAATCAAACCCCAGGTTTACCAACTCACACAATGAAGCTGCAAGAGTTTGGCAATTTATATTTTCAATTTTAGTTGGTGATAAATTCAATCTTGGAAAAAATTTAGCAAGGTATTAAGTACCGAAAATTTTCTTAAAGACTGGCATGAATTCTAAGAACTAGTTGCACCCACTTTCATCCAATATGGGTGTAAGTATGGACCATAAAACGACTACACATGTTACTTAAGGATGGAGCCTTACACAATGTCCATTAAACTACCCACTCTGCTAAGGAAATCCAGACTATTTACCAGCTACCCGTAGATCCCCACTGAGAAGTAGCTAATCATTTTTATAGAATCATTTTTAATTAGGTAATCACTAAAAAATTTAGTGAGTACAAATACATGTCTACCGTCCAGTCCTAATTTCCTTTAAAATTATGTGACAAAATAGGAGGGAGAAATTCAGGAAAAACTGATGCATGTGAAACAATGATGTATGCTCAGATAGAAGACTTACAGTGATTCCTCGCAATCTCCATGTGGGATGTGATACAAGAATTGAAAGATTATTCTAGATGAATGCAAGACTATGAAACCACACCTAGCAGAGAATTCTATTATCTGGGAAGAAATGACTTAAACTTTTAACTAAGATGAACGATCTAACGTGCATCTCGATTAATGTGCAGTGTGGTCTTAGGTTCTACAAGCACAATAAAAAATTTAAAAGCTCTAATAGCCGTATATGTAGGTCTATCCTAAGCGCCACTCAATTCGGGCCCCACCCTCATCGTAGAGTGAAATATGCCCAATACATCACAAAAAAGTTAAAGGTCTTGTTACACATGCGAGAGTCCAAACAGACAACGCTATAAATGAGCAATTAATTATAGAAGTTAAAATTGCAAAAAATAAATCCTAGGCTCGACACTCCCACACGACTCGACTCGATCTTAATTTTATTTGTGGTTTTTCAGATGTCTGTGTCCATCGATTTTTTGTGAGAAACTGCTCCACACACATTGGGTACCTCGCAAGAAAAATAAGAGAGAGAGTGTGTGTAAGAGAGTGACACAAAAATAACCTAAAATAAAATAAAGAAATAAATGCTGGAAAAAAAATAAAAATAAATGCAAGAAAAGATGGAAAATTTACAATGAAAATTCGGGGGTCAGACTACCCAAATGTGGAAAATAAAAAAAATTAGACAAAATCTAAGTCGTTTGCCTCCCCGACAACGGTGCCATCTGACGAGCCCGATATTGCCCTAGTTAATTATGGGGAATTATTGAGCATTTAAATTAATGATGAATGTGTCGTTGTCGAACAATCAGAATTAGCCAAGAAATAAACACAGAAAATTTAGTCAATTTTATTCAGCGTGATTTTATGTTTATTTTACTTTAGAAAGTCCCATGGTCAAACTCAAAGAGGCAAAGGAACAACCTAGAATAATGTCTATCGAAGTTCGTGCACGATTTTCGAAGCAGTTTTTTTATTTTTAATGCAATTTTGGGGTGCAAAATGCAAATTAGGCCAATTTTAGGGATTAAAATGTGAAGATCAATCAAAAGATGTCCGAAAAATATGAAACTTGGCCAAGATGACAATTATGATGAAATGAATGCACTGCAATGTTTTTGGAATTTTTGGATGCAAGATAAATATTTTATGGATTTATGAATGCAAAAGATATGAAATTCATTATAAGTTATAATAAATATTAAACCTATTTATTTTTATGGATAAAATTATCCAAGATCTATCATTAGGTGATTGATCTCAGAAATATTCTAAACCTTAAACATATGAGATTTAATATATATTAAATTTAATATATATTAAAATTTAAATATTGAAATATGCAAAATGATTTTTACAGAGCAAACCAATTATGCAAATGCAATTCTTTTTGGTTAGAATGTAACATACAACTAATTCTATGATCCGTGAATTTTTGGTGATTTTTAGAGCTAGGGTATTTACTTTTAAATTTTTAAGCATAGAAGGGGGAAAATAAGCAATTTTCCACAAAAAAAATATTACTAATTAACCATAGAGGATAAATGATCACAAGAATATATATCGTAGAGAATTAGTTGAAGAACATCATGCAATTTTTTTATAAATAAAACGATGCAGTAAAGTGATTGAAAATAAAGGGGGAAACACAGGGGTCTATCTGCAATTACAATAAATAAAAGAAAATAAAAATATGCAGAGCAATGACTAACGTGTGATTACCTATACCCCTAGGGGTATTTATGTAAAATTACCAGAGGGTCACGTGCATAGCACGTGACCTCTGGTTGCGGGATGAGTCTGCGATTAGGTGAGAGTCCATGGGTAATGATGCAATATTCTCAGCAGGTCATGTGTGATGCACGTGACCTCTGGGGCTGGGGCGACTTCTGTAATAAGTGGATCTCCTGGGGCTTTTCTGCAAAATCACCCAGGAGGCTGTGCATCTCACGTGACCCTCCCCGCACGTGTACCTCACTTGGGGAGGTCTCGGTTCAGGGAGCCCGGTGGTGTGGGTGGTTGAAGGTGGCGGAGAAGCGGCTTTGGCGAAGGGGTTGCAGCCACTGATCCCAGCAGTGGCGACGAAGAGGCTCTGGGGGTTGGTGGAGCAGGAGTCGTCGATGAAGGCAGAATAGAACGTCGATGGAGATGGTCGTTGGACATTGTGAAGGTGCAAATGGAGCTAAAGCGGTGGGAGTTCGACGACGTTGGGAGTGGTCGGAGCTAGGCAGCCTGGAGAAGGTTTGCGACGAGGCACCATGTCCTCGGATCTTGCCGCTGAAAGAAAGCACGTTGGCGCTATCACCGCCCACGAGCTTCTTTGTCTGCTTGGATGATCGACGGATGCTTGAAGAAGGGGGGAGCAACGGAGTTTTATAGAGTTGCAAGTCTCTAGACGGAGATGGAAAGGGGAATATCTATCCATAAATTTTGACGAGATCGACTGATCTCGAAGGAGATCAGATCTAGTGATCAAAGAGGAAGGCACGACTGGGAATCACGGAGCGACAATGCCCAAAAGAGGAAGGCAGTGGAGACAATCATGGAGGTGGATGAGGGGCGGCTGCGATTATTGAGGGAGGAGGCGGAAGTGATTTAGGTGGTCGGGAGGCAGAATGAGAAAGTTGGGACGAAGACGAGATACATGAACCGTCTGATTTGTCGAGATCGGGCAGTCCTGATCTCTCCACGTGGTAGCAAGTGGAGGGGAGGGTGGATCACGTGCAGGGAACGCATGCAGGAGGCATGTGCTCTACACGTGCGAGACTTTTAAATTTTTTTTTTATAAAAACGAATTAAAAAGATAAAAAATGGGTGACACGTGGCGGCTCCAGGAGCGGTCACGTGTCAACCCTAGAAAAATCAAAAAATAAATACAAAAAAAATAGAAAAGAAAAGAAATATCAAACAACTTTGGATCGAAAAATTTTCTTCATGAACGTCGTCGTCTTGACGAGATATATAACTTTCATAAAGAGACCAAAACCAAAATCTATCATTTGCACAAAGTGATATTTTTGGAGTATCCCATGTACATAGAATACCTAGATTTTTGGGTTTATATTTTTTATCATTTTTAAACCAATAAAAATCAGAAAAAAATGATAAAATCAAAGATAAATATTTACACATTAATCTATTTTTTGAATTTTTATTAATTGAGAAAAATAAGAAATAAAATAAAACATGAAAAAGACATTTTTTTATAGACAGTTAGTGAAGACTCAGTCTCAGTTAGTTTCTTTGATTTCAAGCTCAGTTTGGGTTTAGATCTTTACACATTTTAATAAAACTTTTATCAAAGAAAATAAATGAAAAATAAATAAAATAAATTAGTTTAATTATATACATAAAATAGTAGGTCAAAAACCGTTAAAATTCAAAATTTACAAAAAAGGCCCAAAATCCAACTTTCACATGTGAGCTCCTATTCACTTGAACTTGGTCGTGTTTTGAAGGTATTTGGATGTACATTAGTTCAAAAGTGAGTAGCATCAAATCAGACCCTAGATGAGGAAGATATCGAGGTTTTAGTCTGAAAATCCTAGAACTAGGGTTTGGGTTTTTGATCCACTTATTTAGGCTAGTGATTTTTAAAAATTTTTCATTTATTCTTGTTAGTGATATGTACACAATGGAGGTAGTTGCAGGTCAATTGGAGTTAGTATGAATTAATTAAACATCAGTGGAGTTAGACTATTTTACAGGTCAATTGGATTGAGATTTTTAGCTTCTTATTTTCTGCAATTATGAGTGATAAAATGCAATTCTTATGACTACATGCATGAATGTGAATTCTGCAGAATAAATGAAGAAATGCCAATCAATTTTAGGGATTTGAGCTTAATTCATTATTTTTATTGTGATGAATATGAGATTCGTCAGTGGTGGCTGCCCAGGTCCTCATCTCTGTTGAGATCCGACCTCCCCAACTGCCGCTACAGCTTTACCGTCTTCGTACCTCTCCATTGTTCCGTTCTTTGGCAATCGAGCCAACGACCCTCCACTTTGATTCCATCCTCCACTGTCATTCACAACCTTGACTCAAGCATCCCCATCGATCCACCTCCGTTCACTAATGCTCCGATCATCATTATCGCCTTCGCCTTCGCACCTCAACATGCTACCTTCACCGCCACCTGAGTCTTTCTCCATAGTCCCAAGCCCTTTGTGAGACACCAAAGCAGAGCTCCATATCCGTGCTTCATCAACTAGTATAGCCACATCCAAGAGCACCCCGCAGCAACTCTTCCATCACAACCAATATCGCTTAGTTTCGCCACTGCTTGGGGCTTCCATCCCATCGCCTACTCACCATTGACACCTGCCAGGAGCTCTGCCATATTCAGGCTCTGACGACCCTGCTCTACCTCTCCCTTGTCTCGAGGATCCCCGTTGCTCCGCCCCTTCGCCTCCAGCATGAGACTCACCACAACACCATAGGGTACGAGACCCGAGGCCCTCCTCACGTACGCTGCACGTAATGGGAGGGATCTTTTACAAGTACCCCCTTGACCTTCAGCCTTATTCTAGAAGACCCCCCAGACGTGATACACATGTGGGGGGTGGAGAACTTGCATCGACTCCCCTAGAGTTTCGCCAAATCATGCAAGTGACCTTGCCACCGGAGATCATGCGCTACACACGTCACCCTCTTGATGTTTTGCACAAAGCCTGTCCTCATGCTCGGTAATTATATCCTAGTCCCTCAGCTGCATTTCTTTTATTTATTTATTTATTGTAATTTATGAATAGAACCTTATGTTCTCTATTTATTTTGACCTATTTATAATATAATTTTTATTATTAAAAAATATCATTGTGTTCTTAAATTAATTCTCTATGTTATGGCATAACTGTTGTATTTTTCTATGTTGTTGTTAATTAATAATTAATAGTCTTGAGGAAAATTTCTTGTTTTACCCAATTGACACTCAGAAATTCATAGTTAATTATCCATTGCTTGAAAAATTGCTGAAAATTCACAAATCAAAAAATAATTGTATTTAACATCATGCCCAAAAAGAATGATATTTGCATGCATATTTTATTCTAAAAAAAATCATTTTATGTATTTCATTTATTAATTTTTAATACGTAATAAATTCAACATTTTCAGGGTTTTTGATTTTTGTAAGATGTATTACTTAATGATATATCTTAGATAATTTTATTTCTTTAAAATAAGTAGATTTAATATTTATTATAATTAATTATTGAAAATCACATTGTTTGAATTCATAAATTTATTATTTATTCATCTTGCATCCAAAAGTTGCCATGCATCAATTTCATTATTATCTACTTTCCATACAAATTTCATAATTTTTAGACTCCGTTTAATTGAAATTGCATTTTAGTCACAAAAATTGGTCACAATTGCATTTGCATCCAAAAATTGCATTTAAAAGTACCAAAATTATTCTGCCTCAAAAATCACACATGAAATTCGATAGACATAATTCTAAGTAGTTTCTTTTCCTCCTTCAGTTCGACCGTGGGACTTACCGAAGTAAAATAAACATACAGCCACTCGAATTAAATTGAATAAATTATTTGTGGTTATTTCCTTGATTGATTCCGATTACCCGCCAACCAACTAAACGAGAAATTCATCATATTTCAAATGCTTAATAATTCACGCCAATTGAAACAGGTAAATCGTGATTCGTTGGTCCCGTGTTCCAATAGATTGGAGACACATCAAGGGATGAGAACAAGCACACAAATTAGAAGACTCGGCTTCATGCTCCATGAGAGTGGAGACAACAGAAGTGAAACCGAGTACCTACAAAATAATGTATCTCCTGCAGATAACCCTCGGGGAATGATACATACTAGTCAATGAATAATCAAAACAGAGTTTACCCTGAGAGGGTCATCAAGGTGAGCAGAGTTAAAGGAGTCAGATCCATCAGACATATCATCAGGCTCGGTCTCGGTAGGTGACAGGTCGGCTACCAGCAGAAGAGATCGAAAGATCTTGAAATTGTGGTTGTGTCCCGTAGATAACCCTCGGGGAGCATCTTTCCAACTAAGCAAGGAATGATCAGAGGAAGATCACACATCCTTGTGAGGACCGTCAAGGAGAGAGGAGTCAAAGCAGTCCAAATAAATCGATACTATGTTCTGACAGATTGGACGCACACTCAGATAGTGAGACATATAATAAATATCCAATGACTCAGTTTCGTGCTTTGATAGATGGCAGCACAAGCGACAAGTGAAACCAAGCGTAAATAAAATGTTGCATTCTCCCATAGATAGTCCTTGGGGAATAATGCAAACTAACTCAATGAAGTTTGTGGTATTGCTGGCATCAAATCTCAGGTCCTTGAAATAGTTAGTCAATCAGTAATAAGAGGGCATAAGATCACAATAGGGATAAAAGACAACGATGTCAGTCGCCATGTGGTCCCTCAAGTCAATCAAATATGTTGAGATGGATCGAAATGTCAGAAAGAGATCCGCTAAGTGCCAAAGGTGGATGGAAGAGTCAGGAGATTGAGGATGGATCAGTCAAGAAGATAAGTGAAATCATGTGGGTCCCATCATCGTTACTTTGAAGCACATAAAGAGATAGTACATCAAGCATCTGAATCAAGACGGATGGAACAACAGGAAAAAGGGCAAATAGTCAACGCTCATGGAATCACAATCAAATCGTCAAAATAATTCACTTCCTCAATTCGGTGTGCGAGACCAAAAATCTTCAAATAAGAATAACACATGTGATAGTGCAAACATCAGAAATCCTCAATAGTCTTTATGCACATATTGATGTCAGAACCACAAAGAGTAGCACACCAATCTCATCATCCTCAAATCGGTCCAGCTTACTCAAAGAGTTAATGTAATCTGTAAACCCCGATGTGGGCCTTGTCTAATAGCACAACAATGCTGGGGTAAAGAAGAGATGACACATGAGGGAATGAGGAGGATGGGTGAGATGAAAGCGAACATAGGCAAAATTGTGGTTCAAGGAGAAGGTCTCCTAGAACTGGATCTTAAATGGGGTGATAAGGGCAAGGAGAAAGGCATAAAATCCAACGAAGATGATTACGATCAAGACCCGATATCATGATTCAGATGCAAATGAGAAAATATATAAACAAGGAAGGGAGAGGGACTCAATGATCAAAATAACTCACACTCATTGGATTGAAAACTCGATGAGAGTTGGAATGTAGATGGACTCAAAATCGCAATCAATGTTCAAAGCAAACCCCTTGTTCACCTACTCAACACAATGAAGATCGAGATGGTGGTATTTTATCTTTTCCATTTTAGAGTTAGGTGATCACCAAAAAAGTTGTACAAACACGAAGAAAGGCCTAGCATTTGGGCACTAGTCCTTAGTATGTACGCAGGAATAAAATGCACATACAATGAGGGGGTTGCTCTTCCCAAAGCAATGAATCCGTTATGTTTTATTTTCAAGGTCCAATAAAGTTAGCAGTCCTAGTTTTTATTTAGGTTACCACTTTCTTTGTTGTTTTCAAGAGCCTAACGACTTTCCAATTCCATTATCATCCTAGGTGATCAAAATCAGAGGAAGAAGGATGTAAAAGCCATGCAAGTCGGAAATCGATGATGCATGCAAAGTTAAAAGACTTATAGTACTTCCCAGCTCTCTCCATGTGCGATGGATAATAGAATAGAAAGCTACACTACAAACAAATTGATGAAATCACCATAAATTAGTGATTATTATCGTAAAGCACTAGATTCCAATTATTTAGATAAGATACCAATGTCCGATCTTCGATGCCACTCAGTGCCCGCCACAACGTTTCCTGCACGTGATGTATGCTGCCTCTCTCGGCATGAGATCTCAAATTCAAATAATTAACAATTACGATTTGATTAAGTCCAAAAGCTGGTCTATAGGTTCATGCTAGTATATTAGGGATTTGGACGTTAATCTATCGAGCAAGAAAGTCTAAAACTAGGGCTCATTCACACAAAACAAATAAAAATAATAGTGAAAAACAAATTAAAAAAGAGAGGTGAAAACGCGACAAAATCTGACGAGGCCCCTAAGGGAACAATCCCTCGGGAAGTGGACCTCGTGAAGTAGGAGTGTCTATGAGAGTCTAGATTATTACAATTAAATGTCACTCTCTAACATGAATTTACATAATAAATGCAGAATAAAATAAAAAAGAGTATGTCTTCAAAAAAAATCCCTCCAAGTCTGTACTTGGTGCTCTCTCCTGCCAACTGAGCCAGAAAGACGACTCCACCATGCTTGGGTGCATAGGTCCTCCTAGGTAGTCCTCCCTCGCATAGCGGTCCCTCGCAACAAATTCAAACAAGGAGAGGTGTCTGGCAGTTCACAATAAAGATCAAATAAACATTAAAATAAATACACAAATCATCATATATAGACAAGAGCAAAAGAACAAGTATAGACAATCTATGTGGCATTGCTTCCCGACAATGGTGCCATTTGATGAGAGATATCTCGCCAAAGTCTTCTCAATCCACAAGGTAGACAGACAGTCGTCGAAGTGACCTCAGACGACCTATGTCAATCAACAATTAACCCACAATATAAAAAAAGTAATGAATATAAAAATTGTGGAGTTAAAATTTATTATAACTCTACAACAAATGTGTATAGGTGTAAGCATTTGTAGAGGTCGAACTCAGGGAGCAAACGGTAGATTGTTCGAGGTAATGCGCAAAAATTTGTTCTCATTCTCTTGTCTATTTATTGTTTTTATGGGTTTTTAATTTTATATTTTTTGTTTTATATTTATATTTTATATTTTGTTTTAAATTTTGTATTTGATATTTTGTTTTTATATTTTTATATTTTCATATTCCTTTTTCTTTTTATTAGAGATATATAATACATATAAGGCTATATAAGCCCTATAGGATAATATAATTTTAAATATTAATAAAAATAAATAAAATACCAAAAATACATTGTTTTAAGTTTTATATATTTTTACAATGTTTTTGTATTTTTTTGGAATTATTTTCTAATTTTTATGGATTTTTAAAGTCAAAAATATCCCTAATAAGGGATTAAATAATAGGCTAAAATTGAATTGTATATTAAAATAGAAAAATATATCCAAAATTATCCAAATCAATTTTAATAGATAGATAATTGTATAATGAAAATTATAAAATAGGAAAACATATTTTTGGAATTTCTAATTAATTTTTATATTTTTATAAAGATTTTTTGGGTTTTCAATTTTTAAGAGTTTTCATTTTCTATTTTAGTTATTTTTGGTCTGAAGGCTAAAAATACATAAATAAGCAACATATATTTTTTGAGTTTTTTCATAAATGTTTTTTTGACATTTCATAATATAGACATACCAAAATGGGCTCCTTTTGATTTTTAATAAGTGGTTAAGATGCTCAAAATTGCAAAATAAATATATGGCATGAAAGTACATGCTACCAGGCATCTAACCCTGTTTTTGCACGCTTTTAGGAGCTAAGGTGCTATTTTTAATAAATGAAATCCAAGCACCAAAAATCATAAGATGGCAAGGGAATAAATGTAAATAAAATAAAGTCTGAGGGCCACTATGCAATTAACACAAAAATATACACTATTTATAAAAATTTAATGGTCTAAAGATAAATAAAAAAAGTAGAAGGGGGTTTCCTTGCAAATTTCCCAGCTCACGTGGGATTGCATGTGAGTTGAGCTGGACCAGACCAAATAGCAAATAGAATTAAGTGTAGGGGACTTTATACAAAATGTCCAATTTATTTGAACTATGCATTTTATTTACAACATTAATAAATAAATATACAAAAAGGGTAGGGCTAAGGTGCAAATTACCCAAAGCGAGCACAATCGAACGGCTCTGCACTCTTCACTATTACACGTGGCAGCACAAGAAAGCCCTATGACAATTCAGCTCCAACGTCCAGGATCAGATCCTGGAGGAGGATCTGATGGATGTGCTTCGTTCAATCGGACGGTGGATGTAGACCTGGTAGCTATCTGACGATAAGAAGGGGCATGCATGAACATGGAAGAACTCTCAGCATTGCAAGCTTCCTCCAGCAAAGTCTCCCTCCAATGTCGTTCTTTAATGCTCAAAATGGCCCAAAAGGGTCCTGTTGTGGTTCTCTATCTACTGGGGGCGTAAGAAGGAGCGGAGGATCACCATAGCACCACCACAAGGTTAAAGTCAAAGTGATGGTCCAGGTATCTCCAGTGAACTACGAAGTCACCCCCATGTACCTCTTTGCTCGTCGAACCTGCACAGAACAAAACTAGGGATGAGGGTAAACTGCCTCGTCTCGTTAGAAGGTAGAACAGAAGCGGGGAGTTGAGGTGGCGGCAACTCCGATGAGACAGAGGAGTTGGAGGCCGGGATCCAGCTCCAGGAGCGAGCAGGTTGGATGGGAGGCGTTGGGGTGTAGAGAAGCGGAAGGGAAATGTTCTGGAGGTGGTGGTGGGTCGGAGAACATGGGAGTTACGGTGGAAATGTTCGTCGGAGCGGTGCTCCAACGAACTACAAATCGGGTAATTAAGCTAAAACTACAGTCTAAACACTAAAGTAAATACATAAATAAAATGCAGGGATCGAAATCTATCTAAAGAAAGGGAAATGCGTAGCCCTTACCTGTCGGCGAGGGCAGGGAGCAGAGGTGTCTGGAGCACCACATGGGTGCACCACTTTCATCCTCCAATCGTCATGGAACATTAGGGGACCTCCTCCTGTCACGAGGATGCTCACTTGGATGAAGTTGTAGGGTTTAAGGGCTCAGATGATGACCAAAATGGAGGAGGAAGCAGGAGTTGTTTATTTATAAACATTAGAAGCACCCTTTAATAGAATATAAATAATATTTACACGAGTGCAAAAATATAAAAGGGTAAAAGAATAGGTTTCCCTTTTATTTATTTACAAGTATTAGCATAGGTACATTACCTGTGTTTTTATATAGACCTATTTTATTTTTTATTTTATTTTTGTTTTAATATTGTTTTAATATACACATGAGTTGTATATAATAATTGCAAAATTAAAAAAATATAAGATTGTAAAAATAATAAATAATAAATAGAATGAATATTTTATTCAGGTATATTATTCAATGAGGGTTGAAAACCTAACTTTCACACCTTAACTTCAAAAAATAGGAAACCACCTTCATTTAATAGCTTATTAAAATTTACATACAAATAGAGGTGATTTAGATAATTTTGAGTTTTTATTTGGAAGATATGGGCATGTGAAGTTGAGATTCTAGCTTTTTTATTTTGTGTATAAAAAGTACATTATGTATTATTTTGTACAAATTCAATTTCATATTTTTATTTTTATTATCTACAACTTTCATGTACAAAGTTTCTTTATTTTATGAAAAAATAATAAAAAAATAAAATGGGTGTAAAAAATGAGTTATTGGAGAATAAATAAATGGGAATTTTATTGTGTTTATGGCCCTTATCTCCTCCTACTTTATTCCTTGTCGGCCAATTCAATTCTTGACTTGATCTCAAGAGTTAGGGTCATAAAATACCTTTGGTATTTTATTCTTTTTCTTTTCTTATCTTTATTTTAGAATTTTGGCATTAAAAACAATATTATTTACATAATAAATGCAATAATGAATGAATGCTATTTTGTACAAAGTGATGCTTTTTACATGCATTAGCTAGGGTTTTTAAGGCAAAAATGATAGAATAAATGTGATGAAATGGAGATTCATCAATAACTGCCCGTTAACCAGAAAGGAAGGTGCATTCTCCAAAGCTCTGAAATCTCTATACTACCATTCTCATGCACTTCCATAACATTGAATGGACTTGTCCATTATGACTTAAGTTTCTCTTGGAAAATCTTTAACATTGCATTAAACAACCATACCTTCGATCCATGGATAAAGTTCTTACATCTAATATATGTGTCATGCCGCTTCTTAACTTTGTCCTAATAGTTCATGTTGTTTTCATATGCTCGTTTGCGAATTTCCACTAGTTCATTTAAGTTGAGGTCTCTACACAACTTTACTAAGTGACTTCTCCAGTTTATCTTCATTATTGCCCATTCGAATTTGTGCACTAACTCAGCGGCCAAATGACATGGCTTGACATAAATCATCCTGAAAGGTGAAGTGGCAAGGGGAGTCTTATAGGCCATCATGTAAGCCCACAGAACTTGGGCCAACAACCGAGACCAATTCTTCCTATCTGGACGAACTATCTTTTGAAGAATGCTCTTCACCTCCCTATTCGAAATCTCTCGATGTCGTTTGATTGAGGGTCGTAAGGACTAGTTATTCTATGCTCAAATGCATAGTCCTTTGATAAAGATTTCATCATTCCATTCACAAAATGGCTTCCCCCATCAAATATCAAAACCTTGGGTACCCCGAACCATGAAATACGATTATCCTTGATAAACACACAAACAGTCCTACTATCTGCGGCTCGGGTTGGGATACCCTCCACCCATCTTGACAAGTAATCAACCGCTAACAAGATGCACTCAAAACCTTAGCTATTAGGAAAGAGACCCATGAAATCTATGCCCCAAGCATAAAAACATCACAAAAAATCACCGGTTGCATGGGCCTTTCATCTCTAGAAACCGTCCCTCGGTCGTTTTCCTCCGTGAGATCAATTCCTAGAGTGAGTTGTAGGTGACAGCTAGTGTTTCCCACGATCAGGAGTGCAAGTGAGTGCCTGAAGTTAAGGATCCAGCTACGTCGCAGACGAACTTTGCCACTCATCTCTGTCGCTCTGCCACAATGCAGATCGAGGTGATTTCTTGCTCTTTTTCCATTCCATAGGTAATGTAGGTGATTTATTTCCATTTTAGCCTTTTATTTTTGCTTTGATTTCATCTAAATCAGAAAGACAAGTTCATCATCTTAAACCTATAATCTGCATGATCGGAGGCACTTCGATCATGGTTGAACCACCTAGACGAGGCCAACACCCTCTCCTAGACCTTCTTTACCTCTTCCACCGTCTTCTCATTTTCAAATCACCCTAGATCAAGAGATCGGTCTCCATCCCATCCAACTTTGCCGGAGACTTCCATTTTCCCATCATTTCATACTATTTTGACTTAAATCTTGGCCGGATCATACCTCCGAGCATTGGCAATCACTTGAAGGTCAAAGGAGCTCCAGAATAACATGAAGAGCAATCATCGAGACTTAAGCAGGTTCCTGGAGTAGCCGAGAGGACCACCTTCTAGATCGACCATCTGGCTATTTCAGATCGATCCAAGTTGCACGACAAATGAGGAATTGCAATAGCTTGGATTTAACACTGATTGGATGAGGAATAGAGCTCAGACAAGGGAGATTCAACAAGATCAAGTTCACCAGGGAAGACATGCTTCCTAGTTCATTCAGACCCCTTTGTCACCGCACGATCAAGAAAACCTAATAAAAAAAATATAAAATTAAAATTCATAAAATACAAAAAAGACACAAAACAAAGCATAATATGCATAGAAATACCTTCATTCTTTCATTGATTTTTCATTGCATAGAATAACCCTCGGGATTTTCGTAGTCTCCATGAGTTCGATCATGTTAGCTATACAGGAAAAATAAATAACAACTTCTCTTGATACATTTTTGTAGTTATTTTTTCTTGAGAATTAATAAATTTCTGTTTGATGCTTCTTTGAGTTGCGACTACACTTGTGAATAAATTTATCGAAATAAAAATCATGAGTTTAGTAGTCAACATTATGTATATTTTTTGATATGATCAAACATCTTTAAGAGGCCTTCTAGATCTAGAAATGAGATTAAATCTCATTATCCTAGTTAATATACATGACATATATTTTCTCCCTAAAATTATCTCCAAGTATTCGTGGAGAAGGCACATTAACCTTGACAAAGTATGAGGATTGTTCCATTATAAATAAGATCTAAGTATTGGATAAAGAAAAATCAGGATAATTAAATTAGATTTAATTATCACTAATAATGTGGATATGATTCACATAGTTTTGAACATGAGTAGAGAGATATATAAGATAATGAAATTGGATTTATTTATCTCGGATAAAATTAATATAGACTATGATATTTACATAAATCATGGATAGTGTAGATGAGATTCACAATATCCTATTGTGAATAGGATTCCCAATTTTAATATTAATGTAAATCAAAATCACATTATGGAATAATTATAAAAGTAATTCACATTTAGTTTGGGACATACGAATATGATTTGTAATATCAATGACTTATTTACAATTATCACAAATAATTTGGAGGTAGTTAATGATAATTGAATAACAAAATAAATCAATGAATAAATAATTTTTTCTTATGGATATTACATCCAAATATGTAAAGTAACATGAGAGAAGAAAGTCCTAATTGGAGTGGATGACCATGGTGTCTGTCCACCCATATTAGGAGAGTCTCTCTCATTTTTCTTTTAACATTCATTGATGATTGATTTTGTGTGGATATTAAATTAGGAAAAGGAGTTGGTAATTTATTTTCAACTCCTAATAGTAAATGTGGTTTAGTGCCACATTTAATCTTGATATTTGAATAGGAGTGCATCCTAACCATCCAAAACGCTATAAAAGAGAAGGCAACCCTAGACTTCTCAAGAAGAAGAATTTCTAAGAGTTGGAAATTCTCAAAATCCCTCTCTCTTTACACTTGTCCACATTCTCTCTCTCAATCTCCTTGTGGTCGTCTACTGCCCCATTGTTGTGGACTCCATGCTAGTCTTCACCCTACCGTCATACTACCACATCGATATGATAGATCTCTCGTGTAGATTCTTATACTTCAATGCCTCAATCTCTTGAGAAGGAAGAGGATTTCTTGCAATGAAATCAAGATTCATCTATATGAGACCATCTCTTCGGATTGAGGGATTCATGTGGTTCATCCTCACGCCCACAAGTATTATCTCCATCAGATCGAACATGAGACAAAAGGTCTCTTCACTTAGAGTCTCATAGATAACGTTCACAATTCAAGTGGTATGTTCTAAACCCATGTGATCATGATGGGATGGATTGAGAATGGTTCCCAATCTATGTGGTTTCCATTATTTTTTTAAGTTCCGATGCTATTGCAACTTGTATGACAAGTCTCCTTTTTTATTGAATTTGATTCAATATTTACGCTTCTGTGATGCACGAGGCATGATCTCCTCACTTCATACACATTAAAATTAATACATGATTATGTGATTGATTTGTTGTAGTGTGATTTTATTATTTGTTTTTGTTCTCTTTTATTCGACATTTTGTATAAAACCATCTCATCATCTTTATATTTTTATCATAATTTAATTTATGATGGGAATATATTCCCAACACATGGTATTAGAACCTTAATGGTTTATAAAATGGAATATCTACTAACAGGATGATCAATCTAAATTTTATTAACTAAAATTTATGGAAAAATAATATGAAAGACTTAGTACTTGTTAAGATCATGTACCTTCCTATTTTTGTCACCCAGAATCCAGAAACCAATAGTAATAAAAATTAAAGTTTGAACATGAACATATTAATGATATTATCCAATAGTTTACGTATGATGATGTATATATTCACATTCAGATTGAGATTTATGCATGAATACATTGGTCTAAATTAGAAAACTTCTATGCAAACAAGATAGGGAATGATGGTTGTGATTCATCTACTTTGTATTCAACTTTTAGTTCGAGCTCCTTCACAAACATACACAAAACACATATAAAATACCTTTCTTAAACAAATACCACTACTAATAAAACCTAGTTCAAATGCACCTAAATAACATACAAAGATTAACAACGAGATAAAATAAGAAAAAACCCAAAAAGAGCCTCACATGTACATACACACCTATATATTAAATCCCCTCATAAATATGACATCTTCTCAATTCTTATAGACTATATACCATCTCCAAATAAAGTAACTCCTTGTACATTCAATTAATAAATCTTAAAATATAATTAAGAACATGCTAATCCTAGAAGACTCATATCGTGGGCGTATAGAATACAATCAAATCTACTTATTATTAAAGTTTAACATTAAATATGTACCAATTTTTTTAAATTATTTTAGTCTGAAGAGGGTTCATATGTAAAATGATATAGGACATTGTTATATTATGTATCTTATGATTTTTTATGATTTATATCTCCATGGTATGAACTCACTTCTCTTTTCTTGTTTGTACTTTGCATTAGAAAAATATATAAAGGTCAAAATCACATAAACAAAAAGACAAAACAAAGAACCTTGTCTCATGGGAATTTCGTACATTTGGAACAACCTTCTCTTTTTTCACTAAAACACCAACAAAGTCAATAAAATCTAAAAATTAATAGTAAGTGTCCAACACTGTGTATATATATTAATAAAGCATAAAATGAGTATAATTAATACATGAAAAATATAATAAAAATGGAAATCAGAAAAAGAGGCATTTATACCCGTGTTAAGATAAAAATCCTTATCTATCAAACCATGTATAGTTATATCTTAAGTACATAGTAAAAAAATTATATATATTTTATTTCTAAATTGTTATGAAATTCAAATATTAATCATTTGTAATTGATTTGAAAGATGTTATGAGTATTTAATTTTTTTAGGTAGCTAATGAATACCCATTAATGCACCTTTATTCCTTTATTTTATCTTTAAAATCCTATTCAAATACAAGTAAATATATCTTACCTGTACAAATTAACTCACCAATATTGTTTGTAAATAGTGCTCAAATACATGTATTTAAATGTAAAATAAATAAATAAAGAAAGAAAAGAAAAACAAAGGAACTATGATGAATACTGACCATAAATGTTGAGACTAAGTCAATATTTACGTGATCGACAAGGAATAAAGTGGGGGAGATAGGGGTAAAGAAATAAAGAGAAAATAACTCTGTCTCCTAGAAACCCTAGGTGCCCAACACACCACACATATAGCTGAAACTTACAATGATTTATATGCTCTTTTACACACTTCAAATAAAGATATTTTCAACGCAAAATATGTACATAATAATAAATAAAAAAATGTGAAAATAAGTGCACATAAAAATAGCTCACCACGTGAGTGGGACACACAGATGAAAAAAAGCTGTTAAAAATTCTCAAAAGCATATCTTCTCCATATGAACTCAGAATTGACCAAACTCGCATTAATTATACTATAAATTAAAATATCTAGCTAATGAAGGTGGTATCGTTAAAATTTGAATTAAGATATAGAAGTTGTCTTTTTAGGTCCCACTATATACATTTTATTCATTTTATCCAATCTTTATATTTTTACTCTTTTCGTATTTTTAAATACTTCTAAACATTTTCTAAAACATATTAAACTTATAAACTTAAAATAAATATATATTGAAAATTCATTAAAATAAATAATAAAATACAATACATAGGTATATTGTACCTATCACATACTTACCAATATTTATCCATGTGTACAAATAAAATAAGAAAAAATAAAGTAAAAATATGTAAATATCTCTTTAATTATATTAGAAATATATAAAATATGTACAATAATAAAATTTAAAAATAAAAATAAAAATAAAAAATAAAATACATAATATTGAGGTATTTATACCTATAAATACATTTATAAAAATTTATCATTAATAAATAGATCAATATAAATAAATAAACATCAACTAAAATAGTACATACATAAGAAACAACTTCCATGCTTTAAGTTTTATTTAATAAAATTATTTTCTATTTTATTTTTATTTTCTTTTCATTTTTATTTTTGTTTTGTCTTGTAACGTCTGACTTGGACCAATTAGGAGGAGGCGTTGGTTGACCTAGGCCAACTACCCTGCTCCCTCTATGGACTGGTCCAATGATGGTTTTTTCACCCATTTCACCAAATTTTCTGGCTCACTACAGATCTCTTCTGCCCTCAATTCATTTCTTGTGATTTCTTCACCTACATCTGATCTCTCACGCTTGGTGGAGAAGGCTTGATATCTATTTCACGGCCTATTAGAAGTAGAAGGCGCTCCGGAAGTTCTTCCCATGATGAGGGATTAGCCGATAAGGACTTCCCTAGTCTTCTTTCCATCCTTTTCTCTGCGCATCGAGCTTGGCCTCTGAGTGGAAGATGAGAAGGATGGAGGAGTGTCTGAGCTGACCTCTCATTCCCGCAGCAATTCAAGCCATGAAACAAGTAGTAGCCAGCAGCGGCGACAGACATCAGTGATCCAGAAAAAGAAAGACTTTGCTGCTGAGGGTTGGGGATTTCCGGTTGTTTGCAACAGGACTAGGGGTAGTAGACAAGATCTTGAGTGTATAATGACGCTGGCTCGGCGGAGGCAAGGGCAAATTCTCATCATCTCAGAGTGAGACTGGAACCTGAAACCTGTTTTCTTCCTTGACTTCGTAACTTGTACTGTGCCTATTCATTCTTCCGGCTGAAGGGATTGATTCTATGAACTCTTTCCGCTTCTCAGGCTATGAGACAGTGAATCAAGATTGGCTTTAGTAAACCCTTGATTCTATTAAAAACACTAGGCGAAGACCATCACTTGGGCAACTTGTATAAAATATCTCCTGCACCCTTTTTGAAAATTTAATCCTTCCTTTCCTTCTTTCCTCCCCATGAATTGTTCCTGGAGCTTGCCCTTCATGATAGGAAGCGGAGCCTCCTGATTTGCGGCATGGAGAAAGGGTAGAGGAGGTGATTCAACTAGCGTCAGAGCTTGCTCCAGGTGGTTATGCTCCCAGCTTCGAAGGCTAGTGAGCCCTTTATTTCCTTCCTTTTTCAATTCCTAGGTGTAGCAGTAGTTTGATCTTACCTTTTATTTCGTTTGATTTGGTTTATTTTAGTGTAAAAATATATTTCGTAGTTCATCGGAGTTTTGAGCTCTGACCTTGTTCACCCTATTTTCGATCGTTGATCACCTCGCTGGCCACCTCCCACCTTCACCATTCCATCTTATGTCGTTGTGACCCATTATTCAACCTAGACTTTGCACAGATATGGGGATCATATCTCCTTCCTCTGCCAGTCACCGGAGATAATCGCATGCTTCATTCTAGCCCCATTTTTTCTCACCATTGGGTCGATGAACTTCTCACTCACGCCCTGAATCTTCTGGTGCAGGCCTATACAGAAAAGGACCCCACCTGAGGGGTCAAAGCATTCTCTTTGCAGCTCCAGGTGTCCGAGTTCTTCTCCGACCTTCTTGACCTCCACCGATGAGGTCTGGACCTTTTTGAACTATCCATAATATGTGGAACACTAGGAATGTGTGGAACCTCTAAACAATGAAGTAGATCCTCGGGAGCGGTCAGGAGGCTCGATCGAAGCTTAGCTCCCAAGATATCTTGCCATGTTCTTCCAGGGGAGCTCAGCACTGTTTGATCAGGCTCCCATTCCATATTGCACAGTTGTTGTCCGATATGATGCATGGGAGCTATCAAATCTGAGGGCGGGATTTAATATCTGCCCTCTATCATCAAACCATCATCGAGCGTAAAGGAGATGCCACGTGGTTAAGCGGACTAACCACTGCCGTCCTCCAAGGCATGTATAGGGGTATTTTGCAACCTTTCCCCTCTGCATTTTGTATTTATTATTTATTTTATGAACTTTCATATTTAGTTGTAATATATTCGTAATATTTATACTAAGGACCTCAAGCTTTTTAATATTTGCTCTTTGTTCCATTCCCCATCACCTCACATGCATGTGTGCATGATGCGTGAGAATTTTGCATGCATAGTCCTCAAGTTTTTGATATTAGTTGAAATATTTTTTGTAAATGTGCATGATTGGTCATGTTATTCTGTTAATGTGCATTTATACCCCTGCTAGTACGTATATTATATTTAAAGTGTTATTAAATGCTTTGAATCTGTGGAAGTTGTAACTAAGTCCTAGCTCTCTGGATTTAATTTTGTACTTGTATATAATTATTAAATCATCATTTCAAATCTAAAAATTATAAGAAAATTACTTTAAGTATTTGGAACCATATTATATCACAACTATTTTTCTTAAGGTAATTAAAATTATTTTCCAATTTAATAAAAATTTAAAATATTACATTTTTTCTTATCTAACATTTAAAAATCCCAAAAAAATTATAAAATGTTTTGAAAATTTTCAAAAAAAATCCTATTTATGTATCGTTGTATCTTTTATTTTCTGACCAAATATTTTTGCAAAATATTAAGAAAAACTCCTCATAATTAAAAAATACAAAAAATATAAAATTTGTAAAAATTCATAGAAAATCATAAAAATCATGTTTAAAGTTTCTGAATTTTCTTTATATTATCTAGTATCTAGGAAAGTTGATATTGGGCTTAATCTCATTTGATAGATATTTATTAAGCCCATTTCAAGTTCCTAGATTTACTATTTTGTTTATTTAATGTATTTCCTTCTCTAGAAATCTATAAAATTTCTCAAAAGATATCCAAAAAATCACCAAATAGAGAAAAAAATCCAAAAAAAAATTTTGAATTGTTGAGTTTATTTTTTATATTTTAAAAATCCAAATAATATATCTTTTTATTCCTTTTCTATATAGTGTATCTATACATATATATATTATCTTATATTTTATCTTTAAATTAAAACTAAATATTTGCGAAATTTAAAACATAAAAAATACACATAAATTGATACCCACAAGAATATTAAAAACTAAAAATACAAAAAAAAATCCTGAAGTTGTCTTTCATTTTTGTTGGTCTATCTCGTATGCTCCTTTGTGGTTCTACCCCTCTTGCTTGTTACTATACACATACTTTTAGGGTATAATAAATTTTAGCTCACCTACTTTTATTAATTAATCATAGTTGTGGGTTAATTGTTAATCGATTCGCTTGAGATTGGGTACCGCACGATGCGAGCGCAACTTGTACAGCGATTGCTGAATCAGACTTGTAAAACACCACAGACATTCCAAGATAGTACATTGAAATGTATATCAAAAGCATCCCATAAAATGACACCATTGTCGGGGGCATCTGTTTGTAAAGCAGAGAGTGGACACTTAGCTTATTTGGCCATTGATAATTTCATGTCTATTTCTCCTTTTTATTCTATTATTATGTGCAGATATCAAACCATCTTCTTGTTTGAATATTTTGTGAGGGCCCACCTATAGAGGGAAGATTTCTTTGGAGATTCTATGCACCCAAGAGCCTCGGAGACCAGTTGTTCTTTGTTCACCGGTAAGAGCGTGTATACGAGGACATAGGAATCCGAACAGAATTTACGTAGCATAGAATTAGTCAAATTTTTGTGTGAGAGAGAATTATTCACTATTTTCTAATAATATAGGACCTGAACATTAACACTGAACTCTCTCAAGTCCATTTCATCAAGTGATTGTTCACTTGGGGGACTTGATCGGTTTTTCACGTTTTCATCATATTGTACTTTTATTTCTCCATACTTTTACCTTTGTTTTTTTCCCATAATTTGTGTTTTCGGTCTTATTTTTATTTACATCTTGTGGAATGAGCCCTTATACTCTAGGAGTGAATGTCTCATTTAATTAGGTCCAAAGCCTTAATAGAATTCTTGTACCTATAGTTTCATGCTTGGAGCTAATCAAATTGAACATGTTCTTCACTTTAATAGAAGCTCATGTTCTAGGGAAATTTTCTCGTTACATTGCATATAGATTAGATTTGAAATTTCGATCTTGCATCCCACATAAAGAGAGCCAAGAAGCACCGTAAGTCTTCTTACTAAGCATTGCATCATTGTTTTTTAACTTGCTTTGCTTTTCTGACTCCTCCCTCTGATTTTTCTCACATAGGCCAAGCAAAGAATTGATCAAATCATTAGTCCTTTGCATGAACATATTCAAAATAAGCAAAAACGATAAAAATTATAAAAAAAGGATTGCTAAAAAACTTAACCTAATTGAAAAACTGATTAGTTGAACTCCATTGTATTGGGTTAACAAAACCCTTATTGTATTCATGAACCTTCCATACAGAGTGAGACACAATCCTTAAGGAATAGAGCCCAAATCTTAGCCCCGGTACTGCCTTGTCTATCGCTTGGATGCACGAAGTATTGGCGTTTCGATCATATGCGGTCGAGTAGGGCTTCGTCTGCTTGCAGACTTACTCCAAAGTATTGAGCTTTGGCCATCCCTTCACAGGGGTGTCTATCTCATCATTCCACATCCGAGTAGGTCCTTTCTACTTCAAGAGTTAGTATGAAGTATTGGTTTTGCCTATCAGCTTCCTCCTCCACTTCTTTTGTTGAGTGGTGGTCCAGATCTGATAACAAGGACCTTTAAAAAGTACATGCAACTTGTTACAAAGGAACTGGGAAGTACGGGATACTTTTCTTGCATTACTCACTCGCCTATTGGGACAACCACCTAAGGACTACTTGACAAGATTTCCTGATACAACAAATAAAATTGAAAATATAATTGCCGAACTCTTATGGCTCGTTGTGCTGAGTTGGTGAACTGAACCTTGTTTTATTGTTTGATTTATTAGTTTTAACATGTCAAGATCAAAAATATCACATATTTAAGCCTTTTATCTCACAATTCTTTTCTCACTTCTTGCCTTGCTCATTTTGAGACTTTTTCTTCTCATACCTCTTGAAATTCTTCATTTCCTTAATATACTCCATCATCCACTTCTTTTGGACTCCCAAGATATCACATCTGGGATGGATTTGTTCAGATCTTACGAACACCTGCATCGATTCCTAGATGCTGACATCTTCAATAATGTAGGGTGATCTCCAAGAATTGAGTTCGGACCTTGCGAACTTCTCTTTGGACTCCCCGATCTTCACTCGCTTCCAGGATCAAAACGATTCTTATCTCGATCTTCCCCCGTTCACCACATTTTTTCACAAATAAATCCCTCGTTCGAGATAAACTCTCATCTCGAACTTGCTCCTTCTTTTATGAGGATTCATCGAGTCTTATTTTCAAATGTAGATTCTTCATTCCATCAGGAGCCCAAGTTACAACTAAACATTGAGATGGATCCTCAGAGACGAGAAAAAGGATCAACTTCTGATGAGACAGTAGACCAGAATGAAGTCAACACTTAGTTGCTTGCATCAATCCAAGCCATTCAGAAACAATTGATATACCAAGCTCTTTCCCAATTTACGTTCAGAGAAATGCTTATGGAGTTGAGAAGGGATAGAGAAAGCAAATGAGGATAGGACGAAGAACACCACAGTGGGAATGAGTATGAATAACATGCAGGAAACCATGGAGGAGGAGAGGAGAGAGGGGTTTGTTGGACTTGCAAGCCCACGGTGAGCCATTACGTGATAGAAGTTATTGCTAATATCATTCCATGATCTGAAATGAAGAATACATAATTTGCATAATAGGTCCCTTAGTACAATTAGGGTTATTTACCATGGCCATCTTAATGATCATACAGCTGTTGATTCAAATATTGAATCATAGATGCTGGTGCTTTGATGAACATCTAAAGAGTTAGATCGAGGACTCATCAAGTACCGTCAAATGATTGTTAAGAGAAGATCTCCAGCCTGAGTAGGAGATGGCAATCCTTTCTCATTTAGGTTGATATCTAAACGACCTCTTGATGTAGGTCCTCTACATAGGAATAAAGATTCGGAGGTGTTAGATAAGTTAGGTCAAAGAATGACTTAATGAGATCGAGATAACCAAAGTCCTATGTCGTATGCTATCATGATATAGGCACGCATCCTCTGATCGGAGACAGATGTGTTACTATATGTCTGAGTATGTATATTTGGCAGACCAATATGTTGATGACCAAATCAAGGTATATACACCGGTGCGCTGGTGTGCATATAAGGGCATATGTGTAGTACGATCTCTCAAAGGGATCATACATGTTCATTTCTGAACCGAAAGACATGAGCTCACTCATGAGATATTGGGAAGAATCAAATTCCGTGCACGGTCGTCTCACTTTGGAAGCTTGACTGAATTTGTAGGTTTGATATACTTTTGGAAAGTATATGATCAACACTTGGGTATGATATATGCTTTTGGAAAGTATGTGATCGATACCAACTCCCAATAGTCAAACGAGAAACTTAACGATAAATCCCTGAAGTAGACAGCGTAAAATTGATCTTATACTTCGGGACTATTCTGGGTCTTCCAGTATGCAGGATGTACAGGTATTGGGAATACCTTAGGGTGATGTGATCATAAACGGTTGTATAACCATGACGCTTCCATTCCTAGGGAGCGATGAAACGGGTATGGATTTTAGTGACTCCTCTCAGTAGAGAAGTAATCTGATCTTAGTCCAAATGTTGGACATTGATCTGAATGTGATTCAGATGCAATGAGAATATTAGATTTACGGTCTTGATTTAATCAAGCATCTGTGGGAGACCCGAGATCAGGATTTGAGATGTGACCTCAATATCCAAGTCACTATATTTGGAACAATACAATCACCCTATCCTTATCTCCAAGTATCCGCGGAGAAAGTGCATTGTCCTTGAAAGAGTTCAGGATAATTTCATTGTTGATATAAGTATTCGAGTATTGAGAAAATGGATAATTAAATGTGATTTAATTATCAAGATTAATATGAATTCGATTCATATTATAAAGAGAGTTATCTTAAATATTTAAATGTGATTTGATTATCAAAGATGTAAATAATGTGAATGAGATTCAAATTATTTGGGCACATGATAGTAGAGATCCAAGATGATTAAATGTGATTTAAGTATCATGGATATTAAATAATGTGGATAACACTATCCATATTAATCATATATATTATAAATGTGATTTATAATATATAAGAGAGAGCTATTTGTAATTTACATTTGTTAATTAAATGTTAATGTGAATTGGATTCACATTGAACATCAAATTCAAAATGTAATTCGCATTTTATTTTGGGTTGCGAATGTGATTCATAATTTTCCAATGGCAAGATTGCAATACTCACAAAATAATTATGAATTATTTTTGTTGAATAATTTACAACAAGTGTTGTTGTAAATCTTAGAGATTTCCATGGAATAATGTAATCTCATGAGCTATCATGAGATTACATGAGATTGCCACCAAATCCCATATTTTGAAAAGAGGCAATCTTCATTCCAATAATCTCCATGATTGCTTGATTTAATTTTGGATTGATTTATATTGATTTATCAATATAGGTTTAATCTATGTTCAAATAATTGTTGTTGGTTTTTACCAACACAAATCTTAGCCATTAAAAGAAACATAAATCAATGTGAGCCATTGGATTTGTGTTGTCCATGGATTGAGATCCATGGATCCCAAAATATTATAAAAGGAGAGGCGGCCCTTTGCTCTTCTTTACACACAAGAGAACATAAGTCTCTCTCTCTCTCTCTCTCTCTCTCTTTTCTCTACACGTCAGCCCTCTCTCTTCTTCTCTCATGGCCGTCCACCATGGATGCCCTAGAGAAGTTCTCTATCGCCGCAACGTCGTTGTTATGCTGCCCGATTGTTTTCTCGTGGATCTCCGTATCCTTCGGTGTGCCTCACTCATGAAGAAGACGTCAGATCTCGTGTGTCGAGATTAGGAGATCCGTCGCTTGGATCATCAACATGGATTGCGAGAAGCAAGTGATTCATCCCCGCGCTTGCAAGCATCTCCTCCGTCAGATCGCACTCGAGACAGGAGATCTCTTTGTTTAGAGACTCGATTGCAACCATGCTTCAAGAGGTAATCCTATTACTTGTTTGTGGTTTATACGAAATGATTCGAGAAGTGTTCTTGGATCATGTGGTTTCATCGCATGATTTTTTTTAATTTCCGTTGCATAGAACAACTAGTCTGACTAGTCGTTCTTCGTCGTATTCGATACGATGCTCACGCTTTCGTGATGCGCATAAGGATCTAACCATATCCTTCAAGTGGTATCAAAGCCTTAGGTCGAAGGTTTTGGATACGATCCGTAAATATATGACGACTTGGGTTCGTTAAGGTTGCAAAAGTTTTATCGCATTTCATTCTCGTATCTCTATTTTGTGATTATTTTGGGCCCTGTTTAAATTGTTTAAACACAAAAATAATGATTGGATTTTGTTTCCCATTAAATAAGGAAATCATAGGATCCGAGTTTATGTAATTTGGATTCCGTTTGCTCGAGATATGGTTGTTTTAATGAACATGTATTCACTGTTGCGGGAACTACGAATCTTAACGTGATTAATAAGTTAATTACTGTTTTGATTCGCACAGAAATGCGTTAAATATCACTGAGGTTCTGTCCTAAATCAAATTAGTAATATTTGAAAACTGATTTTATCTAATTTTGATTTATATTGATTGAGATATGTTAATTTTAGTAAGTATGGGTCACTTCTGAAATTACATTCCTAATCAAGAACCATGTGATTGTCAATTAGTGAAATTAATTGTTAATTTCATGAAATAATTATGGAAAATATTTGAAAATATTTAATGATGATTATTTCCTTAATTGACTTTTCCTCCACTAATAAATTGATTAGATTTGATCTAGATCATAACTGGAAACACAATCAACAAACAAGTTGCTTGAATAAGATTGGGAATTTGTCTAGCAAATTTCCTTATAATCAAAAATGTTTTGATCATTACTATATGGTATAGTTTCAGTTGAAGAACCGATGATCATCTCAAAGTACACATTGATTTATTTGGCATTATCCTTTCCTGAGGTGGATATGGTGTTTAGTCGGGAAGCATTGGGGTAGCGAGTCGCACCGGTTGCGGTCTGTCCCACTTCCGTCGGTACTGGCCATGACAGCGGGTAGGGACTTGATAATGCCGGAGAAATCAATATGTATTTTTGTAATTATTAAAATTCGAATTAATACGTATTTTGAGATAATACCATATATATATTTAAGTAAAAACAATCAAGTTTGTTGATTGAATTGGACTGACAATTGATTTAATGAGATTGAATTAATTATATCCAATTAAAAACACTCTATTATAAATAGATGTGTTATTTCCCTTGAAAGAATTAATTATGTGAATATGATTCATGATAATTAATTAGAATTTGAATATGATATGGAGGATCACATAAGTGACATCCATGGTCTTCCGTCAAGGCAAAGGGTTCCGTCGGCAGGGATTGTATGTAGGAGACGCCTGTCTGAAGTGACAGCTCCTGTATGCAAGCGCATCTGGATCGGGCTCTTTGCTTCTAAAAATAGTAAGGCCGTATGCATAGTGACCCCAATATCGGATCCTCATATTATTGGGGCGATATTGGATTACGCATAGCGAGTACTATTCATGTTGACGTTTGGTTCAATTAATGATGGGTCAACATCACCTTAGGGGTGGTGGGCCCGAGTGTTAAAGACCGAATTGGGAATGCAAGTTGGACTTGTAAGGCAGAATGTGTTCCCTCTTCTTTTTATCAGAGTTGCAGATTCTCATATTATTGGGATGTAACAAAGATAAGGAAGGAGATCCCAGATCTTGCTTGAGATATAATGGTAAGTATATCTCTTATATTGAAAGTGATTAAGGGAATGAACTTTCAGTGTTGACAAAGCAAGACAACTTTTATATAAAAATTCCTAAATCAAAGTAAAATGTGTGTATATATATATGCAAATTTCTTATTTCAGATAATCCTTCATTAAACCCAGTCAATATTATACTCAATAATAACCAGTAAAATATCATGGATTGGATCCACGATGTAGATATTGTACTTGCAGTTGGACACATATTGTATGTAGTTGCAATGTGCAAGTTTCCTAATAATAATGAGGAGTTACAATTAAATAGACAATAGGACTACCCTAGGGTTTGTATGTATCTATAGTCTTGATCTCTCATCGAATGTACTTTGGAAGTGACATGTCGATGATGATCGTAATTGTCAAATAATCCTTATAAAATTCTAAGAAGATGTTCTGGCATACATATGTGCTCTCGACATTTAATCATAAATAACATGGTTCTCTGCATCCTGCAGAATGGTGGCTCTATAAGAGATGATGTATTAAAATTGTTTGAGTACCTGTTTGAACCAATGTTTTAAGAGTTTAGATGGATGTAGATACGATGAGTGTCATCATTCTACTGTCTATACTCTGATCATTCATGATGCTTTATATTATTCATATTGTATGAATTGAATGAAGCATGTATAAATGTTGAAATGCTCTTATATTGAAATCTTTTGAATTTAATATAAGAGACCATTATCTTAAGCAATGGTTGTTTATAGATGAAGGGAGCACAATGGAAGAATGGGTCTGACCCATGTGAGAATGAAAGTCAAAGAGTTAATTGTACTTCTGTGAGTTCCATATGAAATCCAAAGAGTTGGATAAATGCCAATACTGCAATAAGCTGATGTGTTGATAGTATGACTATCAAATCTATCTAGAATCCTTAGAGAAGGAATCAGATAGTACATCAGAATAATCTACATATAATCATTGAAATTGACTTAAACATTTTATAAGATAAAGTCTAACAATTGTATCTCAATCATCTTAATGATACTTGCAATTGGTTGCATATATGTTAAAAGATTAGAAATTTGATCTTAAAGGTTCAATAGTCATCCACATGGACATTGATGCAATTGTTGCAACAATCTCTATTGGATTGATAGACTTCATAATTTCAGTGGGAGAAACCTTAGTATTAGAGAATGTCTCTATGACCTAGATGTTAGAATACACTCATTGTTTATTTCTAAATGTTTGAAATAAACATGAATTCTGTAATAGACCTGTAATAAAGAGTTATGATGGAGATATTTCAGATAGTAATCTAAATCTTGTGGACTCTACTAAATTAGAAAATTAATGAATGGTTCATTAAGATTTCTAATAATGAAAATTAAACCATTAAAGATCAATAGGAGGATGAAGATCATTTGATAATGATCTAGCATTATGTTTTGGACATTTGTCTGTTGATGTGATCAATAGATTGATAAGAGATGAAACTTTAAATTGTCTAAAGGTTCAAATCCTACATACTTGTGAATACTGTATTCAAAAGAAGAAATGTCCAATACACCCTTCCTTGGGAATGATGTAAGATGTCAAGGTATTCAAAATCTCATACATATTGATGTATTAAATCATCTATATCAGAATAAACATTATGGATATGTGATATCTATTGATGATTATTTGAGATACGAGATTTCTTTCCTTCCCCTTAGAAACCTTTGAAATGTTCAAAGATTTCACAATTTTGGGTTTGAACCAAAGTCTGAAGGAAGATGAAATGAATTGTTCTAACCTAGGTAGCTTGTAACTATTAGATAAATTCATGGAATACCTTATAGAGATATGAATATTATTTTTATCTCACTCCTCCTTGTAAACCTAAACTCAATAAGAGTTGTAGGGAGATACAATTGGATCATGTGTGACATGATATGATCAATGATGAATATTAGCATAATTATCTATTAGTTTCCAAGGTATATATGTAGTAGAGACTACAATATATATCCTTAGTAAGGTTCCATGCAAGTAATCTAGAATCTGGCACTGGAGAGTGCTACTTCATTAGGAAAATAAAGGATGGTAATGGATACCTACTTTATGACCTTGAGATTCTTAAAAGATCTCATCTTTGAGAATATGATTCTTATAGGATGGATCTCTTGAGAATCAAGATGAAAATGTAGTAAAGGAACTCATTTCATCTTGAGAAGATAATGAGGCTCCTAAAATTGGAAACTAAAAGGACAATTAAAGATGAAACAGTGATACCTCTTCAAATAATATTGAAGATGGATTCCATGTGTCAGTTGAATCTGACAATGAACTGACTTCATGTGATGAAGCTTCAGAAGATCATATCATGGATAGATGGATGTTAGCAATAAAGTCTAAAGTAGACTTCATATACAAATGTTGTATATGGACCCTCGAGGATCCACCTATATGGGTAAGGCCCATTAAGGTGTAAATGTATCTTCATGAGAAAGAGAAAACCTGATGAAAAGGTAGAGACCTTCAAAGCACGATTCGTGGCCATGAGCTGCACACCGAAGAGAAGACATCGCTTGCGATGAGACTTGCTCTCCAGTGACCTTTCTTTAACCCATCAGAATATTGCTAACCATAGCTACACTCAAATAAGCTTCTTGTAGTTGAAATATTGGATATGATGAAATCATAAATGGTTTCTGATAGAATCTTGATAAACCATATGAGGCTTAGTGAGAGTGTCATTGTGATCATCATGCTAAATGTAGATATCCTAATCATTTGGAATGATCTTAAGGATGATAATAATAAGGGTTTTATAATCTGGTTGTTCCATACCTCGAGATATGATCTCATGTATACATCTTAGATCTTAGTTCTGAAGTTGTTCAGAAGCAAATAAAAGAGGGTATTGAGACCGTACATTAATGGTATACCTTGGACATTTCCATGGAAAATTCCAAGAAAGGATTCTTTCCCTCAAGATATGGCACTGACCTATCTAATGGAATAACACCTCAAAGAGTTGAGGATGTGAATACTAAAACTGCTTGCCCTTGTGCATCAGTTTTGAGAATCCGAGTGTATGATAGATGTTTACAAAAGCCATAGGTCTGTCATGCAGTGGGAGTAGTAAACGGTTCCTAATCCTACTATGATGATTGAACACTTGATTGCAGTAATAACAATATCTTTAAAAGCTATGAAACTTAGAGATTGTGATCTCAAAGTCTTATATTCAAAAGTTTAAGACCTTGTAGATAGTGATCTATAAGGGTCTTAACTGTTGATACCTTAGGAGATAGAGATCTATATGAATAAAGGCATTCTGATAAGGATTATGGACATACTGGTTATAATAGTTATCGAGTTATAGTGTCAAGGACACTACAACAAAATTGAGAATTGGTTGCATAAGATGCAACAATCGCATTAGATGCAAGCACTATTACTAGGGGATATGCAAGTGCCGTAAAAGGACTTGGCGTAGTCTCTTGGGAACAGAGTGACTGATCAGCTTACCTAGCTATTTTCTAAATAGCCAATTATTGTCACATGAGTGTGGGCTTAAATGATTAGCCCATTAATAGCTCTTTGGGTTAGTGGGAGATTGTTGGATATGCGAGCCCACGGTGAGCCATTACATGATAAATGTTATTGCGAATATCATTCCCTGATCTGAAATGAAGAATACATAATTTGCATGATAGGTCCCTTAGTACAATTAGGGTTATGTACAATGGCCATCTTGATGATCATATAGCGGTTGATTCAAATATTGAATAATAGATGCTGGTGCTTGGATGAACATTTAAAGAGTTAGATTGAGGACTCATCAAGCACCGTCAAATGATTGTTAAGAGATGATCTCCAGCCTGAGTAGGAGATGGCAATCCTTTCTCATTTGGGTTGATATCTAACTGACCTCTTGATGCAGGTCCTCTACATAGGAATAGAGATTCAGAGGTGTTAGATAAGTTAGGTCAAAGAGTTGACTTAATGAGATCGAGATAACCAAAGTCCTATGTCGTATGCTCTCAGGATATAGGCACGCATCCTGTGACCGGAGACAGATGTGTTACTACATGTCTGAGTATGTACATTTGGCAGACCAATAGGTTGATGACCTAATCAAGGTTTATACACCAGCACATTGGTGTGCATATAAGGGCATATGATTAATACAATCTCTCAAAGGGATCATACGTGTTCATTACTGAACCGGAAGACATGAGCTCACTCATGAGAAATTGGGAAGAATCAAATTTCATGCATGGTCGTCTCGCTTTGGAAGCTCGACTGAAGTTGTAGGTTTGATATATACTTTTGGAAAGTATATGATCAACACTTGGGTATGATATATGCTTTTGGAAAGTATATGATCGATACCAACTCCCAATAGTCAAATGAGAAACTTAATGATAAATCCCTGAAGTAGATAGTGTAAAATTGATCTTATACTTCGGGATTATTCTAGGTCTTCCAGTATGCAACATGTACAAGTATTGGGAATACCTGAGGGTGATGTGATCATAAACGGTTGTTAACCATGATGCTTTAATTCCTAGGGAGTGATGAAACGAGTCTGGATTTTAGTGACTCCTCTCAGTAGAGAAGTAATCTGATCTTAGTCCATATGTTGGACATAGATCTGAATGTGATTCAGATGCAATGAGAATATTAGATTTACGGTCTTGATTTAATCAAGTATCTGTGGGAGGCCCGAGATCGGGATTTGAGATGTGATCTCAATATCCAAGTCACTATACATGGAACAATACAATCACCCTGTCCTTATCTCCAAGTACTCGCGGAAAAAGGGCATTGTCCTTGAAAAAGTTCAGGATAATTTCATTGTTGATATAAGTATCCGAGTATTGAGAAAATGGATAATTAAATGTGATTTAATTATCATTATTAATATGAATTCGATTCATATTATAAAGAGAGTTATCTTAAAAAAATAAATGTGATTTGATTATCAAAGATGTAAATTATGTGAATGAGATTCATATTATTTGGGCACATGATAATAGAGATACAAGGTGATTAAATGTGATTTAATTATCATGGATATTGAATAATGTGGATAGCACTATCCATATTAATCATATATATTATAAATGTGCTTTATAATATATAAGAGAGAGCTATTTGTAATTTACATTTGTTAATTAAATGTAAATGTGAATTGGATTCACATTGAACATCAAATTGAAAATGTAATTCACATTTTATTTTGGGTTGCGAATGTGATTCACAATTTTCCAATGGCAAGATTGCAATATACACAAAATAATTATGAATTATTTTTGTTGAATAATTTACAACAAGTGTTGTTGTAAATCTTGGAGATTTCCATGGAATAATGTAAGCTCATTAGATATATTTAGATTACATGAGATTGCCACGAAATCCCATATTATGAAAGGAGGCAATCTTCATTCCAATAATCTCCATGATTGTTTGATTGAATTTGGGATTGATTTATAAATATAGATTTAATCTAAATTAAATTAATTGTTGTTGATTTTTACCAACACAAATCTTAGCCATTAAAAGAAATACAAATCAATATGAGCCATTGGATTTGTGTTGTCTATGGATTGAGATCCATGGATCCCAAAATATTATAAAAGAAGAGGCACCCCTTTGCTCTTCTTTACACACAAGAGAACATAAGTCTCTCTCTCTCTACATGTCATCCCTCTCTCTTCTTCTCTCGTGGTCATCCACCATGGATTCCCTAGAGAAGTTCTCTATCGTCGCATCGCCGTTGTTATGCTGCCCGATCATTTGCTCGTGGATCTCCATCTCCTTCGATGCGCCTCGCTTGTAAAGAAGACGTCGGATCTCGTGTGTCGAGATCAGGAGATCTGCCGCTTGGATCATCAACATGGATTGCGTGAAGCACGCGATTCATCCCCGCGCTCGCAAGCGTCTCCTCCGTCGGATCGGACTTGAGATAGGAGGTCTCTTCGTTTAGAGACTCGATCGCAACCATACTTCAAGAGGTAATCATATTACTTGTTTGTGGTTTAGACGAAACGATTCGAGAAGTGTTCTTGAATCATGTGGTTTCGTCGCATGAATTTTTTTATTTTCGCTGCATAGAACAACTAGTCTGACTAGTCGTTCTTCGTCGTATTTGATACGATGCTCACGCTTCCGTGATGCGCTTAAGGATCTAACCATATCCTTTAGGGGTGATGATGCATGTAAATCCCTACATTAATTTTGCAGAATTAATGATTAAATTGTCAATGTTTTTGTAGTTGGGAAATCTAGCGATTCATCAACAATGATCACACCGAGAATTGATATGGAGAATCAAGTCTAAACGCGATCAATTTTATTTATTTTACTTGGGTAAGTTGCAAGTTCGAACTCAACAAGGTGTAATGAGGGTCTAGACTTAATCTTTAAATAATTTTAGAAATTAGGTTTTCAAAGAGGAGAAGAATATTTTTGGTATTTCTTTCTTTTTCAGCTTTTTATGGATTTTTAATGTAAAAGATGTAATTAATTTAAAGAGAAATACGATGCATGAATTTTCAAAAAAATTTTAATGCAAATAAAATGATTCTATGAGATGAAAAAAACTAATGAAATGCAATACTTTTGTTGATTTTTCAATGATGATGAAAATGATGTAAAAATGGTGAAATGCAAATGATGATGTAAGGTGAGCAAACAGAGCCAAGTCAAGCAAACAATTAAGTATGAACCCCACTTAATACAACAAATAATTATACAATTATGCAATGATTAAATTTCACGAAATAACCACCCCCTAAAATCAAGGCATACATTATTGAGTAAAAGAGTCAACGAATTAAGGTGCTCAAAATTATCACATAAACGTCATCAATTTATTCAAGTAAAAAATGTTTCAGGTAGTTAATTTCAGTGTTCTATAAGATAGAGAATATTATAAGGATCAAAACGACACCAAGAACGTAAAATTCTGATGCATGATGTTCAAGATATGAATAAATGAACGTTCATGGGCTAAAATGTAAATAAAATAAATAAAATGTTTACATTATACCCTTGGATGGGCTTCTTTGCAAGTCACCAAAGATTACAGTATCTTTTTGAAATTTACCTAGGAGGGGTATAAGAGTAATTCCTTGAAGACTCGGCAGCAAGGGCACAATTTACGCCACACACGTGGGCTCCTCATGTGTCTCCTACTGGGGTGGCGACTCGGGTGTCACTTCTCCACGTATCGGCGGTATAGAGGCTCAATGCAAGTTTGACTCACCCAAGGTTGTAGGCTAAGGTACAGAGGCTTGGGGGGAAATCGGAGTTGTCCAATTTAGATCAATCCAAGGGATAAGATATGGGGCTCTTCAACCCCTGAGATGCACCCTTGGAATTGATCCAAGGATATTTGTGCTTTGTGTTCTCCAACTCGTCTAAAGTCGTGGCGAAGCTGGGCAGCGATGTTGCTGGTCGTTGGTGTAGATGTCAATGACGGAAGGCTGGAGACGGTCTATTCTGCGAGGTGGCGGTTGCGAGTTGAAGGCAGATAGATGGTTGAACAGTAGGTGGGCAGAGAGGTCTGATGAACAGTGGAGTCGAAGGAAGAAGGTGAGGTAGAGGGTGCTTTATGCGGTGGATAAAGGAGCTTGAGGATGGAAGGTCATGGATGGGAAGGGAATTGACGAGGGAGAAGATGGGTGCAAGATGATGCGTCAAGGTTGCGTACGGTGCTGTGAGTCGCTAAAGGAGCATAGAAGATGAATGGGGAAGGAGGTTGGGGATAACTTCGCCTGAAGATGGGGAAATAGCTAAAGCCTACTTCTCATGTTCTCACCTTGAGTCGTGGCAGTGTGCGGTGAGACTCGGCCGTACATGAAATGGGCAGCAACAAGATTAAAATGACCTTGGATAATGCTGAAGGGTCCTTGCCACAGCGGGTCGCCTCTGTCACCGGCTCCTCCTTCAGCTTGCTCTTGCTATAGATAATGGCATATATGGAGGATATCGATTGCGAATGATCTACCATGGAGTAGCTGAAGGAGTTAAATAAAGAGGGCTATATTGCTGAAGGGGTTTTAGATAGAGGAGGGAAGAGATGAGATAAGGAGGTTCGTCAAGGATTGGAGGTTGCGAGATTATTAGGGAATGATAGGTTAGGTGGTTGGAAGGGATAAGAAGGCGACGGTCTCCGGTGGTTGCGCTACGTTGGTTAGGTATCATAGGAGATGGTGTTTAGATAAGGGTGCTGGTGGTTCTTTGGTCGTTAGAAGAGGTGCAGAGAGGTTGGCCGGCTGGAAGTAGCTAGGGAGGAGGCGACGCATCGTGGGAGTGGCCAAGCACAGATGGCGAGGAGAAGAGGAGTCTGTCACATGAATGGTATGAAGAATATGGGAAGATCCTTAAGCGCATCACATAAGCATGAGGATCGCATCATATGTGATCGGGAGCGACTAGTCGCTCGATGCAACGGAATGTAAAAATTTTAATCGATGAAACCACGTGATCTAAGAACACTTCTCAGATCATTTCATCTAAACCACAAATAGGTATTAAGGTTACCTCTTGAAGTGTGGTTTCGATCGAGTCTCTAAACGAAGAGACCTCCGGTCTCAAGTCCGATCCAATATAGGAGACACTTGCGAGCGAGTTGATGAGACGCATGTTCCTCGCAATCCATGTTGATGATCCAAGCGGTGAATCTATTGATCTCATCACACGAGATCTGACATCTTCTTCCTGAGAAAGGTGCATCGAAGGAGACAGAGATCCATGAGCAGTCCTTCCGGCAGCATAATGGTGCTGCGATGACGACGGCGATCTCTCTCTAGGGCATCAAGGTGGACGGCCACAATAGAAAGAGGGAGAGTGTAATGGCGAGTAGAGAGAAAGGGAGAGAGTAGTACTTGATGTATTTAGAAGAGCAAGGGGTGCCTCTTCTTATATAGTGTTTTAGGATCTATGGATCTCAGTCCATGGACAACACAAAATTAATGGTTGAGATTGATTTGTGTTTCTTTCGATGGCCATGCTCTTGTTGTAAAAACACAAAAATTAATTTGATTAAAATTAATATATATTGGTAAATCAATATAAATTAATTTCAAATCAAATCAATTGACTACTCTTGGATATAATGAGAAGATTGACCACATCCCCTAAAAAAGGGGGAACAACCACCCTTTTGAGATGGAATGGGCCTATCTGCTCAATATCTCATGAGATATGATGATCTCAGGAGATCTCGATATCTCATGAGATCTCCCAGATTTTCAACAACACTTGTTGTAAATTATTTCACAAAAATAATTCATAATTATCTTGTGAATATTGCAATCATGCCATTAGAAAAATGTGAATCACATTCATATCCCAAAATAAAATGTGAATTATATTTTCAATTAATTATCCAATAGGAATCCAATTCACATCAATAATTAATCAACAAATATAAATAATAGTAGGCTCTCTCCCTAATATATTTAAATCACATTTATAGAATATATGATCAATTGGATAGTGCTATCCACATTATTCATATTATGATAATTAAATCACATTTATTCATATTGGATCTCCATTCTCATGTGCTCAAATAATATGAATCACATTCACATTATTCACAACATTGACAATTAAATCACATTTAATTATCTGAAATAACTCTACTTATAATATGAATCAAATCCATATTATTCATGATTATTAAATTAAATTTATTTACCAATCTTCTCAATGCTCGGATACATTTATCAACAGTGAAATTATCCTTGAACTCTTTCAAGGAAAATGTGCTTTCCCCGTGGAGACTTGGAGATAAGAACGGGGCGATTGTATTATTCCATGTATGGTGAGTCGGATATTGAGATCAAATCTCAAATCCACATCTTGTGGACCTCCAAAAGATGCTTGATTAAAATAAGGTCGTAAATCTAATCTTCTCATCACATCTGAATCACATTCATATCAATGTCCAACTTTTGGAGTAAGATCATATTACTTCTCTATGAGAGGAGTCACTAAAATTCAACCCTGTTTCATCACTCCCTCGTAATGGCAGCATCATGCTTATATTACCGTTTATGATCACAACACCCTCAGGTATTCCTAATATCTGTATATCATGCATACTGGATGACCCAGAATTGGACTGTCTCCTTTAGAGTTTTATCATTAAGTTTCTCATTTGACTATGGGGAGTTGGTATCGATCTTATACATTCCAAAAGCATATATCATACCCAGGTGTTGACCATATACTTTGTAAAAACATATATTACACCTACAAATTTAGTCAAGATTCCAATGTGAGACAACCGTGCAAGGAATTCGATTCTTCCTAATATCTCATGAGTGAGCTTATGTCTTCTGGTTCAGTTATGAACCTGTATGATCCCTTTGGGAGATTGTATTACTCATTTTCCCCTGTATGCACACCAGCGCGCCGATGTATAGATCATGGTTAGGTCATCAACCTATTGGACTGCCAAATGTACATACTTAGACATATTGCAGCACATCTGTCTCTGGTCAGAGGATGCGCACCAATATCGTGACAACATACGACATAGGACTTTGGTTATCTCGATCTCGTTAAGTCAACTCTTTGACCTTACTTATCTAAATCTCTGAATCTCTATTCCTATATAGAGGACCTGCATAAAGAGATCGGTTAGATATCAACCTTTAGAGAAAGGATTGCTACCTCCTTCTTAGGATGGAGATCATCTCTTAATAATCATTATACATTTCTTGAAGAGTCCTCAATCTAACTCTTTAGATATTCATCCAAGCACCAACCTCTATGATTCAACAATTAAATCAACAGTCATATGATCATTAAGATGGCCACGGTACATAACCCTAATTGGACTAAGGAACCTATTATGCAAATTAAATAGTCTTCATTTTAGATCAGGGAATGATATATGCAATAACATTTATTGCATAATGGCTCATCGTGGGCTCGCATGTCCAATAATCTTCCACTAGCCCAAGGAGCCATTAATGGGCTAATCTTTAAACCCACACTCATGTGACAATCATAGGCTATTTAGAAAAATAGCTAGGTAAGCCGATCAATCACTCTATCCCTGAGAGAGATGCCAAGTCCTTTTACGACACTTGCATATCTCCCTGTAACAATGCTTGCATCCAATGCGACTGTTGCATCTTATGCAACCAATACTCAATATTGTCGGCTCTAGTGTCCTTGACACTACAGCTCAATAATCGTCATAATCAGTATTTCTATTATCCTTATAAGAATACCCTTACTCTTGGAGATCTCTATCCCCTAAGGTATCCATAGTTAAGACTTTCAGATCTCTATATATAAAGTCTTAATTTCTTGAAGATAAGACTTTGAGATCACCATCTATAAAAATCTTGTCATCTTTGAAGATATTGTTATTACCGCAATCCAATGTTTTATCTCCTTAGTAGGATTAGAAACAGTTTACTTCGCCCACTGCATGGTAGACATATGGCTTTTATACACATTTGTTATACATTCAGCTTCTCGTAATTGATGCACAAAGGCAAGCCGTTCCAGCATTCACTTCCTCAACTCTTTGAGGTGTTATCCCTTTAAATAGGTCAGTACCATATCTTAAGGAAAAGTAGACTTTCATGATGTACCACTAATGTAACGGTCCCAATACCCTCTTCTATTTACTTCAGAACAACTTCAGAACTAAGATCCAAGAGGTAACTTTGAGATCATATCTCAAGGTATGGAATAGCCAGACTATAAAACACTTATTATCATCCTAATATCATTTTAAATGATTAGTATATAACCTACATTTAGCACGATGAACACAAGGCACTCCCACTAAGTTTACACCTATCAAATATGATATGCCAACTACAAGAAGCTTATCCGAGTCCATAGATGGAATTCCTTAGCTTGCACACCTTGCTTTCCTCCACTATGAAGTCCTTGGGCTAATTCTTGTAAATATCCCCAGAGAGGAATGCAATCTCGACTCATATGTTGAAGATGTCAAAGTCAAGTTGTGTAGATATAGTTAGCAATATTACGATGGGTTTAAGAATGGTCACTAGAAAGCAAGTCTTATCGCAAGCGATGTCTTAATTTTGGTGTGTAGCTCATGGCTACGAGTCGTGCTTTGAAGGTCTCTACCTTCTCATCATGTTCGCTCTTTCCCCTGAAGATCCATTTATACCTAACGGGTCCTACCCATATAGGTGGATCCTAGAGGGTCCACATAAAACACTTGTAGGAGGTCTACTTTAGACTTTATTACTAACATTCATCTTTCCATGTCATGGTCTTCAGAAGCTTCATCACATGAAGTTTGATCTTTGTCAGATTTCCCTAACACATGGAATCCATCCTTAAACTCATTTTAGAGGTATTTGTTACATCTTTAATTATCCTTTTAGTTTCCGATTCCAGGAGCCTCATTATCTTCTCAAGATTAAATGATTTCCTTCACTTCATTTTCATCTTGATTCTCAAGAGAGTCATCCTCAAAGAATCATATCCTTACCGATGAAATCTTTTATGAATCTCAAGGCCATAAAGTAGGTATCCAATACCATCCTTTATTTTCCTAATGAAGTAACACTCTTTGGTGCATGATTCCAGCTTACTAGCATCTATGACAAAGTTATGGACCAAGCAACCCCAAATCCTCATGTGTCCAATACTACGATAGGTTCCAAACCGTAGCTTATGAGGATTTTTAGGTTTAGATTTGCATGGAATATTATTAAGGATATATATTGTAGTCTCTACTATATATATACCTGGAAACTAATAGGTAATTATGCTAATATTCATCGTTGATCAAATCATGTCACACATAATCCAATTGTATCTCCCTACAACTCTATTGAGTTAAGGTATATTAGGAGGATTGACATAGGAATGATATTCCTTTCTCCATAAGGTATTCCTTGAATTCATCTAATAGGTACACGCGACCTTGATTAGATCAAATTCATTTCATTTTCCTTCAAACTTTGGTTCCAAACCAAAATTGTGAAATCTGTGAATATTTGAAAGGTTTCTAAAGTGAAGGGAAGAAAATCACATCACAAATAGTCATCAAATGATATCACATATCATCAATGTTTATTATGATACAGAAGATCCACATACATCAATATGTATGAGATCTTGAATACATTTACAACTTACACCATTCACAGAGAAGGGTACATTGAAAATTTTCTACTTTTGATTACAATATTCACAAGTATGTAAGATTTGAAATTTCAGACATTCTAAAGCTTCGTCTCTTACTAGTTCATTGATCTCATCAACAGACATATGTCCAAGGCTTGATGCCAGATCATTATCAAATGATCTTCATCTCCCTATTGATCTTTTAAGGTTCAATTTTCAATATTAGAAATTTTAATGAACCATTCATTAATTTTCTAATTTAGTAGAGTCCTAGATGTTAAATTATTGTCTGAAATATATATCCATCATAACTCTTTATGATCGGTTTATTACAAACTTCATGTTTATTCCCAACATTTAGAAATAAACAATGAGTGTATTCTAATGTCTAGGTCATAGAGATATTCTCTAAGACTAAGGGCTCTCCCACTGAAAAAATGAGACCTATCTATCCAATAGAGACTGTTGCAATAATTGCATCAATATCCATGTGGATGACCTTAAGATCAAATTTCTCTAATCTTCTAAGAAATATGCAACCAATTGCAAGTGTTATTTTTAAGAATGAGATACAATTATTAGACTTTTAACTTATAAAATAAGAAAGTCAATTTCAATGATTAAATGTAGATTATTTCGATGCACTATCAGAGTCCTCTAAGGATCCTAGATAGTCTAGATAGTCACACTATGTGTACATCGACTTATTACAGTATTGGCATTTATCCAACTCTTCCAATGTCATATGTGTCGAAACCATAGAAGTACAGTCAACTCTTTGACTTTCCTTCTAACTTCAGTCCGACCCATGCTTACACTACGCTCCTTTCATCTATAAACAACAACTAAGGATATCTTATGTTGATTTCAAAAGATTCAATATGAGAGTATTTCAACATTTATACATGCTTCATTCAATTCATATAATATGCATATTATGAAGCTTCATGAATGGCTAGAATATAGATAGTAGAATGATGATACTCATCATATCTACATCCATCTTATCTCAAAAACTTTGCTTCAGGCAGGTACTCAAACATTATGAATACAGCATCTCTTATAGAGTCACCATTCTGCATAACGGAGAGAACCATGTCATTCATAATTAAATGTGGAGAGCATATATGTATGCTAGACCACCTTCTTAGATTTTATAAGGATTGTTTGATAATTACGATCATCATCTACATGTCACTTCCAAAGTACATTTGATGAGATATCAAGATTATAAAGACATACGACCCCTAGGGTTGCAGACCTATTGTCTATTTAATCATCATTCCTCATTATTATGAGGAAACTTGCAAATTGAAACCACATACAATATGTGTCCAACTACAAGTACAATACCTTGATCATGGATTCAATCCATGATATTTTACTGGTTATTATTGAGTATAATATTGAGTGGGTTTAATGGAGGATTATCTGAAATAAGGAATTTGCATAAATGTATATATATATATATATATTACTTTGATTTAGTAATTTTTTATATCAAAGTTGTTTGCCTTCTCAACACTGAAAGTTCATTCCCTTATTCACTTTCAATGTAGAGATATACTTACCATAATATCTGAAGCAAGATCTGGGATCTCTTTTCTTATCTTTATCACATCCCAATAATATGAGAACTTGCAATTGGGATAAAAAAAGCGGAAAGTCATTCCACTTTACAAGTCCAACTTGCATTCCCAATTCGATCTTTAACATCCGGGCCCACCACCCCTAAGGTGATGTGGACCCATCATTAACTGAACCAACCATCAACAGGAATAGAACTTGCCATGCATAATCCAGTATCACCCCAATAATGTGAGGACTCTATATTGGGGTCACTATGCATATGTTCTTACACTTTCAAGAAGCAAAGAGCCCGATCAAGATGCACTTGTATGCAGGAGCTGTCGCTTCGGACAAGCATCTCCTACATACAATGCCTAGCGACGGAATCCTTCGCCTTGATGGGAGACCATGGATGCCGCTTATGTGATCCTACATATCGTGTTCAAATTCTAATTAATGATTATGAATCATATTCACTTAATTAATTCTTCCAAGAGAAATTTACTTTATTAATAATAGAGAGTTTAGTTTTTAATTGGATCTAATTAATTTAATCATATTAAATCAGTTATTAATCCAATAAATCAACCAACAAACTTGGTTGTTACTTGAAAGGATGGTATTATCTCAAAAATACGTATTATTTCGAATTTTAATAATTAGAAAAATACTTCATGATATCTCAAGTGTTATCCCTTCCCTGCCCGCTGTCATGGCTAGTTCTGACAGGAGTGGGACAGACCGCTCACTGAGCAATCTGCTACCCCAATGCTCCTAGACTAGACACCATATCCTTCTTGGGTTAGGATAATGCCAAATTGATCACTTTGTATTTCAGATGATAATCGATTTTCAAATGAATTTATACCATATAATAATAATCAAAATCATTTTTATTAACATTATAAGGAGATTTGCTAAACAAATCCCCAATCCTATTCAAGTATAAAAGTTTGTTGGTAGGTTCAAGTAACCAATTGTGATCTAGATCATATCTAATCAAGTTGGTTATGGTCAATGTCATTCAAGGAAATAATTATCATCTTTAAATATTTCAGAAATATTCATCAATAATTATCTCATTAAATTAACCATTATATTCCATTAATTTTAATTGAATGACAATCACAAGGTTCATAATCAAGTATGTAATTTCCAGCAGTGACCACAACTAACTAAAATTAGCATATCTCAATAAATTTAAATCCAAATAAAGTAAATAAGTTTCCAAAGTTTGATAAATTTGATTTATAACAGAAACTTAGTGATTAGCATGCATTTCTAGGCATTTCAAAATAGTAAGTAACTGTTTAGTTACGTCATGATTCGCTATCCCCGAAATAGTGGATATATGTTCATTAAAATGATCATATCTTGGCAATCAGATTCCAAATCATGCAAACTCAAATCATACGATTTCCTTAATTTGTGGGCAACATTATACAAGTGACAGTTTCTTATTTAAACACTTTAAACATGACCGAAAATATTCAAAAAACAGGGCTGTGAAAATGAAATGCCATAAAATTTTCACAATCCCTAATGAGCCCAAGTCTTCCTAAGTTTATGGATCATATCCAAAATATTCGACCTAAGGCTCTGATATCACTTGAAGGATATGGAAAGATCATTAAGGGCATCACGAAAGCGTGAGGATCACATCGTATGCGATCGGGAGCGACTAGTCGCACTAATCGCTCGAGGCAGCGGAATTTAAAATTTTTAATCGATGAAAACACATAATCCAAGAAAACATATAGAATCATTTCATCTAAATCACAAATAGGTATTAAGGTTACCTATTGAAGAATGGTTGCGATCGAGTCTCTAAACGAAGAGACCTCATGTCTTAAGTACGATCCGATGGAGGAGATGCTTGGGAGCGTGTTGATGAGACACGCGCTCCTCGCATTCCATGTTGATGATCCAAGCAGTGAATCTCCTGATCTAGTCATATGAGATCTGACATCTTCTTCATGAGTAGGGCACATTGAAGGAGATGGAGATCCATGAGCAGTCGTACTAGCAGCATAATGGCGATGCGACGATGACGACGATCTCTTTCAAGGGCATCAAGGTGGACATCCACAAGAGAGAGAGGGAGAGAGTCTTTATGTGTAGAGATAAAGGGAGAGAGCATTACTTGATGTATTTAGAAGAGAAAGGAGTGCCTCTTATTATATAGTGTTTTGGGATCCACGGATCTCAATCCATGGGCAATACAAAATCAACGGTTGATATTGATTTGTGTTTCTTCAATGGCCATGATCTTGTTGTAAAAACACGACAACACTTAATTTAATTAATATATATTAATAAATCAATATAAATTAATTCCAAATCAAATCAATTGACTCGTCTTGGATATAATGAGAAGATTGACCACATCCCCAAAAAAATGTGGGACGACCACCCTTTTGAGATAGAATGGGACTATCTCCTCAATATATCTAGAGATCTCATTAGATCATGATATCTCCAAGATTTTCAACAACACTTGTTGTAAATTATTTCACAAAAATAATTCATAATTTTCTTATGAATATTGCAGTTATGGTATAGGAAAAATGTGAATGACAGTCACATCCCAAAACAAAATGTAAATTATATTTTCAATTAATTATCTAACATGAATCAAATTCACATCAATAATTACTCAAAAAATATAAATAATAATAGGCTCTCTCTCTGATATATTATAAATCACATTTATAATATATATGAATAATTTAATAGTGATATCCACATTATTCATATCTATGATAATTAAATCACATTTAATAGTCTTGGATCTCCATTCTCATGTACTCAAATAATATAAATCACATTCACATTTTTCACATCTCTAATAATTAAATCACATTTGTTTATATCAAATAACTCTCCTTATATTATGAATCAAATTCGTATTATTCATGATAATTAAATCACATTTAGTTATCCATTTTCTCAATGCTCGGATACATTTATCAATAGTGAAATTATCCTTGAACTCTTTCAAGGACAATGTGCTTTTTTCGTGGATACTTGGAGATATGGACGGGGTGATTGTATTGTTCCATGTATAGTAACTTGGATATTGAGATCAAATATCAAATCCAGATCTTGCGGACCTCCCAAAGATGCTTGATTAAATCATGGTTGTAAATCTAATCTTCTCATCGCATTGGAATCACATTCAGAACAGTGTCCAACATTTAGACTAAGATCAGATTACTTCTCTACGAGAGGAGTCACTAAAATCCAGACTTGTTTCATCACTCCCTCGGAATGGAAGAGTCATGGTTATACAATCGTTTATGATCGCATCACCCTTAGGTATTCCTAGTACCTGTACATCCTACATACTGTAAGACCTAGAATAAACTCGAAGTTTTAGGTCTATTTTAGACAGTCTCCTTCAGTGTTTTATTATTAAGTTTCTCATTTGACTATTGGGAGTTGGTATCGATCATATACTTTCCAAAAGCATATATCATACCCCGGTGTTGACCATATACTATCCAAAAGCATATATCACACCTACAAATTCAGTCAAGCTTCCATAGCGAGACGACCGTGCAAGGAATTTAATTCATCCCAACATCTCATGAGTGAGTTCTTGTCTTCCGGTTCAGTAATGAACCTGGGTGATCCCTTTGCGAGATCGTATTACTCATATGCCCTTGTATGCACACAAGTGCATCGGTGTATAGACCTTGGTTAGGAAATCGACTTATTGGTCTTTAAAATGTACATACACAAACACATAGTAACTCATCTATCTTCTGTTAGAGGATGCGTGCCTATATCATGACAGCATACGACATAGGACTTTGGTTATCTCGATCTCGTTAAATCAACTCTTTGACCTAACTTATCTAACATATCCGAATCTCTATTCCTATGTAGAGGAACTGCATAAAGATGTCGGTTAGATATCGGCCTTTAGAGAAAGGATTGCCATCTCCTTCTCAGGCTAGAGATCCTCTATTAATAATCCTTTGACGATGCTTGATGAGTCCTCGATCTAATTCTTTAGATATTCATCCAAGCACCAACCTTTATGATTCACAATTGAATCAACAACTTTATGATCATTAAGATGCCTATGGTACATAATCCTAATTTTACTTAGGGACCTATTATGCAAATAAATTATTCTTCATTTCAGATTAGGGAATGATATTTGCAATAACATTTATTGCATAATGGCTTGCCGTGGGCTCGCATGTACAACATGGTACATGAGGAGTACGGGATGGGGATGCCACGTGGCATGTTGCGGTATGGCCACTTGGTAGAGATAAAAAATAAAAATTAATAGTAAAATAAAAAGGAACTAATAAAAATTAAAACAAAATAAAATAATAAAATAACTCATTAAATAAATAAAAAGAAAATAAAATAAATGAAATGAAAGGGGTGACACGTGGCGGCTCCAGGAGCTGCCACGTGTCCCTCCCTGAAAAATCAAAAATTAATTCAAAAGGAAAATAAAAAAGAAATAGCAAAAAAGGTCAAATCAAAAAGTGAACAACATGAACGTGTCTCTTCTCAATGACATCAACAACTTTCGTGAAGGATCAAAAATCAAAATAAATCATCTGTACAAAAAGTATTTTTGGTGGTATCTTATAAGTATAACATACCACATTTTGTGTTTTGCATTTTTTTGTTTTTTTTGAATAGTATAAAAATCAAGATAAAAATACAATGAAATATAAAATAAATATTTACAACTCAATCTATTTTTTTTGAATTGAGAAAATAAAACAATAAAATAAAGGGGTCATTTGTAAAATATACAATGAGGGGCCTAAAACCTAAGTTTCACATACGATCTCCGATTCTTTATGAATTCAGTCATGTTTTGAAGGTAATTAAATGTACAATAATTCAATAGTGAGTAGACTTCATTTGGACATTGTATGAGAGAGATATCAATGTTTTTGTCTGACTTTTCTGAAACTAGGGTTTTAGAATAGTTTGCATTTTTACAAGTTTGTGTTTTTTAGGATTCATGGATAAAGGTTAGTGATATGTACACAATTAAGTTGGTTTCAAGTCAAATGGAGTTAGCATGAATTAGTTAAAGTGCATAAAGTTAGGTGAAAATGCATAGATGATTATGAATGCAATATGAAGTGTTAATTTATGCAAATTATTTATAGCCACCTGAAAGTTAATTTTATGCAATTAACAAGCAAATGAACTTGAATTCTTGGGATGAAGCTCTATTTTCATCAAATTAGAATGATGAATCATAGATTTATTAAGGGGCAATCTAAAACTACCTTGAAATAAACATATATCCATATACTGGCAAGGTTATTGAGCGGATCTGGATACCTATGATCCACGAACATTTTGAATTGAAATTGTCATTGCTTCCTCTCTTGCAAATCTTCCATGGCAATACCAATAAGGATCCATACATTTATCTGCACTAATTTATCAAATTTACAACACAATTCACTACCCCAACATTCCTTTGGAGGTAGTAAAGATGACTGCCTTCATTTTAAACCTTTGAGATAAGACATTGTGTTGGATCAATCACCTTGGGAAGGTGGTGATGACCTGGAATGAGCTCAAGTCTGCCTTCCTACATAATACTATCCCTTGGGTCATCTGAACCAAATGAGAGCGTTGATCTCCAACTTCTCCTAAATGTCCCAAGAACCATTTCACGAGTTGTGGGAAAGATTCAAAGATCTCATGGAGAAGTTACCCCATCATGAACTATCGAAGACAAGCCTGGTTCAGAGCTTCTTCGGGGGCCTGCACCAAGAAAGCCAACGTCTCATAGATGCTACATGTAGAGGATCACACTTGAACAAGTACGAAGATGTTGTATGGAAGATCTTCAAGGATATGGTTGAAGTCTTTGTCTCCTTATCTTCGTCTTGTGTGCTCTAGAAAGATCCATCAATCCCATACATGTAGCATCATACCATGAAGAAGAAAGGGACATGAGTTCTAACCTCAGCATTATCGAGAACCGTCTCTCTAAAGTTGATATCATTGAAAAGTAATTACAAGAACTTTGATAAATTATAACTGATAAAAAAGAGAACCAAGTCTCTGGACAAGATAGATCAAATTTCCAAGGAACTCCAGCTTTTGATGAACATAATACATGCCTACCAGTTTGTGAAAGAACCAGCCGAACATTCGGTGGAGCTAGAGTATTAATCCCATCAGTAGAGTCAAGGGCCACCCTAGTTAGATTAGCACGTGTATTACGTGTAGACACCTGACCAGGGATCATCATCACTGCAACAACAGATGGTTGTGTACCATCTAGAGCCCCCAGCTTAAACTATTAGTAGTAGACGATTGCTCAATATCAGAACCACTTCTCTTCTCCTCGATACCAAAAATAACAATACCCTCCTCATCAATTTCAGTACTACTAGTAGCAGTCGTGGGCACTAGCCTCAGCTTCATCCGATTGCAGATTCTTCATAGGATGCTTCGGTGAACCCTGCCTTGGCTGCCTAGATCAGCTCATCAAAAACATGAACAAGATGAGCCAGAAGGTTGGTGACCTCACTTCTACAAAAGACAATTATACCAGTGCAAGTTGAGGTGAATCCCAACAACTTCGGATGAAAGGAGCAGGTAGATTGTAGTATAACACCATCTCACGAGCCAGGTATGAATTCTTTTATGTTATATAATGTTTTTCATTTTAGGAGAGGTAGAACACTACAACCGACGTCGACTAAAGGGAAAGGTTAGGGTTATGTGGCAAGTCTTCATCACCATCTGCTATGACAGAGCTAAAGTGTGGATCCAATGAGGAAGAAGGAGAAGCAGCAAAACCACCATCACCAAAAAGATAAAAAAATGAAGAAAATAAAAAATCAAGCAATAACAGCCAAGGTCGTGTTGATGCAACTAAGGGGAAGCCAATGCCAGCTGCCAATCCCGTGCAAGCTAGCACGACTGAATTTCATGCATTTGTTTTACCTTCTGTTCTGTTCTGGATGATTGTACTAAGGTTAATCATCCATATGTACATAAGAATACGTTTTTGCATGAAAATGAGGATTTCAATGATGTTCACATTCCATTTCATGATGCTTTGAAATCTAAAAAAGTAAAAAACAATAGAAAGAAACCTTGTCTGATCCCAACATTGTGCGGTTATTGCAAAATATTATGATGAAGACATTGTTGCTCAATGCCATGGAGTACATGTCTATGATGAATAAAGGACAAATGGAGGCATGTAAAACAAAGTTTCTCAGGCATGGTTGTGAGAAATCTTTGAAGCACATACTGACCATTGTAATTGTTCATGCTATCAATAACCTCTCAAACAATAAGAAGGACATGGCAGCGCATCTCATCCTGTGTGAGATGTTTAACCAAGAGTTCAAAAGAATGCTTCTTGACCACGGGTCGTCAATCAATCTTAAGCATGTGTCACTGTTAAAAAAAATTGGGTTTAAAATTTCATGCATTTGTTGATGATCTATTTGAGCAAACTAAACTGATCAAAATAAATCCATCACCTCCTGAGCAAGACAAATTCCTTGCAGAGACCTTTCATATATGTTGTGCTTAGAGCTTTAAATAATCACAGTAGACAACAGACCATCGACAAGGCTTACTGATGAATCTCCATTTCATCACCTTTATTCTATCATTTTGGCCTTAAAAACCCTAGCAAATGCATGTAAATAGCATCAATTTGTACATAATAGCAATCATGGTTTATTGTATTTATTGTATAGAGAATAAGGTTTTTAATGCCAAAATTATAGAATAAAGAGAAGAAAAGAAAAAGGAGTAAAATATTGTAAATATTTTATGACCCGAACCCCGAGGCTAAGGCCAGCATGGAATTGGTCGACAAGGAATAAAGTAGGGGGAGATAAGGGACAATAATACAATAAATACCTCATTTATTCATGCATTTATTTATGCATTTTTGGCCCCTATTTTGTACATAATTATTTATTCATCAAATAAAGAAACTTTGTACATGAAAGTTGTAGATAATAATGTAAATAAAAATACAAAATTGAGTTTGTGTAAAAATAATACACAGTGTACATTTTATACCCAGAATAAAAAGGCAAAATCTCAACTTCACATACCCATATCTTGCAAATAAACACTCCAAGTCACCCAAACTCACCTTTAATTGTATATAACCTTCCATGAACTATTTAATAAATTGGTTTCATAATTTTTGGAGTTCATCTGTAGAAGTTAGGTTTTTGGCCCACCTTGTATATATAGGACTGATTAAAATATTCATTTTATTCAATATTTATTATTTCTACAAATTTATATTTTTGGAATCTTGTAAATAATATATATCATACATGTACATATTGAAATTAAAAGAAAACCAAAAAGAATTTGTAAAATAAAATAAGTCTATAAGCTACATAGACAAAATACCTATGCTACCTATATATATATAAATAAAAAGGGATTTTATTCTTTTATTCTTTATTCATCTATATTTTTATAATAATGTTAAAAATACAAATCCAAAATAAAAATAAATAAAATTCATTAAATAAATAAAATGTATATAATATATAGGTAAAATACCTATAAGTATACCTACATATACATATACTTATTTATTTAAAAATGTAAATAAACTCATAAAATTAAATGAAAATATATGTATACTCACAAAAATAAGTTATAAATTTATAAAATAAGAAAATAAAATAATAAAATAAAATAAACAAAATAAAAATAAATATATATAAATATACTTATAAATACATTATTAAAATAAACCCGTAATAAAATACTTCAAAAAAATAAATAAAAATCATAAATAAATACTACATTAATTTATAAACATTTTTTATTTTATAAGCAACATTTAATTGATTCATTTATTATGTGTAATAAGTCGGTCAAGATCTGGTCGATGTGGACCAATCAGGGGACAGGGAGTGTTGACCTCCGGTCAACTCCCCCCTGCGCCTCTGACGTCCGTCAGAACTGTCGCTTCCCCCGATTTCCTCCATTTTTCCCGCTCGATTGGTTGCTCCATCAACAACAGTCTCTTCACGGAATTTTCTCCCAGATGAATCATGATCCTCACCGCATATTTGATTTCCTTGTACATATCGTCGATTCGCAGCTATCGCCCGGTCAAATAAGGGTGCTACCTTGTTTATAAATAAAGAACCACCGCCATTTCTCCAAGTTTGGTCAGCCTCTCCCCATTTTCGTCCCTGCATTCGGTCCCAGATGTGCTCCTCGTGACAGGAGGATGCCGTCGGCACCTTGAATATGCTGTAGATGGTGGTGGTTGCACCCACGGCGTCGCTCCGGTAGTCGCCCTGCTCCTTGGCCCTCCGGCCAAGTCGAGCTGCGCATTTATGTTTCTTAGGTAGCTTTTTGTTCCTGCATTTCATTTCCGTCGTTTATTTTGCATTTAGATAGTTAGAATAATGTAGATTAGGTAAAGCGAAGTTCGCCGGAGCTCAGCTCCGGCGACTTCGCCACCGTGTTTCCGACTGTTCCCCGACTTCATTTCACCATCATTTTCTTCCCTACCATATTCTCCACCTCCCAGCCACTCTGTCCAACCAGATCTGCTCCAGATCTGCAAATCGAAGCCTCAACTCCGTCGCTCGCCGGAGGCGTCGCCATTTTGCCCATTTTAATGCTAACAGCTTCAATTTCAGGTCGAGGATGACGCCCTCGAGCCATGTGGTCTTCCTGTGCAGGTTAGGTGCGTTGAAGAGCACCAGGAGGCGATTCACAAGCGGACGGAGGTATCTGGAGCTCCGTTCCTTCTCCGAGCTCGTGGCGGCGCTCCAGCGTGCCTCCGACCGATCCAAGCACTCCCGCAGATAGAGCAACCCTACAGGAAGCTTTTGGGACCTTCAGGTGCGGCGAAGACCGGCGGAGGAGCGAGATCTGGCCGGAAGAAGTTCGCCCCGGCGAGCTTGCTTCCCTGTTCTTGCACGTACGCTCTCCGCCGTTGGATGAAGACGAAGGCCCAGGTCGAAGATCAGCCGTCTGATTCCCCAGTGCTCAGACCGTTGTATCACGCAAGTGATCTAATCTCGGACGTCGGATCACGAACTGTCATCGGCTCACATGGAGGCGCCACGTGGATTAGTGGATGAAGACCAGGCGTTGGATCCAGCGCCTTTGGGGGTAAATTGCAAAACCAACCCCCGTTCTTTTTGTATTAAACTTTTAATTCTGTAAATAATTTTTAACGTTGTAAATAAATTGTGTTTTTTGCTGAAAGGACCCAGAGGTTTATAGAATTACAAATAGGTCCTTCCGCGCCTCACGTGCAGTCCCACGTGAGGCATGTGAAATTTGCACTTCAACCCTGGCGGTTTTTGTTAATTCTAAATTAGCCCCAAAACTTTAAATAAATGTTTATTTCTATAGGTATTTTTGCACCGATGCCCCTGGTACTTATTTTATTTGCAAAAATGCCCCTACCAGGCTGTTTTATTTTTGTGTCTTTTATCTATTTATTAAAAATACCTATGAGGCTCCTAAAATTCCACAAAAATTAGGACAGGTGCTTCATGCAGTGTTCTTCCATGCCCATGTTTTATTTTGCATTTTTTACATTTTTCCTAATTATTAAAAATGAAAAAGGAGCCATTTTTGTATTGTTTAAATTAGAAAATACAAAAAAATACAAAATGTTTTTGAAAAATTACAAAAAAAATATATATGATAAATTTATATACATATTAAGTCCAGAAATTAAAAAACCCTAAAAATATGAAAAAGAAAAATAAAAAAATCAGAAAGCTCCAAAATCCTACAAAAAATTGAAAAATCCTTAAAAAACCTCAAAAATATATTTTTCTCTTTTATAATTATCTATATATTATTATTAATATATTAAATGTAATTTGGGTAATTTTGGAGTTTATTTTATAATTTTAAAACCCAAATTATATTCGACTATTTAATTAGTCCTATATTAAGGACATTTTTGAAATTGAAAATACATAAAAATTAGAGATATTCCAAAAAAATAATAAAAAATATAAAAACAAAAATAAAAATAAAAATAATAATAATAATAATTATTATAAAATCCAAAACCCACAAAAACAATAAATGGACATGAACAATGGATTGAATAAATTATACATCCCATACATTCCCTTCGCCTCCCAGTGTTCGACCTCTACCTGTACTTACACCTATACACATTTACATGTAGAGTTATAATAAATTTTAACTCCACATTTTTGGATATCCATTGCATATATTTATTGTGGGTTAACTGTTGATTGATCTGGGATTTTGTGAGCGGTCGCCTCAGCGACATTGTGATCCTGCCTTGTGTGGATTACTCTAGACCCTCGCAAGATCCTTATTCATCAAATGGCGCCGTTGCCGGGGAGGCAACGGATTTTGTATGATTTTGTGTGGATGTTTGCTCATTCATTTAATTCTTTGCTCATGTCCATCATACACTTATTTATTTGTTTGGTTTTTATTTCTATTTGACATTATTTGATTGAATGTTCTGACCCTCTCTTTTCTTTGTCTTTGATGCGAGGGACCACCAAGCGAAGGAGGACCTCCTAGGAGGACCTATGCAGCCAAGCAAGGCGAAGTTGGCTCCTCTATGCCAGCCAACAGGAGTGAGCATCCAGGACAGAAGAAAGAGAATTTTTGAAGACAGTCTTTATTTTGATGCATTTTATTTTAATATGTATATTTATGTGAGAGAGTGACACTTGAATTTTGTAATAATACAGGACTCTCACAGGTACACTTCGACTCCCGAGGTCCAGTGCCCGAGGGATTGTTCCCTAGGGGGCCTCGATAGTTTTGATGCTTTTTCTTTTCTTTATTTTATTTTTATTATTTTGTGTGAATGATCCTTAGCTTAGGAGTTGCTTGCTCGTAGAGTTAGGTCCAAACACCCTAATATATATTTGCATGTACCTATAGTTCGCTTTGGATCTAGATCAAACTCTAAACTGCCGTTCATTTATCTCTTAGCATTTGTGCCACAGCGAGCCCCGCAAAGCGCTTTCTCTTAAACTCAAGTGTGTTGAGCAGAGGAGGGGTGAGCCAAGACCGTACTTTTTAGGCTAAAGATGAATGAGCGACTTGTGGTGCTTCACGATAATAGCAATTTCTGTACCTAGGGCGATTTCTTCGGCTTGCATTTGCATATAGCATAGGTTTCAAATTCTGTTTTGCATCCCGCATGGAGAGAGCTGGGAGGCATTGTAAGTCTTATCACTTGGCATTCGTCATCGTTTTTTGACTTGCATGGCTTTTCCGACCTTCTCCCTCTGTTTTTGACAACCTTGGATGCTTACATGGAAATTGGAACCTCGATAGGCACGTGCATTGAAAATACCCCCAAAAAAGTGATAACTTAAATAAAAATCGGGACTGCTAACTTTATTGGACTTAAAAATAAAACATAATGGACTTCCTTGTCTTGGGAAGAGGAACCCCCTCATTTTATGCGTTTTAAATTGCCCATGTACACACTAAGGAGTAGAGCCCAAATCCCATCCAAGCCTCATAAGTGTCTGTACAATTTTTATGATTCTCACCTAACTCTAAAACCGAAAAGATAACTGACCGTCACATGACGGTCTCCACTGTGTTGAGTAGGTGAATTGGGGGTTTGCCTTGTGTCTTGATTGTGACTGGGAGTCCATCAAGCTTTTGTTTCATTATTAGAGTAGTCGGTCTCGTCCGTGTGAGTCATGCATTTTTTATCTTTGAGTCTCTCTATCTATCTTATACACATATCTCTTCATTTTGCATCGACTCATGATATTGGTGGTTGAGCTCAATCATTCTTCACCAAGTCCTTTGTTTCCTTCTTCTTCATCACTTTCCTCGTATTCTCCATATCATCCCCATCTTCTCATGTTCGGGGAGAACACTCTCTTCGGACCACCATTTTGACGGTGTTCCCGCCCTGTGTGGAACACCCAATTCTGTCTATAACCCGATCTTCTAGCCCGCCCTCCTCGTTCCCTCTGTATCACCTTTCTACCCTCCATGATATTGGCACGCACGCTCAATCAGCTTCTCCACTCCATTGTGTTACCCTTCTTATCCACCCTCCTTGTGTTCCCCGTATCACCTCTCCCTTTGCCTAGGAATGCTGTGCATATTAATGAGGCCCGCATCGAGGATTATTTATACAGATTCTTTGTGTAAGTTGGGCCAATGATGTTGAGGTTGCTGAGATTGATTTGGTGGATTTGACTTGGGATACAGACATACGAGCGTATTGAGGATTTTTGATGATACATAAAGCATAGGTATGATTCTTTATTGAGGATTTAGTTCTCGCACACCAGATTAAGGATGTGGTATGATGCGATGATTTGATGGAGATCTCATGAGTATTGAGTGATCTATTTTTCTTGAGGTTCCAGCCATTGTGATTTTGAGGATTGAGTGATTATTCTGAGTTGGACTTCCTGATAAAGGTGTGTGGATCCTGCATGATCTCTCATCTTCCTGTTTGACCCATCCTCGACCTCCTGACTCTCTGATCCATCCTGGCACTTAGAGGATTCCTGACTATTTTTCGTGCCATCTCAGCTGTCTGGATTGACCCAAGGGATGTTTGGTGAATGACATGATTATTTGCTCCCTTGCATTATCTTATGCCCTCCAAATGATTGAATGATTTATTGCTTTTGAGGACCTGAGATGACTTGCCAGCATTCCCTTGACCTACATTGATCTAGCTAGCATTCTCCCCGAGGACTATCTGTGGGAGAATGCGACAATTTCTAGGACTACGGTTTCATTTACTGATTGGGTCGCCATTTTGATGGGACCCAAAACCGAGTCAGATGATATGCTTGATTGGCCTCCCCCTATGATTGTGTACCTGACTTGTCGGTGCCTGAGGCCAACTAACTGACTGATCCCTTGACGATCCTTGCAAGGCAGAGCTCCACTTTTCTGATTAGTCCATGCCTAGTTCGTAGCTCCCCGAGGGTTATCTGCGGGAGACTACAACATATTTCCGATCTGATTGGTCTCTTCTGCTCGTAGCCGAATTGTCGACTACTGAGACCAGTCTGTGGGTCCGTCTGATGGATCTGGCTCCTTCGAGCCTTTCTCTCTCCATGACGACCCTCGCAAGGTAGAGACACACTATGGATATTAATTGCCTAGATCGCAGTACTCTCCGAGGACTATCTGCGAGAGACTGTGACACTCTCTTTACGCTAGGTTCCCACTGCTGACTGTGTCTCCGATCTGCGGAGCACGGAATCGAGTCGTCTGATATATATGATTTTTGGTCCCATCCTGAGTTGCCTATCCGATCTGCGGATCATGGGACCCATCTTTCACTCCTTTGAGTCTGCTTGCCTTGACGGTCCTCGCAAGGTTGACCTTCTGATATATACTATTTCCATGCGTAGTTGACAGCACGTTCCCCGAGGGTTATCTGCGGGACACTACCACACTTTCTTGATTTGTTGGTCTCTTCTGCTGGTAGCCGATCTGTCGCCTACCGAGACCGTCTCTGTGATCATTCTGATGGATCAAGCTCCTTTGAGCCAGCTCTCCTTGACGACCCTCGCAGGGGTGAGCTTATGTTCTGATTGTTCATTGCCTAGCTTGTACTACTCCCCGAGGGTTAGTTGCGGGAGAGTACATCATTTTCTAGGTACTCGGTTTCACTTCTGGTGTCTCCTATCTGTTGGAGCACGAAGCCAAGTATTCTGAGCCTTATACTCGGCCTCCTCCCTGGTTGTGTCTCCTGTCTGTTGGAGCACGGAGCCGAGTACTCTGATTATTCTCTGATTTTGCTCACCTTGAGGACCCTCGCAGGAGTGAGCCATGTATCGGTCTCCTCCCTAGTTGTGTCTCCTGTCTGTTGTTCGGTGTATTCTTGTAACTTTCAGATTATATCACCACCGTGCATCACACAGTCTCATATGCTTTATTTCTGATCTATCTGAGACTATGATTGACAAGGAGGAGTCTGTACTGCTCTTTCTTCCTCCTGGTCTTACGGTATCGGCTCTGTTCCCTCATGTTGACCCTATGAGTCGATTGACTGCTTCATGCTACAGGACCAGATATCTATCCTTTTGACCTGTTGTCCCCGGTAGCTGACACCCACTTGACTGCTTATCTGGGTGTCCTTCACTATCTGAGTGCGTCACTGTTCTCACAGGGAGAAAATGGCGCAAGCACGGTAGTCGCTTACCAGATACCGTCCTGTACTTCACCAGTTTTTCACCACTTGTATATATGTGTGCCTTGTTCATTCTTTCTCCCGCATGATATGTGTGCCCTAGATCTATCGCCATATCTTTGTGTCTACACTTAGGACACACCTTGTCCTAAGTATAGGGGGGTACACACCGCGTTGTTCTTTCCTTGTTCAGTTTCGTCACTCCTGTTGTTGCTTATACTAAGGGATATCTCACCCTAAGTATAGGGGGAGTGATGCGTATATTCTCCACGATCTTTTCATCTATCTGTATATATCTATCTTTTCTTCTTTTCTTCTTTTCCTTTTCATATTTCTGTATCTAAATAAAAGGTGTCGCCCCTTTGTGTCAGTTTCCTGTACTTAGGACATACTTTGTCCTAAGTATAGGGGGGGTGCACCCTTGATTTGTTCATCTGTTTATTCCCACCCTTGACCCTCCCTACCTTGTGTACAGTCTTCTATACTGAGGATTACTTGATCCTAGGTATAGGGGGGACGGTCAACTTCTCATTCATTCATTTCTTATTCGTATATTCTTTAGACTTGTCTATACTCAGTACGAGTTATGTCTTCTCTTTTCTTTTCGATCTATGAGGACATAGCTCAAGCTAAGTATAGGGGGGTCGTATATACTATGTATATACTTTAGCCATAACTCGTACTTTCGTATTCTCTTAATAATATGGCTAATAATTCTTTAAATTCGTTAAAAACCCTGAATAAAAAGATGTAATTATTCCTCAAATTCTTTTTGTATTTACTGATTAATAAATCAAGTGAAAACATTTTTTCCAAAATGTTTGAAAAATAGTTTGAAAATCTTTGTGAACATTTATTGAAAACTATTTTGAAAACGTTTTGTTACATGTTTTCAACCTTTGTAAAAATGTGTGGTTTGTAAAAATTCATTTTCTTTGTGTGAAATAAAATGTTTGAAAAATGATTTGCAGATGGTTTGAAAAATGGTTGCAAAAATATTCTGAAAAATCTATATATACTGTTTTGAAAAACCTTTGCAAAATGATTTTCAAATGTGTGTACATGTTTGTAAAAATGTTTGTAAAAATTATTTTGGACTATAGTTTTCAAAAATTGTTTGAAAAATGTGTGTCAAATAAGTTTGAGGAATAGATACATCTAAAAAATAATAAAATTATTATTATAAATAAAAAATAAAAATGAACAAAATTCTTTAATAAGTGTACATATATACCTATAAATAAAAACTAAATTGTAAATTCTTAATTCTTGTAAAATAAAGCGGCACACCCGTGTAAATAGTTGTACATATTTGCTACTTTGAGTGCCAAAATTATTTTATTTGCAAAAAAAATCTGTGTGTAAAAATTCTTCTCTTTGTTTTCAAATTCTTTGAAAAATTGCATTATTCTTTGTATATTTGTAAATAACATTTCCATTGCATTCATCTTCTTGGATTGAGCTTGATAATTGAATTAGTCCAATAAAGTCGAAGATTGGAGCTTGGTTGGACCTTACTGCACCTAACTGCACTGGAACCTTATGGGAACTAGGTTTAAGGTACTTCAGGTCTATTCAGACTTAATTCTTTGAGAAATAAGGGCTGGGTTCAAGTCACCTCAGTGGACTAACTAGAACTTTTCGAGACACGCACGACTCTTGTCGACCGTGACCTAACTTGGACACTTGCACCTTTCACTTGGCTCAACTCAGCTGGAGTGGTGAGGGGGTTGGATTTGCCAGTCTGAGATGCACACGGATGGAAACATTCGTCCTCGTCTAGGGAGGGAAGTGCACCCCAACCTGGTCCAGTAGCCATGAGGTCTAACGACAGGAGAGTGTTGGTTGCAATAATGCTTCAAAAGAGGGATAGTCTTCTGACTCAAGAGGAAAAACTCCTTATGTAAATGCTGTTGTAGATAGTATGTTGAAAAAAAATATATCTCCAAAAAAAGTGGACAGGCTTGAAAATAAAATTAAGTGCCTGCCGGAGAATGTGTATATGTTGTATAGAAAATAAGCAAGCTTGTGCATCAAGGTTATACCATGTGAGCCTGCAGCTAGATGACTTGACTACACTGGTCTTGCATCCCAGGATAGATAGCTACACTGGCTACCGTCCATTCTTTTCTCTACCTCCTCCTCTTGAGTTGGATGCCACTTGAACTTAGAAGGGAATACCCCGCTCCTCGAGGAAAGAGTGTTGGGTTAGGGAATCATTGGGTTGTCATTCTGGAGAAGCTAGTCTCTTTGTCATTTCAGTTGGGGAGAGCCACTATCACTTACACTGTACAAGTCAGCTTCATAGTCATAAGGGTTTGCGTATGACGTAGGCTAGTTCTGACCTGGCTATTGAGGGGATTTGAACCGAGTTCTGTGACTCTCAAAGACTGTGGTGTTTTAAATTTGGTTCCCGACTAGGTTCCACACACATTCTCACACCAAGGTCTAACCTGAGCTCCAAACTTTGATTTTGTACAGATGAGTTTAATAATCATGATCAATTCAATTTATTCTGTGAATTCGTTATTTTTGCTTTTTCTTTTCTTCTTATTCTTTGTTCTTTTTGTACTTATTGCATAAGTATTTGCTAGGGACTAGCAAAGGCAAGTATAGGGGGGTGATGAATCTCCATTTCATCACCTTTATTCTATCATTTTAGCTTTAAAAACCCTAGCAAATGCATGTAAATAGCATCAATTTGTACATAATAGCATTCGTGGTTTATTATATTTATTGTACAGAGAATAAGGTTTTTAATGCCAAAATTATAGAATAAAGAGAAGAAAAGAAAAAGGAGTAAAATATTGCAAATATTTTATGACCCGAACCCCGAGGCCAAGGCCAGCATGGAATTGGTCGACAAGGAATAAAGTACGGGGAGATAAGGGACAATAATACAATAAATACCTCATTTATTCATGCATTTATTTATGCATTTTTGGCCCCTAGTTTGTACATAATTAATTATTCATCAAATAAAAAAACTTTGTACATGAAAGTTGTAGATAATAATGTAAATAAAAATACAAAATTGAGTTTGTGTAAAAATAATACACAGTGTACATTTTATACCCAGAATAAAAAGGCAAAATCTCAACTTCACAGACCCATATCTTGCAAATAAACACTCCAAATCACCCAAACTCACCTTTAATTGTATATAGCCTTCCATGAACTATTTAATAAAATTGGTTTCATAATTTTTGGAGTTCATCTGTAGAAGTTAGGTTTTTGGCCCACCTTGTATATATAGGACTGATTAAAATATTCATTTTATTCAATATTTATTATTTCTACAAATTTATATTTTTGGAATCTTGTAAATAATATATATCATACATGTACATATTGAAATTAAAAGAAAACCAAAAAGAATTTGTAAAATAAAATAAGTCTATAAGCTACATAGACAAAATACCTATGCTACCTATATATATAAATAAAAAGGATTTTATTCTTTTATTCTTTATTCATCTATATTTTTATAATAATGTTAAAAATACAAATCCAAAATAAAAACAAATAAAATTCATTAAATAAATAAAATGTATATAATATATAGGTAAAATACCTATAAGTATACCTACATATACATATACTTATTTATTTAAAATGTAAATAAATTCATAAAAATTAAATAAAAATATATTTATACTCACAAAAATAAGTTATAAATTTATAAAATAAGAAAAATAAAATAAAAAAATAAAATAAAATAAATATATATAAAAAGTATATAAATACATTATTAAAATAAACCCGTAATAAAATACTTCAAAAAAATAAATAAAAATCATAAATAAATACTACATTAATTTATAAACAATTTTTATTTTATAAGCAACATTTAATAAATTCATTTATTACGTGTAATAAGTGGGTCAAGATCTGGTCGATGTGGACCAATCAGGGGCTAGGGAGAGTTGACCTCCGGTCAACTCCCCCCTACGCCTCTGACGTCCGTCAGAACTGTCTCTTCCCTCGATTTCCTCCATTTTTCCCACTCGATTGGTCGCTCCATCGACAGCAGTCTCTTCACGGAATTTTCTCCCAGATGAATCATGATCCTCGTCGCATATTCGATTTCCTTGTACATATCGTCGATTCGCAGCTATCGCCCGGTCAAATAAGGGTGCTACCTTGTTTATAAAAAAAAGAACCACCGCCATTTCTCCAAGTTTGGTGAGCCTCTCCCCATTTTCGTCCCTGCATTCAGTCCCAGATGTGCTCCTCGTGACAGGAGGATGCCGTTGGCACCTTGAATCGGCTGGAGATGGTGGTGGTTGCACCCACGGCGTCGCTCCGGCAGTCGCCCTGCTCCTTGGCCCTCCGGCCAAGTCGAGCTGCGCATTTATGTTTCTTAGGTAGCTTTTTGTTCCTGCATTTCATTTCCGTCGTTTATTTTGCATTTAGATAGTTAGAATAGTGTAAATTAGGTAAAGCGAAGTTCGTCGGAGCTCAGCTCCGGCGACTTCGCCACCGTGTTTCCGACTGTTCCCCGACTTCATTTCACCATCATTTTCTTCCCTACCGTATTCTCCACCTCCCAGCCACTCTGTCCAACCAGATCTGCTCCAGATCTGCGAATCGAAGCCTCAACTCCGTCGCTCGCTGGAGGCTTCGCCATTTCGCCCATTTTAATGCTAACAGCTTCAATTTCAGGTCGAGGGTGACACCCTCGAGCCATGTGGTCTTGTTGTGCAGGTTAGGTGCGTTGAAGAGCACCAGGAGGCGATTCACAAGCGGACGGAGGTATCTGGAGCTCCGTTCCTTCTTCGAGCTCGTGGCGGCGCTCCAGCATGCCTCCGACCGATCCAAGAACTCCCGCAGATAGAGCAACCCTCCAGGAAGCTTTTGGGACCTTCAGGTGTGGCGAAGACTGGCGGAGGAGCGAGATCTGGCCGGAAGAAGTTCGCCCCGGCGAGCTTGCTTCCCTGTTCTTGCATGTGCGCTCTCCGCCGTTGGATGAAGACGATGGCCCAGGTCGAAGATCAGCCGTCCGATTCCCCTGTGCTCAGACCGTTGGATCACACAAGTGATCAAATCTCGGACGTTGGATCGCGAACCGTCATCGGCTCACGTGGAGGCGCCACGTGGATTAGTGGATGAAGACTAGGCGTTGGATCTAGCGCCTTTGGGGGTAAATTGCAAAACCAGCCCCTGTTCTTTTTGTATCATATTTTTAATTCTGTAATTAATTTTTAACGTTGTAAATAAATTGTGTTTTTTGCTGAAAGGACCCTGAGGTTTATAGAATTACAAATAGGTCCTTCCGCGCCTCACGTGCAGTCCCACGTGAGGCGCGTGAAATTTGCTCTTCAACCTTGGCGGTTTTTGTTAATTGTAAATTAGCCCCAAAACTTTAAATAAATGTTTATTTCTATAGGTATTTTTGCACAGATGCCCTTGGTACTTATTTTATTTGCAAAAATGCCCCTGCTAGTTTATTTTATTTTTGTGTTTTTTTATGTATTTATTAAAAATACCTATGGGGCTCCTAAAATTCCACAAAAATTTGGACAGGTGCTTCATGCAGTGTTCTTCCACGCCCATATTTTATTTTGCATTTTTTGCATTTTTCCTAATTATTAAAAATGAAAAAGGAGCCATTTTTGTACTGTTTAAAAAAGAAAATATAAAAAAATACAAAATGTTTTTGAAAATTTACAAAAAAATTATATATGGTATATTTATATACATATTAAGTCCAGAAATGAAAAAAAAACCCTAAAAATATGAAAAAGAAAAATAAAAAAATCAGAAAGCTCCAAAATCCAACAAAAAATCAAAAAATCCTTAGAAAACCCCCAAAATATATTTTTCTCTTTTATTATTATCTATATATTATTATCAATATATTAAAATAAATTTGGGTAATTTAGTTTATTTTATAATTTTAAAACCCAAATTATATTCGGCTATTTAATTAGTCCTATATTAAGGGCATTTTTGAAATTGAAAATACATAAAAATTAGAAATATTCCAAAAAAATAATAAAAAAATATAAAAACAAAAATAAAAATAATAATAATAATAATAATAATAAAATCTAAAACCCACAAAAACAATAAATGGACATGAACAATGGATTGAATAAATTATACATCCCATACATTCCCTTCGCCTCCCAGTGTTCGACCTCTACCTGTACTTACACCTATACACATTTACATGTAGTGTTATAATAAATTTTAACTCCACATTTTTGGATATTCATTGCATATATTTAGTGTGGGTTAACTGTTGATTGATCTGGGATTTTGTGAGCGGTCGCCTCAGTGACATTGTGATCCCACCTTGTGTGGATTACTCTAGACCCTCGCAAGATCCTTGTTCATCTAATGGCGCCGTTGTCGGGGAGGCAATGGATTTTGTATGATTATGTTTGGATGTTTGCTCATTCATTTAATTCTTTGCTCATGTCCATCATACACTTATTTATTTGTTTGGTTTTTATTTCTATTTAACATTATTTGATTGATTGTTCTGACCCTCTCTTTTCTTTGTCTTTGATGCGAGGGACCACTAAGCGAAGGAGGACCTCCTAGGAGGACCTATGCAGCCAAGCAAGGCGAAGTTGGCTCCTCTATGCTAGCCAACAGGAGTGAGCATCCAGGACAGAAGAAAGAGAATTTTTGAAGACAGACTTTATTTTGATGCATTTTATTTTAATATGTATATTTATGTGAGAGAGTGACACTTGAATTTTGTAGTAATACAGGACTCTCACAGGTACACTTCGACTCCCGAGGTCCAGTGCCCGAGGGATTGTTCCCTTGGGGGACTCGATGGTTTTGACGCTTTTTCTTTTCTTTATTTTATTTTTATTATTTTGTGTGAATGAGCCTTATCTTAGGAGTTGCTTGCTCGTAGAGTTAGGTCCAAACACCCTAATACATATTTGCATGTACCTATAGTTCGCTTTGGATCTAGATCAAACTCTAAACAGATGTTCATTTATCTCTAAGCCTTTGTGCCACAGCGAGCCCCGCAAAGCGCTTTCTCCTAAACTCAAGTGTGTTGAGCAGAGGAGGGGTGAGCCAAGACCGGACTTTTTAGGCTAAAGATGAATGAGCGACTTGTGGTGCTTCACGATAATAGCAATTTCTGTACCTAGGGCGATTTCTTCGGCTTGCATTTGCATATAGCATAGGTTTCAAATTATGTTTTGCATCCCACATGGAGAGAGCTGGGAGGCATTGTAAGTCTTCTCACTTGGCATGCATCATCGTTTTTTAACTTGCATGGCTTTTCCGACCTTCTCCCTCTGTTTTTGACAACCTTGGATGCTTAAATGAAAATTAGAACCTCGATAGGCACGTGCATTGAAAATACCCAAAAAAAGTGATAACTTAAATAAAAATCGAGACTGGTAACTTTATTGGACTTAAAAATAAAACATAATGTACTTCCTTGTCTTGGGGAGAGGAACCCCCTCATTGTATGCGTTTTAAATTGCTCACGTACACACTAAGGAGTAGAGCCCAAATCCCATCCAAGCCTCCTAAGTGTCTGTACAATTTTTGTGATTCTCACCTAACTCTAAAACCGAAAAGATAACTGACCGTCACCTGATGGTCTCCACTGTGTTGAGTAGGTGAATTGGGGTTTGCCTTTTGTCTTGATTGTGACTGGGAGTCCATCATGCTTTTCTTTCATTATTAGAGTAGTCGGTCCCGTCCGTGTGAGCCATGCATTTTTTATCTTTGAGTCTCTCTATCTCTCTTATACACATATCTCTTCATATTGCATCGACTCATGATATTGGCGCTTGAGCTCAATCATTCTTCGCCAAGTCCTTTGTTTCCTTCTTCCTCGTCACTTTCCTCGTATTCTCCGTATCATCCCCCTCTTCTCTGGTTCGGGGAGAACACTCTCTTCGAACCACCATTTTGACGGTGTTCCCGCCCTGTATGGAACACCCAATTCTGTCTATAACCCGATCTTCTAGCCCGCCTCCTCGTTCCCTCTGTATCACCTTTCTACCCCCCATGATATTGGCACGCACGCTCAATCAGCTTCTCCACTCCATTGTTTTACCCTTCTTATCCACCCTCCTTGTGTTCCCCGTATCACCTCTCCCTTTGCCTGGGAATGCTGTGCATATTAATGAGGCCCGCATCGAGGATTATTTATACAGATTATTTGTGTAAGTCGGGCCAATGATGTTGAGGTTGCTGAGATTGATTTGGTGGATTTGACCTGGGATACAGGCATACGGGCGTATTGAGGATTTTTGATGATACATAAAGCGTAGGTGTGATTCTTTGTTGAGGATTTAGTTCTCGCACACCGGATTAAGGATGTGGTATGATGTGATGATTTGATGGAGATTTCATGAGTATTGAGTGATCTATCTTTCTTGAGGTTCCAACCATCGTGATTTTGAGGATTGACAGATTATTCTGAGTTGGACTTCCTGATAAAGGTGTGCGGACCCTGCATGATCTCTCATCTTCCTGTTTGACCCATCCTCGACCTCCTGACTCTCTGATCCATCCTGACACTTAGAGGATTCCTGACTATTTTTCATGCCATCTCAGCTGTCTAGATTGACCCAAGGGATGTTTGGTGAATGACATGATTATTTGCTCCCTTGCATGATCTTATGCCCTCCAAATGATTGAATGATTTATTGCTTTTGAGGACCTGAGATGACTTGCCAGCATTCCCTTGACCTACATTGATCTAGCTCGCATTCCTCCCCGAGGACTATCTGCGGGAGAATGCGACAATTTCTAGGACTATGGTTTCATTTACTGATTGGGTCACCATTTTGATGGGACCCGAAACTGAGTCAGATTATATGCTTGATTGGCCTCCCCCTATGATTGTGTACCTGACTTGTCGGTGCCTGAGGCCAACTAACTGACTGCTCCCTTGACGGTCCTTGCAAGGCAGAGCTCCACTTTTCTGATTAGTCCATGCCTAGTTCGTAGATCCCCGAGGGTTATCTGCAGGAGACTACGACATATTTCCGATCTGATTGGTCTCTTCTGCTGGTAGCCGAATTATCGACTACTGAGACCACTTTGTGGGTCCGTCTGATGGATCCGGCTCCTTCGAGCCTTTCTCTCTCCTTGACGACCCTCGCAAGGTAGAGACACACTCTGGATATTCCTTGCCTATATCGCAGTACTCTCCGAGGACTATCTGCGAGAGACTGTGACACTCTCTTTACGCTCGGTTCCCACTGCTGACTGTGTCTCCGATCTGCGGAGCACAAAATCGAGTCGTTTTATATATATGATTTTTGGTTCCATCCTGAGTTGCCTATCCGATCTGTGAATCATGGGACCCATCTTTCACTCCTCTGGGTCTGCTTGCCTTGACGGTCCTCTCAAGGTTGACCTTCTGATATCTACTATTTCCATGCCTAGTTGACAGCACGTTCCTCAAGGGTTATCTGCGGGACGCTGCCATACTTTCTTGATTTGTCGGTCTCTTCTGCTGGTAGCCGATCTGTCGCCTACCGAGACCGTCTCTGTGATCAGTCTGATGGATCAAGCTCCTTTGAGCCAGCTCTCCTTGACGACCCTCGCAGGGGTGAGCTTATGTTCTGATTGTTCATTGCCTAGCATGTACTACTCCCCGTGGGTTAGTTGCGGGAGAGTACATCATTTTCTAGGTACTCGGTTTCACTTCTGGTGTCTCCTATCTGTTGGAGCACGAAGCCGAGTCTTCTGAGCCTTATACTCGGTCTCCTCCCTGGTTGTGTCTCCTGTCTATTGGAGCACGGAGCCGATTACTCTGATTATTCTCTGATTTTGCTCACCTTGAGGACCCTCGCAGGAGTGAGCCATGTATCGGTCTCCTCCCTGGTTGTGTCTCCTGTCTGTTGTTCGGTGTATTCTTGTAACTTTCAGATTATATCACCACCGTGCATCACACAGTCTCATATGCTTTATTTCCGATCTATCTGAGACTATGATTGACAAGGAGGAGTCTGTACTACTCTTTCTTCCTCCTGGTCTTACGGTATCGGCTCTGTTCCCTCATGTTGACCCTATGAGCCGATTGACTGCTTCATGCTACCGGACCAGATATCTATCCTTTTGACCTATTGTCCCCGGTAGATGACACCCACTTGACTGCTTATCCGGGTGTCCTTCACTGTCTGAGTGCGTCACTGTTCTCACAGGGAGAAAATGGCGCAAGCACGGTAGTCGCTTACCAGATACTGTCATGTACTTCACCAGTTTTTCACCGCTTGTATATAGGTGTGCCTTGTTCATTCTTTCTCCCGCATGATATGTGTGCCCTAGATCTATCGCCATATCTTTGTGTCTACACTTAGGACACACCTTGTCCTAAGTATAGGGGGGTACACACCATGTTGTTCTTTCCTTGTTCAGTTCCGTCACTCTGTTGTTGCTTATACTAAGGGATATCTCACCCTAAGTATAGGGGGAGTGATGCGTATAGTATCCACGATCTTTTCATCTATCTGTATATATCTATCTTTTCTTCTTTTCTTCTTTTCCTTTTCATATTTCTGTATCTAAATAAAAGGGTGTCGCCCCTTTGTGTCAGTTTCATGTACTTAAGACATACTTTGTCCTAAGAAGAGGGGGGTGCACCCTTGATTTGTTCATATGTTTATTCCCAACCTTGACCCTTCCTACCTTGTGTACAGTCTTCTATACTGAGGATTACTTGATCCTAGGTATAGTGGGGATGATCAACTTCTCATTCGTTCATTTCTTATCCGTATATTCTTTAGACTTGTCTATACTCAGTACAAGTTATGTCTTCTCTTTTTTTTCGATCTATGAGGACATAGCTCAAGCTAAGTATAGGGGGGTCGTATATACTATGTATATACTTTAGCCATAACTCGTACTTTCGTATTCTCTTAATAATATGGCTAATAATTCTTTAAATTCGTTAAAAACCTAAATAAAAAGATGTAATTATTCCTCAAATTCTTTTTGTATTTACTGATTAATAAATCAGGTGAAAACATTTTTTGCAAAATGTTTGAAAAATAGTTTAAAAATCTTTGTGAACATTTATTGAAAACTATTTTGAAAACGTTTTGTTACATGTTTTCAACCTTTGTAAAAATGTGTGGTTTGTAAAAATTCATTTTCTTTGTGTGAAATAAAAAGTTTGAAAAATGATTTGCAGATGGTTTGAAAAATAGTTGCAAAAATATTTTGAAAAATCTATATATACTGTTTTGAAAAACCTTTGCAAAATGATTTTCAAATGTGTGTACATGTTTGTAAAAATGTTTGTAAAAATTATTTTGGACTATAGTTTTCAAAAATTGTTTGAAAAATGTGTGTCAAATAAGTTTGAGGAATAGATACATCTAAAAAATAATAAAATTATTATTATAAATAAAAAAATAAAAATGAACAAATTCTTTAATAAGTGTACATATATTCCTATAAATAAAAACTAAATTGTAAATTCTTAATTCTTGTAAAATAAAGCGGCATGCCCGTATAAATAGTTGTATATATTTGCTACTTCGGTGCCAAAATTATTTTATTTGCAAAAAAAATCTGTGTGTAAAAATTCTTCTCTTTGTTTTCAAATTCTTTGAAAAATTGCATTATTCTTTGCATATTTGTAAATAGCATTTGCATTGCATTCATCTTCTTGGATTGAGCTTGATAATTGAATTAGTCCAATAAAGTCGAAGATTGGAGCTTGGTTGGACCTTACTGCACCTTACTGCACTGGAACCTTATGGGAACTAGGTTTAAGGTACTTCAGGTCTATTCAGACTTAATTCTTTGAGAAATAAGGGCTGGGTTCAAGTCACCTCAGTGGACTAACTAGAACTTTTCGAGACACGCACGACTCTTGTCGACCGTGACCTAACTTGGACACTTGCACCTTTCACTTGGCTCAACTCAGTTTGAGTGGTGAGGGGGTTGGATTTGCTAGTCTGAGACGCACACGGGTGGAAACATTCGTCCTCGTCTAGGGAGGGAAGTGCACCCCAACCTGGTCCAGTAGCCATGAGATCTAATGACAGGAGAGTGTGGGTTGCAATAATGCTTCAAAAGAGGGATAGTCTTCTGACTCAAGAGGAAAAACTCCTTATGTAAATGCTGCTATAGATAGTATGTTGAAAAAAATATATCTCCAAAAAAAGTGGACATGCTTGAAAATAAAATAAAGTGCCTGCCGGAGAATGTGTATATGTTGTATAGAAAATAAGCAAGCTTGAGCATCAAGGTTATACCTTGTGAGCCTGCAGCTGGATGACTTGACTACACTGGTCTTGCATCCCATGATAGGTAGCTACACTGGCTACTGTCCATTCTTTTCTCTACCTCTTCCTCTTGAGTTGGATGCCACTTGAACTTAGAAGGGAATACCCCGCTCCTCGAGGAAAGAGCTGTTGGATTAGTGAAGCATTGGGTTGTCTATCTGGAGAAGCTAGTCTCTTTGTCATTTCAGTTGGGGAGAGCCACTATCACTTACACTGTACAAGTCAGCTTCATAGTCATAAGGGTTTGCGTATGACGTAGGCTAGTTCTGACCTGGCTATTGAGGGGATTTGAACCGAGTTCTGTGACTCTCAAAGACTATGGTGTTTTAAATTTGGTTCCCGACTAGGTTCCACACACATTCTCACACCAAGGTCTAACCTGAGCTCCAAACTTTGATTTTTTACAGATGAGTTTAATAATCATGATCAATTAAATTTATTCTTGGAATTCGTTATTTTTGCTTTTTCTTTTCTTCTTATTCTTTGTTCTTTTTGTACTTATTGCATAAGTATTTGCTAGGTACTAGCAAAGGCAAGTATAGGGGGGTGATGAATCTCCATTTCATCACATTTATTCTATCATTTTGGCCTTAAAAACACTAGCAAATGCATGTAAATAGCATCAATTTGTACATAATAGCATTCATGGTTTATTGTATTTATTGTACAGAGAATAAGGTTTTTAATGCCAAAATTATAGAATAACGAGAAGAAAAGAAAAAGGAGTAAAATATTGCAAATATTTTATGACCCGAACCCCGAGGCCAAGGCCAGCATGGAATTGGTCGACAAGGAATAAAGTAGGGGGAGATAAGGGACAATAATACAATAAGTACCTCATTTATTCATGCATTTATTTATGCATTTTTGGCCCCTAGTTTGTACATAATTAATTATTCATCAAATAAAAAAACTTTGTACATGAAAGTTGTAGATAATAATGTAAATAAAAATACAAAATTTATTCTCCACCTCCCAGCCACTCTGTCCAACCAGATCTACTCAAGATCTGTGAATCGAAGCCTCAACTCCGCCGCTCGCCGGAGGCTTCGCCATTTCGCCCATTTTAACGCTAATAGCTTCAATTTCAGTTCAAGGGTGATGCCCTCGAGCCATGTGGTCTTCCTGTGCAGGTTAGGTGCGTTGAAGAGCACCAGGAGGCGATTCACAAGCGGGCAGAGGTATCTGGAGCTCCGTTCCTTCTTCGAGCTCGTGGCGGCGCTCCAGCATGCCTTCGGCCTATCCAAGCACTCCCGCAGATAGAGCAACCCTCCAGGAAGCTTTTGGGACCTTCAGGTGCGGCGAAGACCGGCAGAGGAGCGAGATATGGCTGGAAGAGGTTCGCCCCGGCAAGCTTGCTTCCCTGTTCTTGCACGTGCGCTCTCCGCCGTTGGATGAAGACGGAGGCCCAGGTCGAAGATCAGCCGTCCGATTCCCCAGTGCTCAGACCGTTGGATCACGCAAGTGATCTAATCTCGGACGTCGGATCACGAACCGTCATCGGCTCACGTGGAGGCGCCACGTGGATTAGTGGATGAAGACCAGCCGTTGGATCCAAGCCTTTGGGGGTAAATTGCAAAACCAGCCCACGTTTTTTTTGTATTTAATTTTAAATTCTGTAAATAATTTTTAACATTGTAAATAAATTGTGTTTTTTGTTGAAAGGACCTTGAGGTTTATAGAATTACAAATAGGTCCTTCCACGCCTCACGTGCAGTCCCACGTGAGGCGCGTGAAATTTGCACTTCAACCATGGCGGTTTTTTTTAATTGTAAATTAGCCCCAAAACTTTAAAATAAATGTTTATTTCTGTAGGTATTTTTGCACCGATGCCCCTGGTACTTATTTTATTTGCAAAAATGCCCTTGCTAGGCTGTTTTATTTTTGTGTCTTTTATCTATTTATTAAAAATACCTATGTGGCTCCTAAAATTCCACAAAAATTAGGATAGGTGCTTCATGCAGTGTTCTTCCACGCCCATATTTTATTTTGCATTTTTTGCATTTTTCCTAATTATTAAAAATGAAAAAGGAGCCATTTTTGTACTATTTAAATTAGAAAATACAAAAAAAATACAAAATGTTTTTGAAAAATTACAAAAAAATTATATATGGTATATTTATATACATATTAAGTCCAGAAGTTAAAAAACCCTAAAAATATGAAAAAGAAAAATAAAAAAAATCAGAAAGCTCCAAAATCCAACAAAAAATCGAAAAATCCTGAAAAAACCCCCAAAAATATATTTTTCTCTTTCATAATTATCTATATATTATTATTAAAATATTAAAATTAATTTGGGTAATTTTGGAGTTTATTTTATAATTTTAACACCCAAATTATATTCGGCTATTTAATTAGTCCTATATTAAGGACATTTTTGAAATTAAAAATACATAAAAAATTAGAAATATTCCAAAAACAAATAATAAAAACAATATAAAAACAAAATAAAAATTATAAAAAAAAATAATAAAAATATTATAAAATCCAAAACCCATAAAAACAATAAATGGACATGAACAATGGATTGAATAAATTATACATCCCATACATTCCCTTCGCCTCCCAGTGTTCGATCTCTACCTGTACTTACACCTATGCACATTTACATGTGGAGTTATAATAAATTTTAACTCCACATTTTTGGATATTCATTGCATATATTTATCGTGGGTTAATTGTTGATTGATCTGGGATTTTGTGAGCGGTCACCTCAGCGACATTGTGATCCCGCCTTGTGTGAATTACTCTAGACCCTCGCAAGATCCTTGTTCATCACTTACACTGAGCACAATTGCTGAAATTACCATTGTACTGACTCTGACCCCTCCAGAGCTAAAAGCATTACCTTCATTGATGAAGTATGGTTTCCTTATAGGTGAGTCGAACATGTTCCTTATCATTATCAATTCTTAGCTAATTGTGAACTACGAATCTTTCTTGCTTGAGTTTATAGAAAGAAACCACAAGGCAATTGGCTGGAAAATTTCATATCTCCACGGAATAAACCCTTCATTGTGCCTGCGCCACATCTATTTGGAAGATGACTGCCTGCCTTTCTCTGATTTTCAGCGTTGGCAGAACCCAAACCTCTGATAGGTTGTGATGAAAGAAATGATGAAGTGTTGTGATGCAAGCATTATCTATATCATCTCAGACTCAAAAATGGTTAAGTCCATTTAATGTGGTTCCTACAAAATCGGGGATCACTATAGTAATGAACGGTAAAGGAGAGGATATTCCAACAAGAGTACCTACTTCTTGGTAAATCAATGTGGGTTATAGATGCATGAACATAGCAACCAAAAAAGTTCATTTCCGTTCGTCCTTTTATTAAATAATTGAGAGAATGGAACTAGAGGAATATTTGTGTTTCTTGGATGGGTACCATGGATACAATCAAGTTGCAATAGCCCCTAAAGACCTGGAGAAAACCACCTTTACTTGTCCATTTGGGACGTACGCTTTCAAACGCAAGCCGTTCGGACTGTGTAATGCCTCTGCTACATTTTAGAGATGGATGTCGTCATATTTGTTGACATCATGGCCAGTTTTCTTGAGGTATTCATGGATGAATTTTTGGTCTATGGTGATAACTTAGATCATTGCTTCACATATTTAGATTGAGTACTTCAATGGTGTTGCGACGTTAATCTTGTGCTCTCATGGGATAAGAGTCAGTCCATGGTGATTGAAGGTAATGTGTTGGCTCGTGTCATCTCCAAGTGAGGCATGGAGGTCGACTTGGCCAAGGTGGAAGTAATATCGAAACTTGAGCCACCTACTCCTTTGAAGCAAGTCCAGTTGTTTTTGGGGCATGTCAGTTTCTTTCGAAGGTTCATCAAATAATTTAGCAAGATTGCACGACCATTTATCGAGCTTCAATGTAAGGACATTGAATTTATTATAGATAACAGGGTGCTCCAAGCCTTTCATCAGTTGAAAGAAATAATAACCCAGGATGTGTTGGGACACCAACAGAATGGATGGCCATTTGTGAATCACAATGCGCACGACTCTATATGAAGCCCAATGGAATTACACGTTTATAGAAAAAGAGTTGTTAGCCGTAGTATTTGTGTTGGAAAAATTCAGATCTCACTTGGTTGGATAAAATTGATGGTATACACTGACCATTTTGCCATATAGTACTTACATATCAAGAAGGATGCAAACTCACGCCTATTTCACCGGATCCTTCTACTATAGAAGTTTGATTTGGATATAAGAGATAATCCTACATTCAAAAATGTTGTCGCAGACAATCTTTTCCAGAATTACTGAATTAGAGCCTCCTAAACAGGATAACATTCCAATAATTGAAACCTTCCCAGATGAAGCTATATTGTCAGTCAACTCACTCCCTTAGTACGTTGATGAATCTCAATTTCATCACATTTATTCTTTCATTTTGGCCTTTAAACCCTAGCTAAATAATGTATGTAGCATTATTATACACAAAATAACATCAATTGTTTATACTGTAAATATTGTATAAAATACTTTAGTTATAGCCAAAATAAAAGAATAAAGAAAGAAAAAAATAAATGAAATACTAAAGGTATTGAATGAACCTAAACCTCAAAACCTAGGAATCATGATGACTGGGTCGAGAAGGAATAAAGTAGGTGGAGATAAGGTCAAAAAATGCAATCAAAACCCTAACTTTTAATTCCCTCATAATTGAATATGGGACCTATTTTATTCTTTATTTTTAAAACCTCAAATCATTAAACTTTTTACGTGAATTTGTAGATAAAAATAAATAGAAAAATACAAAATTTATTTCATACAAAAATAATGCATAATGTGTCCTAGACACTCAGAATAAAAAGATAAAATCCGAACTTCACAGACCTGTGTCTTCTGCATACTGCATCATTTTGAAAAACTGATCTTTAATTGTATATAAAATTTAATTATCTATTTAATGAAGGTGATTTCACTTGATTTGGAGCTAAGATGCAAAAGTTAGATTTTGGGCCCATATTGCACTTTATCTGAATAAAATAATTATTTTTTTATTATTTATATTTCTCTTGTTTTTATATTTGTATAATTTTTTAACTATTATCTATAATACATGGACATAATTAAAATAAAAGAACAAAATTATAAATATAATAAAATAAATAAGTACACGAAAGTACATAGATGAATTATCTATACATATACCTATATAAATAAATATACATATTTATTTAAGTGTAAATATGACTTCAGAAAAATAAAATAAAAATATATTTATGTGTGTTTAAAAAAGTTATAAAGATAAAAATTATGTATATAAATTAAAAAAATTTAAAATCGAAAATAAATTCGAAATATCTAATATATAGGTAAATATCCCTATAATTGTACCTCTAAAAAGTAACATACAACTTATACAATAAATAAATATCATATTCAAATACTACACAAAATAATATAAATTTTCCATGATTTAACCAAAAACTAAAATAAATGAATTTCTTTTCTAGTTTATTCTATAGTGGCTAAAGTGGACGAATGTGGTGTGGTCTTCCATTGACCGTCGGTCAAAGGACCCCCCCTCCTCTTTCAAGGTTGTCTAAACCGCTGACCTCCTCCCTTCCTCGATTTTCTACATCTAATTCTAGCTATTTCATGGTATGATTCCTTCAACAAACTCGCTCCCCAATCCTTACTCTTTCATGCACCAGTGACTCCCCGATCGATAGAGCTCTGAATTGAGCATTCTTCCCAAGTCTTGGTCCTCCTGTATAAAACATGTCCCCCGACCTCGATTCAAATTTGATCCCTTTCTACCCTCGAAATGCCCAAATTCACTCACCCTAGATCTTGCTGGTGATAGCAGGAAAATTCTTGATCCATTTGACATGGAGGAAGAGACGTAGGAGTCGTTATCCGAGTATCATCAGCTATCCACAGCGGAGCTCGGACATGCTCCCTCTTCCCTAAGGTAGAGCCCTAGATTTTGCTTTATTTTTGTTTCTAAAATGTAGGTTAACTTAGGTTAGCATCTTGTTTCAATTATTTTTGTATTTTATTTTGTTAAATGCCTAAGTTGAAGTTCGCAGCTCCGGCCATCTGTTCCGCCGTCTGCGATTATCTTCTGCCTCACCGTTTATCTTCACTTCATCTCCCAACATCTTCTCTACTCCTTGCACCCTCTCACTCTCCCTGATCCTCTCTAGATCAGGAGATCAGATCTCCCCCCGTCACCATTTATTGAAGATCATCGCCAGGCCTCACTTCACCCTATTCCACCTTAAATAAAACCCCCCGAATGCCCCTTCTTGTTTGTTTGAGCTAACCATGCAGGATCCAAGGGACAAAGACCCCTTTCGAATCGTTTTTCCATATCAAAGGTTCCATAAAGCTTCATTCTTCCGCGAGCTCGTGGGACCCCTCCGACGGTCCTTGGAGCCATCTGACCCCCAACAACAGTATGAACCTCCCAACGATCTTTTGAGCCACTCGTGAACTCCTTCGATGGCTGGAGTTGTTGTAGAGGCTAAAATGAAGTTTGTCATTCCAGCCATTCTTCACTGTTCTTCCTCCGAGCTTCTTCACTGTTAGATTTAGCACACTCCACATATCTTCCATCTACAGTCGAATCACACCATCTTTGACCACTCAATCAGTCATTGAGATCTAATCTCAACCACCCATCTTTGAAGCGCCCAATGTCCGTAGGCCGTTACATGTCTACGTGAAGGACATCTAGCCGTATGCTCATGCCTGAGTGGGGTAATTTTGTAACCTACCCCTAACTTTTTGTATTTTCTTTTGTTTAGAAAGTTTACGTTATAGTGTAAAAAAATTTGGATATTTTGTAAGTAGACCCATGTACTTATGTTATTTGCATCTAGGTCCATCGCCACATCACCTCCCGTACCCATACACGTGAGGGGGCAGGCTTTTGTAGGGAACCTCTGACGATTTTGGTTATTATTTATCCCTAAAATTTGTATTCTAATTTTAAAGTTATGGGATAAATTTCATGTATCCCCTATTGCTTTTGGAAATTATATTTATATACCTACCACATTGTATTAATTAAATATTTGGGGAAAATGGTGCAGAGGCCTCTAGACATTGTATTTTTGTTATGGATTACATTTTTATTTATTTTCAATTGCAATCAGGTCCCTACCTGTTTGTAATATTTATTTCTTGAATTTCTTGCATTAATAATACCATTTTGCACAAAAAATCTTAGGAATTCTTTTAAGTGCCAAACATTATTTAAACTCATATGTATTTTTCGTAAGGTTGTTTAAAATAATTTCCCATATTAAATATTTAAAAATATTCCATTTACTAACTATTCGCATTAAAAAAAATAAAAAATAGAAAAATGTTTTGAAAAATAAAAAAATCAGGAGTTGTTTATTATTCTATTTTGAAACTGCATGCCAAAAAACACTAAAAAGTACAAAAGAAAAATAAAAAATGCAAACCCTCTCTAACCCTAAATAAATATAGATTTCTTAAAAAAAATACCATTTTCAATTTCTTTACCTTTTGTATATTATATATTATAGATAATAATAGTTTTGGGAATTTTTTAGGTTTTTATCTATTTTGAAATTCCAAAACAATCCAGATGCATATTATTATTCACTATTTTGCTCTTTTATTCAATTAAAAATACAAAAAGGTAGCAAAATTTTGAGAAAAATAACAAAAAAAATTCAAAATATAAAAAAACAAAAATATTTTATTTTAGCTAATTTGAGCATTTATAGCTATATCTATATATACTAGTCTATATACTCTATATAGCTATATTTATTCTTGTTACTACTACTATTAAAAATACCCCATATATTTTTAACACCCTAAAAAATAAAAAGGATAGTACTTAGGGTATTAATCTGATCTTCCTTTTTTATATATACCATATATCTATTATATAATATATATTATCTATATATATTATATATACACATTACTTGTATTAAAAAGAAAACAAAATAGAAAATTTTAAAATGTAAAAGGAATATAAAAACTTATAAAATTAAAACAATATATATATATTAAAATTCAAAAAAGAAAATATTAATAACAACAAAAAATAAAAAATCACGATAAAAACACAAAAAACATTTATTTCTCTTTTATTGATAATTTGTGTGGTCTATTCCCATTGCTCCTTTGTGGTTTGACCCTACACTTGCATATTATACATATTATTATGTAGGGTATAATAAGTTTTAGCTCACTATTATTCAATGATTGAGCATTAGTGTGGTTTAATTGGTGATGCATGTGTATTGAGGATATCTAAGGGTTGTGAGAGCGGTCGACACAGCAATTGTCGAACCTGACTTATCAGGCACCGCAGACCCTCCAAGACCGGACGGTAGGATCCCTCCTCAATTTCTGTGTCCATCAAAGGCCTATATCATGCACTAACTTGTCTCCAAGGAAGTCCCATGAGATTGGTTGATGCTGAAAGTAGACAAGTTCATGTTTGACCTACATTTTTACCAATGGAAGGATGCATATCTATTTCATGAAGGTGCAGATTATATCTGGCAAAAATGCATTCCTGAGGAGTAGTATACAAATGTCTTGAACCATTACCACAAGTTAAATTCTTGTGGACACGATTCTCGAAAGCGGACAACAGCTAAAGTGGTTCAATGCAGCCTCTGGTGCTTGACTCTTTTCAAAGATGCTACAGAATATATAAAAGGATGTACTGACTGCCAAAAGATGGGCAACACCATCAGTACCTAAGATACCATGCCTCTCAAGTATATTCAGATCTCAGATGTCTTTGATGCATGGGGTATAGATTTCATGGGTCAGTTTCTGAGTAGTTTGAGTTTTGAGTACATCTTACTTGTTGTCGATAATGTAAGCAGATGGGTGGAGGCTATCCCTTCTCGAGCCACCAATAATTTTACTATCTGTTGATTTCTCAAAGACAACATCATTGCGTGATTCGGGATTTAGAAGATACTAACATCAGACAGGGCATCTTGTTTATCAACAAGAGGTTAAGAAGCTGGCAAAGGAGTACAACATTAAGCACCATGTCTCTTTTCCCTACCACCCACAGACCAATGGCTTAGCAGAATGTTCAAACAGGGAAATCAAGACTATCCTACATAAACTTGTGCATCCTAATAGAAAGAATTGGTCACAAATTCTTGACTAGATCCTTTGGGCTTATCGAATGACATACAAGTCTTATCTTGGCATGTCTTCCTACTGCCTGGTTTATGACAAGCCTTATCGGTTTCCTATGGTACTCATTCATAAATCATTATGCAGTCAGTGTATGCAATCTAGACAGAGAGAAAGCTGGAAACAATAGAAAACTTGACCTGAATCATTTGTTGGAATTCCAAAACTCTGTGTATGACAACATGCTTATGTATAAATAGAAGTCAAGCAATTGCATGACAAATATTTCAGAAGAAATTCCTTTGAGACAAACTAAAAGTATGGTTGTTTGATAAAAAGATGATGTTATTTCCAAGCAAACTGAAGATCAAATGGTCAGGACCCTTCATCGTGAAAAATATGTGTGATAATGGTAGCATTGTAATATCAAGCTTGTCATGAGTCGCACAATATTTTTTTTTCAATGGACAACTGTTGACATTTTATTTTGAGCATGACAATTTTATGTCCGTTGTTGATTCCGTTTAGGTTATATATCAAGAAGAACTACTTGGTGTTGATGGATCGGACGGATAAAATCTCAAAAATATTATTTCTTTTTCTTCTTTTCTTCCTTTCATTGTTTTTTTATTCTTTAGTTTACTCAGCCATCCCGCTCTTAATGGTCTAGTGGTACTACAGTGTGTCTAACACACAAAAGATCAGGGTTTAAATCCCACTCTTGCAGGGGTTGCATTAGGTAGTCGACGACTAGCGTAAAAAATAGTCGAATCTTTCAACATGGATTTGAGCGAGAATCCATGTTGCCGACCCTACTTATAGTGGGAGAAGACTTAGTATATTTTACTCAACCATCCCATTCATCACGGATGTACTTAGAATATGCTTCATATTAGGTATAGGAGGGGTGACTGACTCAGGTGTCCATTCTTTGATCCCTCATCTGTTTCCCAACTTGGTTATAATTCTTTTCTATACCTAGGGTGTGTTTGGCCTAAGTATAGGAGAGACAGGCTGATCTGATGATTTCATATATTCTAACCCTTGATTTTCCCTGCTTTGTGTACAATCTACTATACTTAGAATTAGTTAATCATATTTGTAGGGGGGAAAGTTGAATTCACATTCTATGATTCGTAGTTTATGCTTTTCTATACTTGGCAAGAGTTATGTCTTCCTTTCTACTCTTTGATCACTATGAGGACATAGTTTGAGCTAAGCATAGGGGGGTCGTATATATGTATATATATGTTATCCACAACTCGTACTTGCGTATTTTCAGTAAATATGGCTAAAATACTAGATAAGAGTATACAATAAATTAACTGTAAAGAATAACACTCATAAGAAACCTACACATACCACTAATACACTAACTCTTTTACCTTTTTCAAAAGTCCCATTAAAATATGCAAATTTCAAAAATACCTAAATATTTGCAAAATGATTTCAAAAATACAATAAAAATTTGCAGAACTCTTTGAAAATCATATAAATAGTTCAAAATCAGAAAATGACTTCACAAAAGTATTCCCTGGCATTGCATTAGCATTTTTCTGATTGGTTTTGAGAATTGAACAAATCTAAATAAAATCCAATGGTTGGAGCTTGGTCTAGACCTTAATACACTTAATTTCAGAGGAACCTGTTAAGGACTAGAATTGAGACTCTTCAAGACATTATGACTTAATTCTTTAGGTTTTGTGAGATTATGTTCATGAGTCAATTCAGTGTGACTAACTAGAACCCTTCATGTCATCCGTACGATTCTTCAGACAATGGTTTGAATAGAAACCTCACACTCAACACTTAGCTCAACCAAGATAGGTTGTTGAAAAATCTTGAAGTGTAAGTCTAGATGATACTAGGCTGCTTTGTTAAGGGTGGTTCTGAAACCATTCTCGGGGACTTCTGAAATCGATACTTCAACCTACTTTTTCTTTGGTAGCATGGACATCTAGAGACTAGAAATTAGATTGAAATAAAGCTTCAAAGGAGGAATGGTCTGGTACCATAATTTTATAAGACCCCAAAATATGGGTAGAACAAAAGATTCTATATCGGCTGGGGAAAAATAAGAATGCATAGCAATGCCAAAACAATGAAATATCCTAAAGAAGCCTGCACAAAAAAACTCCAAAAATTTCAAGCTTCAGAAAAGTCTAGCTTCTTGGTGAAGACTTGGTTACAGTGGCCAAGCTTCATAAGGAAATATGACTATATGATGAATCTGCGATTCATCATCTTTATTCATTTATTTTAGCTTAAAATCCCTTATAAAACACCTGCATATAACGCTAACTCCATAGTCTTACTAACTTGCGTCTGTGTAAATATTGTACATTTCTTACTAATTTTAACCTAAAATAAATAAATAAAGAAAGAAAGGAAAAATAAAGAAAAGAAACAAAAAAAGAAAAATAAAGAAAAGAAATAAAAAATGGAAGACTGTATACAGGCTGACCCGAACCCCGAGAGAAGATCAAGACTTGACCTGATCGACCAGGAATAAAGTAGGGGGAGATAGGGTCCTTAACCAGAAAATCCAAAAAAAAATGTGTGTTCTCCCTTATTTTGTATATATCTGTATAAAACTGACACTAATTTATTTATGCCTTAATTGACCCCAAATCAAATAACATTCAAAACCAAAGTTGTAAATAAAAATGTGTTCTAAGTACTAAAATTGATTGCACAATTAAATCATGTAGAGAATAAAAGTAGCCACACTTGAAAAAAAACCACTAAGCACTAATTGAAAGACCAATTCCGACTCCATATGAGCTCAAATTGAATCAATCTCACTTCCATTGAACTCGAAATTAAATTATCTTTAAAAATGACTGTATTTTCATAATTTTTGGAGTTACGGTTGAAAAGTCGGTTTTCTGGGGTGGTTTGTGCAATTTTCCCATGTATTTTGTGCATATTGTATTTGTATATATTGTAAATTAATCCCGCTGATTTTTTAATAAAAATAAAAAAATATATAAAAAATAATAAATTCCTAAAACACAAAAAAGGGCTAATTTCGTCATTTATCCTTGTATATAGTGTCACATATGTATATAGTATATGTATATAGTTGCTATTTTTAATTAACCTTCATAAAAAATAAAAAAACTAACATTTTTTAATTCAAATTAAATAAGTGACGAAAATTCAAAAAAATAGATAATTTTGTAATTAGTTTTATCTCTCTTTTATTTTCTTTTTAAAATTTCATCTCCCTTCCACCAAAAAAATTCAAAAATTCATTTTAATTTCATCTCCATTATCTCTTCAAAAAATCAAATTTCATCTCTCTTCTATTTATATGGCTCCTTCTCCCTCATTCCAACTGGATCAATCTTTAGAGAGAGGAGCCCGATCTCTAAGAGAAATTTCGTCGAGGAAGTTGCCTAGCCTCCGAGCCGTCTGGTGACAGCGAGTCGGCCTTGTCGAGGCGATCACGGTCCCTTTTCCGCTCCTAAGGTGAGATCCAAATTTTTCTTCGCATTTTATCTTAGTTTAATCGTAGTGTAGTTTATCGCATTTTTTTCGTCATTTTGTTCTTCTAGATCTTAAGAAAATTCACCACGATTTATTCCACCACCGACTTGATTTTTCATCTCACTTTCTCGATCTCTACGCATTCTATTTCTATCGTCTACGATCTCTCAACTCTGGCCGCGCATGGTGGCCGGAGATCGGATTCGAATCCCTCGTCTCCGATGAATCCCCGTTCATTTTCCGATTTGTAAATAAATAAAAGAATAAAAAAACCATTTGTTTTCTTTTCTTCTAACGTTTGTTTTGCAGGATAAAAAAAATTGTTCCTTTTTTATTCTCTAACGATTGTTTTGCAGGATCATATAAAAAAATTTCAAAAAAAATTAAAAAAATATTAAAAAAAAAGAATTTCTTTATCATTTTTTTCTGAGTTTTCGGATTTAAAAAAAAGTTTTTTTTCCTTCCTTTATTCACTGTTTACATAACAAAATAAAAAAATTAAAAAAAAAAGACAGCTGCAGGGGGCGGCGTCGCCAGCACCCCCGCAGCCCATTGCCGGCTGCCCCTCCATCCCGCGTCGCCGACGCGGCCCTCCTTCGTCGACGCGGCCCGCCGCCCCACCTCCAGCAGGCAACGCCCGCACCTGCTGCACCACCGAAGCCCCCGCGAGCCCTGCATCCTCAGCAGGCCGCCCCACGCCGCTCAGCGCCGACGTCCTCCCTCCGCCTTGCGCCGCCGCCATCAGCGCGCTTACCCGACCTCGGTGGCGCCGCCTGCCCGCATCCGCCTCCGCCAAGCCTTGCAACACCGCCCCAAGGCCCCTTCGTCGCACCACCACAGCGGCTGGGCCGCACCCCCCCTCCATCGAGTAGCGCGGCCACGCACACATCCCTCCGCCGCCGCACCGCCATGAAGATCGCCCGCCAACCACCGGCGAGTAGCGGCGCCGCCGACCATCTTGACGAGGAAGAAGTGAGGGAGGCGGCTAATATATTTCCCCCATCTTTGCAAAGGAGGAAACCCTCTCTTAGGATTTGTTATTTTATTGGCAAAATTACACAAATAGCCCTCGGAGTTCTCAAATCTACAAAGAGGCCCTTGCCAGACTCAAGCACATGATATGCACATGGTACATTGGTAAATTTGCGCTTTCTCCCCTGTGATTGATTTTTATTACTTTCTTGAGGCGAAAACATTGAAACTTTACATTTCAGTCCAGAACTTTTCCAGTATTTACATTTTAGTTCCTAAACTGTAGAACTATAACTTGTTTGATCTTTTCATTGAAATAAATGTTATTTGTGATCCAAAAAATTTGAGAAAATTGTGCTATGCTCTTGATGTGATTATTTTCTTAGCATAAATTTTCCATTGCGTTTGTCTTTCATTTATTATTATTAAAAAATAAAAAATAGTGCCTTTTTATCTTCTTAAAATTCGAAAATTCATAAAAATTCGAAAATAGCTCCAAAAATTCTAAACAAATTAGAGTAATTGTATTTCATTGTCTTTTAATTTCTGACCAATTTTCACGCATTAATTATTTATAAAACCCAAAAAAATTGAAAAATATCAAAAATCTTCTAAAAATCATAAAAAAGTCTACAAAAATCGAAAAATTGTGATTTCAGTTCCTGTTTGTAGTTAGTTATTTCAATTTTGTCTAAAAATAATTGACATGAGTTTTGGGTATTTAAAAGATTTTTAAATTGCAAATTACTCCAGGTTGTGCACATTTTCTTATTTTCTCACTGTTTGATTTTTAGAAAAATACAAAAACATCTGAAAAATCTATAAAAATTCTCAAAAACATTTCAATACTTTTAAAACCCAAAAAAAAACATTTTCTTTAGATTTTTCTAAATATTTTTAACTAATTCAAAAAATTGCAAAAAGAGTTGGTGTGTGTATATTCTTGATCTTGTTCCTATTGCTTCGCATTATTTTTGGAAATAAAAAAATGCAAAATTAAAATCACTAAAAATTTGAAAATTAGAAAATAAAAAAATAGAAATAAAAAATTAAAAAAAATAATAAAAAGATAAAAAATCACAAAAACCAAGGATAGTTGTCCTTTGAGATTCCTGTTTTCCTTTAGTTAATAACCCTCGGGAATTGTAGCCTCCCTGAGTTCGACCATGTCTGCTATACAGGTTAATAAGTAGCAAAAAAATAACAAAAAATAATATTTTTTGTTGATGTGGGTTTTGGGGTTAAAGCAACGACTTTTCATCAATTAATTCCCGTCCTCGAATTTCACGCTCAATAAAGTGGCGCCGTTACCGGGGATGCACGGCGAGGGTAGTTAGGTTTCTCTTTTGACCTGCTATTCTTGGTTGTAAATATCTGTTTAAAATTTGCCACAATTGTTCGTATCCATTGCATTCATTTCATCATTTTCTCATATTTGAAAAGCGTGTTTCTTATACATTCTCTCTTCTTTTTCTTGCGAGGGCCCGCGGAGCAAAGGAGGCGATCCTAGGAGAGCCGAAGCACCCAAGCGACATGGAGGCGGCTTGATTCTTCACCAAGCCGCATGATAGCGTGAGAAAAAGAGAAGAAGAGTGAAAGAGACGAAAAAGAAAAGAGAGAGAAAGAGAGAGAGAGAGATTTTTCTTTTCTATTTGAACTTTGTAAAAGGACATTCATTTGTTGCGGGGTCTGTTTCGCCAAGTGCCGGTGCACTTGGGGGACCTAACCGGTTTTGTTTTCATCGCCTTCATTTTTCTTTGTTTCCCGCAGATTTCGTGAGCTACCTCTTGATTGCTTTAATTAATTTCTTGAGCCAAGTAATTAATTAGGTCCAAACACCCTAAACAAGAATTTCTGTGCCTATAGAGTATATTGTAATTTGGACTTAGTCAAATTAACTTGTTCTTGCCCGTTAATAGAAGTTATCATCTAGGACGGTTCACTTGCATTTGCATATAGGTTAGTTTATTTTCTGTATTTAAATTCTACGCGGATCACTTGCCTGTAGAGTGCTAACGACAAGGTACGCATCTCTAACCCCTGCATGCATCATCGTTTTTAATCGTGCATTGGCATTTCTGATCTCCTTCCTTGTTTTCACTCACATGAATTAAAAGGAAATTGGACACTCGGTAGACGATTCGTTGAATATACTTAAACCAAGTGATAACTGCCTAAAATTTGGGACTGCTAAAGAAAACTCGACCCTAAAATAAACATAAGGAAAAATCATTATTTTGGGGAGAGTAACCCCCTCATTGTATTCGTTTTAACTTGCTCACGTACACACTAAGGTTAGTGCCCAAATCCCATAATTCAACCTAAGTGTTTGTACAACTTTGTGATTATCACCTAACTCTAAAACAAACAAGATTAAGAGACCGAACCTTCACGGTCTTCACATTGAGTTGAGTTGGTGAATTGAGGGTTTGTATTGTGTTTGATTGTTTGTGTGCTAGCTAGATCCTTCTGTGCATTTGCGCCTTCTTCTCCATATCTTTTGTCTTGACCCTCGTGCTCTCTCATCTTTTGTTTCGAAGATGGCCGACTGGAGTTATTTTAATCCGATCTTCGAAGATACCTCGTACTCTCCAGACGATCCACCTTCCTTTTTCCAGGAGGATCTTCCTCCTGATGTTTGTGCATATCTGCCTAACCCATTATTTTAGGAAACGGAGGACTTTGATTTTCACCAACCCTCATTCAGCCAACCCGGTCCTGAGATTTTGGAGTCACCTTTCATGATTTCCACACTTGAGACACTGAACCAGATGGTGGAGCATATGAATTCCAGGATTAACAATCTCTTTAACATAAATACGAGCCAGAACGCTACTCCATTTTTTGAGGATATGGATTCATTTGAGGATAATCATGAGAGCTTGCAATCGCTCAAAATACAAAAAAATGAGAAAATTTTAAAAATCCAAAAAGATTCTGGGAGACACATTATCCATTCATTTTGTGAGGAGAGGACCCAAATACCCAATCATTTTCCCACACAATCATCCATCAAATGTCCCAATCTTGACCCCGAGGATTCCACTATACAGACTGCTCTTGGAAATCCTCATATAAATGATGATTTCGACCTTCTCCCTTGTATGGATGAGGTCCAAAAATTCAAAAAAATGTTGACTGAACCTGAAGTGGTAGCCACCCTTAATGAGATCATTAAAGCTCCACTTCAACAGGCCATGACAGGTTTATCTACTCCTCAACAGAAGAAGAGAAAGCGAAGGAGAAGATATGAGCGTCACATCTTAACCATGGCCACTGCCTATGCCATCTCTCACCGTCCATATTTTAAGAAAGGGAACACTACCAAACCTCTTGTAAGTTGCTCCATATCTGACTATTCTTGTGATAACGCTCTCCTTGATGGCGGTTCATCAATCAATGTAATACCCTTCTCTATGGTACAGTCTCTTCATCTTGGGCCTCTTAAGAAAACCAGGATGATAGTTCAATTTACTGATGGATCCATCAAGAGGCCGAAGGGTATTCTAGAAAACGCTGTCATTTCTATTCAGGGCCTGAATTTTACTTCGGATTTTGTTGTAATGCCCATGGAGACCTCCGCTCCTGTGGAGCACCCTCCAATCACCCTGGGACGACCTTTCCTCGCCTCTCCAGGAGCCGTTATTGATTATGGTTCAGGAGAGATTTGCTTCCGTTCTGATGTAGGGAGCGATGTGTTAATCACTACACCCACTACCATCTAGAAACCCGCATCCCATGAGAGCCTACCCGTGTTAGACAACCCTAAGGACTCTGATAATGATGATACTACCAGAGATTTTTGCTATATGATGGATGATACTGAGACCCGAGAATTCCTCTTCATGGAGGAGGACTCGGAAAGCATAGACCTTGGAGTTTCCCCTTCTAGAATGTGGAGATGCATTGATGACGTCCGCGGGATTTATACGATAGACACCCTAGAGCGAAGGCAGATTCTGAGACTAGATAGGACCGACATGATTCGAATACTTCAACTGATGAGTCCGTTCCTATTCACCCTAATTCAGATGAGACCGATCATGCCCAATTTGATTTGAATGCTTTTATAAAAGAATTTAGGCCTTTTGATAGAGATGATGATCCAGTAGAGGCTCGCCTGTCTGTTATTGATCCTACTTTTTCAGATAATGATTTCGAGCCGTTTTACTTTGATGTTTGCGAGACTTCCCAGGCCAGACATGACCATACTACTTCCAATAATCGGTTTAGGCCTGCACAATCTGAAACCGCTGAGGATATATTCTTGATCGATTCTACTCAGTTCATATCTAATGATGATCCCAATATCGACCTACACCTTGTCAAATCCATACCTCAGCGGTCCCGCAAGAAGGTTTGTTTTTGACCTTCTTGACCTTTGTACATCCACTCCTCTTGTATATCCTTTCGTTTTACTCTGTCTTCTTCCGTTTTATCATTCACCCCTTTTCCGTTTGTGTATATATGCTATACTTAGGATGTGCTTTATCCTAAGTATAGGGGGGTGAATGATTTGTGTTGTTCATTTTCGTCTTGTTCATCACTCTTGTTGTTTCCTATACTTAGGGATACTCTACCCTAAGTATAGGGGGGTGATGTTGTTCATATCATGTCTTTTTTATTTTTGAGTCTGTATATTCTCCTCGTCAGTTTTCCCCTTTTGTAGACTCTACTATACTTAGGATTACTTGATCCTAAGTATAGAGGGGATCACCATCTTCTCTTCTTTTTATCTTTTCTTTTCATTTTTCTATTCTTAGCACGAGTTATGTCTTCCTTGTTTGCTCTCTGATCACTATGAGGACATAGTTCGAGCTAAGTATAGGGGGGTGTCGTATATATTATATATATACTTTAGACATAACTCGTACTTTTAAATACGTTTATTTGGGGGATTATGTGTATAGTTTGTAAAATCCACGTGAGCAAAAAAACAAAAAAAATAAAAAAAAAAACAAAAACAAGAAAAAAACAACAAAAACAAAAAAAACAAAAAAAACAAAAAAACACAAAAAAATCTATTGTATATACTTGTATATATTTTACTAACCCTTTTCAAAAAAAATTACAAAACCAAAAATCTATAAAAATTTGCAAATTAAAAAAAAACAGTCTTTCACATTTGCATTTTTCCTCCCCTCCAAAAAAAAGCCATAAAAAGTTCAAAACTAGAAAATTGTTTTTTTAAAAAAGTGTTCTTTTCACATGTGCATCATTCCTTTTTCAAAAAAAAACCCTTGCATTTTTCATATGTTGCATTTTCATGTGCATTTTTCAGGATAGTATTGGCATTTAAACTATGTCTGGAATAAAACTGAAGAATGGAGCTTAATTGGACCTTAATCCACCTAATTCTTAGAGGAACTTCACCGAGAAATAGGATTTTAGAAGCTTCAAGTCTTTGACTTAATTCTTTGAGTTCCACATAACAATGTGCAGCGTTTGACTCTTAGTGTCTAACCTGGTCTCTTCATTCTGGGTATAACTCTGGAATAGGGAATCAATTTATACTCTCACACTATGCACTTAGCTCAACTCAGACGGGATGTTGGAAGACTGTGTGAGTTTCTTTTCTGGTAGCATGGAAATCTAAAGACCGGAGTACGGGTTGAAATAAAGCTTCGGAAAAGGGATGGACGGCTGGGCACAATTTTTTCTAAGACCCCAAAAAATGTACGGAAACAAAAGATTCTATATCCGTAGGGGCACAACAAGATCCAAGCAGAACCACCAAAAATCCAAATACAAAGAAGCCACTACCAACTAAATATCTGACCAAAAAGTTCCAAGCTTCAAGAAACCTGCAGATCTTGGTGGAGACTCGGCTACACTGGCCAGCTTCACAGGGAGAGGTGACTACACTGGCCACCCTCCAGTTCTCTTCTCCTTCTTCTAACTTCTCCCCCTATTCGATTGTAAACACAGCGCGACAGACCTTAGAAGGAAATGCCTGACTCCCCGAGGACGAGTTACTAGAGAGGAGATTTGCATGGTAGTCCAGCATTCTGGATGGGAAGAGCTAAAACCTTTCACACACATGAGTCGATTGTTCAATGTTCATAGGGTGTGCTTTAGGAAGAGGATTGATCTAAGATGACTTCTGAGTCGGGACTGTGATAATGATGTGTAGAACTTGAAGGCTGTTGATTTTAAAATTCTAAGTCTCACAGAAGTTCCGACACACTAATAATCCAAAGGTCCGATAGAGCTCCAAACTACAATTTTATGAAAATAAGTTTAATACTCAGTATTGTCCTACTTTCTTTATTTTCCCTTTCTTTTTCTTTTTCTTTTTCTTTTCACTTATTCTTTCAAATAAGTGTTTGCTAAGGGACTAGCAAAGGTAAAGCATAGGGGGATGATGAATTTGCGATTCGTCATCTTTATTCATTTATTTTAGATTAAAATCCCTTATAAAACACCTGCATATAACGCTAACTCCATATTCTTACTAACTTGCATCTGTGTAAATATTGTACATTTCATACTAATTTTAACCTAAAATAAATAAATAAAGAAAGAAAGGAAAAATAAAGAAAAGAAATAAAAAAAGAAAAATAAAGAAAAGAAATAAAAAAAGGAAGACTGTATACAGGATGACCCGAACCCCGAGAGAAGGTCAAGACTTGACCTGATCGACCAGGAATAAAGTAGGGGGAGATAGGGTCCTTAACCAGAAAATCCAAAAAAAAAGTGTGTTCTCCCTTATTTTGTATATATTTGTATAAAACTGACACTAATTTATTTATATTTTAATTGGCCCCAAATTAAATAACATTCAAAACCAAAGTTGTAAATAAAAATGTGTTCTAAGTACTAAAATTGATTGCACAATTAAATCATGTACAGAATAAAAGTAGCCACACTTGAAAAAAAACCACTAAGCACTAACTGAAAGACCAATTCCGACTCCATATGAGCTCAAATTGAATCAATCTCACTTCCACTGAACTCGAAATTAAATTATCTTTAAAATGACTGTATTTTCATAATTTTTGGAGTAACGGTTGAAAAGTCGGTTTTTTGGGGTGGTTTATGCAATTTTCCCATGTATTTTGTGCATATTGTATTTGTATATATTGTAAATTAATCCCACTGATTTTTTTAATAAAAATAAAAATAAAAAATATAAAAAAATAATAAATTCCTAAAACACAAAAAAGGGCTAATTTCGTCATTTATCCTTGTATATAGTGTCACATATGTATATAGTATATGTATATAGTTGCTATTTTTAATTAACCTTCATAAAAAAATAAAAAAATAACATTTTTTAATTCAAATTAAATAAGTGACGAAAATTCAAAAAAATTAGATAATTTTGTAATTAGTTTTATCTCTCTTTTATTTTCTTTTTCAAATTTCATCTCCTTTCCACCAAAAAATTTCAAAAATTCATTTTAATTTCATCTCCATTATATCTTCAAAAATTCAAATTTCATCTCTCTTCTATTTATATGGCTCCTTCTCCCTCATTCCATCTGGATCAATCTTTAGAGAGAGGAGCCCGATCTCTGAGAGAAATTTCGTCGAGGAAGTTGCCTAGCCTCCGAGTCGTCCGGTGACAGCGAGTCGGCCTTGTCGAGGCGATCACGGTCCCTTTTCCGCTCCTAAGGTGAGATCCAAATTTTTCTTCGCATTTTATATTAGTTTAATCGTAATGTAGTTTATCGCATTTTTTTCGTCATTTTGTTCTTCTAGATCTTAAGAAAATTCACCACGATTTATTCCACCACCGACTTGATTTTTCATCTCACTTTCTCGATCTCTACGCGTTCTATTCCTATCGTCCACGATCTCTCAACTCTGGCTGCGCATGGTGGCCGGAGATCGGATTTGAATCCCTCATCTCCGATGAATCCCCATTCATTTTTCGATTTGTAAATAAATAAAAGAATAAAAAAATCATTTGTTTTCTTTTCTTCTAACGTTTGTTTTGCAGGTTAAAAAAATAAAAAAAATTGTTCCTTTTTTATTCTCTAACGACTGTTTTGCAGGATCAAATAAAAAAATTTCAAAAAAATTAAAAAATATTAAAAAAAGAATTTCTTTATCATTTTTTCTGAGTTTTTGGATTTAAAAAAAATTAAAAAAAAACTTTTTTTCCTTCCTTTATTCACTTTTACATAACAAAATAAAAAAAGTTAAAAAAAAAAGACAGCCGGAGGGGGCGGCGTCGCCAGCACCCCCGCAGCCCATCGCCGGCGGCCCCTCCATCCCGCGCCGCCGACGCGGCCCTCCTCCGCCGACGCAGCCCGCTGCCCCACCTCCAGCAGGCGGCGCCCGCACCTGCTGCACCACCGAAGCCCCCGCGAGCCACACATCCTCAGCAGGCCTCCCCACGCCGCTCAGCACCGACGTCCTCCCTCCGCCTTGCGCCGCCGCCATCAGCGCGCTCACTCGACCTCGGCGGCGCCGCCTGCCCGCATCCGCCTCCGCCAAGCCTTGCAGCACCGCCCCAAGGCCCCTTCGTCGCGCCACCATAGCGGCTGGGCCGCCCCCCCCTCCATCGAGCAGTGCGGCCACACACACATCCCTCCGCCGCCGCACCGCCGTGAAGATCACCCGCCAACCACCGGCGAGTAGAGGCCCCGCCGACCGTCTTGATGAGGAAGAAGTGAGGGAGGCGGCTAAGATCTTTCCCCCATCTTTTGCAAAGGAGGAAACCCTCTCTTTGGGTTTGTTATTTTATTAGCAAAATTACACAAATAGCCCTCGGAGTTCTCAAATCTACAAAGAGGCCCTTGCCAGACTCAAGCACATGATATGCACATGGTACATTGGTAAATTTGCGCTTTCTCCCCTGTGATTGATTTTTATTACTTTCTTGAGGCGAAAACATTGAAACTTTACATTTCAGTCCAAAACTTTTCCAGTATTTACATTTTAGTCCCTAAACTGCAGAACTATAACTTGTTTGATCTTTTCATTGAAATAAATGTTATTTTTGATCCAAAAAATTTGAGAAAATTGTGCTATGCTCTTGATGTGATTATTTTCTTAACATAAATTTTCTATTGCATTTGTCTTTCATTTATTATTATTAAAAAATCCAAAATAGTGCCTTTTTGTCTTCTTGAAATTCGAAAATTCATAAAAATTCGAAAATAGCTCCAAAAATTCTAAACAAATTACAGTAATTGTATTTCATTGTCTTTTAATTTCTGACCAATTTTCACGCACTAATTATTTATAAAACCCAAAAATAATGAAAAATATCAAAAAGCTTCTAAAAATCATAAAAAATTCTACAAAAATCGAAAAATTGTGATTTCATTTCCTGTTTGTAGTTATTTATTTCTATTTTGTCCTAAAAATAATTGCTAGGAGTTTTGGGCATTTAAAAGATTTTTAAATTGCAAATTACTCCAGGCTGTGCACATTTTCTTGTTTTCTCACTATTTGATTCTTAGAAAATACAAAAACTTCTGAAAAATCTACAAAAATTCTCAAAAACATTTCAAAACTTTTAAAACCCAATAAAACATTTTCTTTAGATTTTTCTAAATATTTTTGACTAATTAAAAAAAATTGCAAAAAGAGTTGGTGCGTGTATATTCTTGATCTTGTTCCTATTGCTTCGCATTATTTTTGAAAATTAAAAAAATTGCAAAATCAAAATCACTAAAAATTTGAAAATCAAAAAATAAAAAAATAGAAATAAAAAATTAAAAAAAAATAATAAAAAGATAAAAAATCACAAAAACCAAGGATAGTTGTCCTTTGAGATTCCTATTTTCTTTTAGTTAATAACCCTCGGGAATTGTAGCCTCCCTGAGTTCGACCCTATCCGCTATACATGTTAATAAGTAGCAAAAAAATAACAAAAAATAATATTTTTTGTTGACGCGGGTTTTGGGGTTAAAAGCAACGACTTATTCATCAATTAATTCCCGTCCTTGAATTTTGCGCTCAACACTATACTAGTTAGTTTCCACTTCTTTTCCCTTTCTTCTAGCTTCTTCCTAATTCGTTGTGCACAATATGTACATGAACATAGAGGGAAATATCCATCTCCTCGAGGATGAGTCACTAGAGGAGGAGATGAGTAGATTGTTCAACTATTTGTCTGGGAATACATTCACACACATAGTATCTATCCTTTTCAAGGTTACAAGAGTATGCATATGGAAGGAAGGTTCTGACTAGGCTGTTGAATTGAACTGGATAGAAGAACATATAACCTAAGGGTTGTTGACTTACAAATTCAGAACTGAACATGGTTCCGAACACACTAATAATCCAAACATCTTAACTGAGCTCCAAACTTTGGTTTTGTAAAGTAAAGTTTGAAAAACATAATCATTCTACCTTTTTTATTTTTCTTTTTGTATTTTTTCTCTTTTTCATCACCTATTCTCCTAAAAAGTGTTTGCTAGGGACTAGCAAAGGTATCTATAAGGGGGTGATGAATACCCATTCATGTACACTTACTTCTTTATTTTATCTTTAAAACCCGAGACAAATACATGTAAATATATCTCACCTGTAAAAATTAACTCACTAACTTTTGTTTGTAAATAGTGTTTAAGTGTTTATATTTAAATCAAAATAAATGAATAAAGAAGAGAAAAGAAAAATAAAAGAAGTATTGTAAATACCAACTGACCCTAAACCCCGAGAATAAGTCAATATTGACTTGGTCGATAATGATTAAAGTAGGGGGATGTAAGAGCAAAAAAATGCAGACAAAATAACACTGTCACCTAGAAACCCTATGTGCCCAACACACTTCACATATAGATGAAACTTACCTTAATTTATACACTTTCTTACACACTTCAAATAAAGATATTTTCAACATAAAGCATGTACATAATAATACGTAGAAAAATAAAATAATAAGTTCACATATAAATAACACACCATGTGACTGGGACACATAGATGGAAAAAAGGCCCCAAACAAAACTTCACAAATCCATATCTTCTCCATATGAACTCAAATTGACCAAACTAACTATTATTGTACTCGAAATTAAGTTATCTAACTAATGAAGGCGGTTTCATTAAAATTAGAGTTAAGATATAGAAGTTGCTTTTTGGATCCCATTGTGTTGTGTACATATACATTTTATTCATTTTATTCATTATTTATACATTTACTCTTTCATATTTTTAAATACTTGTAAACATTATTTAAAACATACTGAAATTATAACTTAGAATAAAATCATTGAGAATTCACAAAAAAAATAATAGAATAAGATACATAACTATATTATAACTATAATATACTTACCTATATTCACTCAAGTGTACAAATAAAATCAGAAAAATAAGGTAAACATATGTATTTACTAATATTTAAATATATAAAATATGTACATACAATAATAAAATTTAGAATGGAAATAAAAAATAAAATGCGTAATAAAGAGGTTATACCTATAAATATACTTATAAAAAATAAAAGATATTAAATAGGTCAATAAAAACAAATAAAATAGTACATAAAATAAGAAACAACTTTTATATTTTAAATTTTATTTAATTAGATCATTTTCTCTTTTATTTTCATTTTCTACCCATTTTTATTAATGTTTTATCTTGTAACGTCTGATGTGGACCAATGAGTAGGCGGTGTTGGTTGACCTAGATCAACTGGCTTGCCCACTCTATGGACTGGTCTGTTCATGGTTTTGCCCCATTTTTGCCAAATTTTTTGTCTCGCTATAGACCTCTTATGCCCTTGATTCATTCTTGTAATTTCTTCACCTATCTCTGATCTTTTATGCAGATCAAGAGTTGGCGTCAATCAACCCTCAATTCGATCAAAAACCCTAGACGAAGACAACCACTTGGGAAGATTTTATAAAATGTCTCATCCATCCGTTTTGAAAATATAATCCTTCCTACCCTACTTTCCTCCCCATGTATCATTCGTGGAGCTTTCCCTTCGTGATAGGAAGTAGAGCCTCCTGATTTTGATCGTGGAGGAAGGGCAGAGGAATCAGAGCTTATCTCCTAGTGGTTCTGCTCCTAGCTTCGCTGATCGGTGAGCCCCTTATTTCCTTTCTTTTTCAATTCCTAGGTGTAGCAGAAGTTTGTTCTTGCCTTTTATTTCATTTGATTTGGTCTATTTTAGTGTAAAAATATAATCTGTAATTCATCGAAGTTATGAGCTTTGGCCTTTGTTCACCCTGTTTTAGATCGTTAACCGGCTCGCTGGCCACCTAAACACCTTCACCATTCCATCTTTTGTCGCCCAGACCCATTATTCAACCTAGATCTGGGGATCGAATCTCTTTCCTTTACTAGGCATCAGAGATCACAACCCCTTCATTCCGAGCCCATTTTTGCTCACTGTTAGGTTGAGGAGCTTCACCCTCGAGCCTTGAAGCTTCTGGTGCTGGCCTATACACGAAAGGACCTCATCTGGGAGGTCAAATCATTCAACATGCAGCTCCAGGTGCCTGAGTTCTTCTCTACCTTCAGTACCTTTAACGATGAAGTCTGGACCTTTTTAATGCATCCATCAACTATGGAACACTTCAGGGAACGTGTGGAGCATCTCAGCAGCAAAGGAGACCATCGGGAGCGGGCAGGAGGCTCGATCAAAGCTCAGCTCCTAAGTTGTTCTTCCCTGTTCTTTTAGGAGGGCTCAACACTGTTTGATCAGGTTCTTGTTCTAAATTGCATAGCTGCAATCCAATTTGACGTAGGAGGCCCATCAGATCTTAGGGTAGGATTTAATATCCACCGTCTATCATCGAACTATCATCAGGCGCGGAGGAGGCACCACGTGGTTATGTGGATCAATCAACGTCGTCCGCAAAGGTGCGTGTTTGGGGTATTTTGTAACATTTTCCCTCCATATTTTTGTATTGATTATTTATTTATAAACTTTCATCTACAATTGTAATAATTTTGTAATATTTACTGTACGGACATCAAGCTTTCAGGTATTTGCTCTTTAGTCCATTCCATATTACCTCATGTGCATGTGCACGTGAAGGGGCAGGAATTTTGTGTTGACCCTCTCCAGATATTGTGTTATTATTTGTTCGTCGAACATTGAATATTAGTTGAAATATTTTTTGGTAAATTTTCATGCTTGGTCCTATTATTCTATTTCTTTCCATTTATACCCCAGCCAGTATGTAAATTGTATTTAAATGTGGAAATATTTGATGTATGCCCCTGGATTTCTTTAAACCTTTATAAAATGCTCTGAAAATTTGTAGAAATTACAACTAGATCCCTTTTCTGTAGATTTAATTTTGTACTTGAATTTTAATTATCAAAATTATCATTTCATACCTAAAAATTATAGGAAAATTGTTTTAAGTACATGCAACCATATTATACCACATATAGTTTTCTTAAGGTAATTAAAACTATTTCCTATTTTTAGAAATTAAAAATATTGTATTTTCCTATTTAAGATTTAAAAATCCCTAAAAATTACAAAGTATTTTAAATAATTCTAAAAAAATTCTTATCTATCTAATTTTGTATATTTTATTTTCGGACAAAATATTAAGAAAAAGTCCTAAAAATTTAAAATATTTAAAAACTTATAAAAAATTATAGAAACTCACAGAAAAATCATAAAAACATGTTTGAAGTTTGTGAATTTCCTTTATATTATCTAGTATCTAGGAAAATTGATATTGTGCTTAATCTGATTTGATATATATTTATTCATCCTGTTTCAAGTTCTTGGATTTAGTATTTTATTTGATTCTTTAATGTATTTCCTTTTTTAATACTTAGCCATTGTCGTGAAACTAGATCCATCATCGAAGATGCCTCTATTAATGGCTAGCCTCATAAATTGACCGTGGGAGGCTTGATTGTTTTTTACTTGATTTCTTCCCACCATTTTATAGATGGTGACGTCGCCCTCATGTACAATGATGTTCTTGAATTAGAGTATATTAACGCAACTCTTAATTATGTCATCACTCATACAATGTGCAACAACCAGAAAATATCTCGAAATTCTATGGGATTTTTACCCGACAGACCCTATAAACTTTGCCAATTACCTCCACGACCTTTGAAACAAAATAATTCCCCCCTTGACCCCGTAAACTTGCCAACTCTTACCACATGAACCCTGCGGTTACTCTGTTTGAAGCTCGTGAGGGTTCTTGGGGTAATTTATAGGGTCGATGGGGTAATTACATTATGCAGAAGGTCGTGGAGGCAATTGGCAACATTTATAGGGTCTGTCGGGTAAAAATCCCAAATTCTATTGTTTAAATAACAACATAAGAAATGTCTAATTGTTTTGATCCCTATGACTAATTCTAATTCTATTTTGAGTATGTCCAACATAGATAAAATATTTGCATATATTGCAAAATCTTATCTCGAAAACCAGTTATAAACAAATCCAATGTGTTTACATTCGATTTTGGTAATGGTTTCCAAATAAGTTTGTCCGAGATTCAAATGAATTGAATGCACGCATAAAGCAAACAAATCTATATATAACATTACATGAGATACACTAATCCTAAAATTATATGTGTATTTTGAATGGACGGACATATGGATGAAACCGTAGATTTTGTATTTTGAATGGATGGACATATGGATGAATCCATAGATTTTTACAGGAGAGCAAACTATTGATGCATTATTTGCCATTCTTGTTCTACTATTATTTGTCAATTTAATTGCTAATGATTGATGGATTTCATTAGTTGAATAATTTAAGGCGATAATTTCAAAACATTTAATAATAATATTAACAAAGATTGTTTTATTAAAAAAACTTATGCAAACTTATTCCACAACAAAGGTGTTTTAATTAGTATATTGTTAAGGATTACGGTGAAATCTACCAATTCTAAATAAAAATGGATACTAATGTAGCCACAATATTTTTTAATAATGTTATTTAAATACCATCTTCTCAAACCACATTCTAAGATTTTTTCTGTGCTCCATCACCACCGTTATCTCATTGTTGAAGCTCTCGTCCAATATTGAAATATCGCCCTTAAAAATAACTTCTGTCCACCATAATATCAAGATTTTGAATCTTACCATGGAATGATATTTATATCATTTCTCCATCATGAACTCACCGTAGAAGCTCCTCCATTTCATGAACTCACACTCAAACTACTCTTTCTCTGCACTACAATGAGATCGGGATCACTACAATAGAACTCTATTTTAGAGATGGGAACATACGAAAGTCAAATAGAAATTGACCCTTGTGTATTCGGATGGGATAATCAAGGATCACCCACCCCGCCTATCTTTGGAAGGGTCGGTCGAATCACCACTATCCCTTACAGATAGCATACATGGGATAGGTGAGAGTAACGACCGTCTCATCAGCACATGGATGGAGCAATGGCAATACAACCATCTCTTCTTTGTTTAATCGAGAGGGATAATCACTGATATACCCGTCTCACCTGATCCGTCATCCTTTTTTGTTCGAAAAACAAGTCCATGTGGATGGTTTATATCGTCCTAGATAGTTTTCTGTGCCCGTCCTGCTTGGTAACATAGGCAACATGTGTTATACCTATCTCGCCAAGTTAATCTAGCTTTCTACTACAGAGAAAGGTTTCTAGAGGGGTTGATGACATGATTTAATCGATGAAATCCTCTGAACCACATGCTACAACCTTACTGAATGACGAGACTAATAAAGATTCATTTCTTCTTGGATAGATTGTTGGTTGATGAACGTCTTATTTTCAAATACCACAAATCTAACACAGAGATAGATGGATAGATAGAGAGAAGATATATAATAAATTAAGTTTTAGGCCTATAATTAAATCTTCTAGTTAAAAAGTATAATTAAGCTCTCATTGATTTTTGCTTGTGCATATATTATTTTAAGAATTTGAAAATATTTTATAAATTTTGCTACTTCAAAATTGTGCACAGAGATGTGGGGAGAATTCATCCAATTCAAAGATAATTAAAATATTTTAATGTTCTTTGTATGGTTGTGAAGTTTTCTTATCTCTTTTTGCATTTTTATAATGTTAGCGGTGAAATTTCTTCCACTATAAAAATGCGGGGGGGGGGGGTTGTTAATGAGAGTTTGTTTAAAGATTAATGAAAGGAATGTGAAAAATCACATGGTTTATCATGGTCGTAATGTAAGAACTAGATTATCTGGGCTCAATCGCAATATGGTTGAAACAAGATGTTACAAGCTGCAGGTTAGATACATGTTGAACCCTAAGGGCATGTTTGGTTGCAGGGTTGGGCAGGGTTGGCCCAACCATGGTTACTATTCACAAGGGTACTTCCTCCTCACAGATTACTATTCATCCAGCCTAACCCAGCCCAACCCAACCATGCCCAATCCTGCAACCAAACATGCCCTAAATGAAAGTAACGGATGAATTGACAACTTAGAATATATGTGTTGCTTATAATAAAAAAATGGGCCACACCTCTCTCCTTTATTGTCAGGTTTACTTTAGGTATTTCAATGATGGGTTCACATGCATTATGGAAAAGCTCATATGCATTGTGGAAAAGTTTATATGGTAGTATCTTGATGATGAGATGGACCAAGGAAGAGTTTGATCGCGAGCTTGAACTACAATGATATTGGGGAGGAGGAGGTTTCTATAAGCTCACTATAGTGGAGGAAGGAGGATTGATGCTCCAACAATAAGCCCATAATGGTAGTGGAAAAGCCCCGGTACTATGCTCATGACAAGGAGGGGTTTAAACAAACGGACCTTCAGTTATTTGGAAAGGGGAGGTAGGGGGGTAGAAGATGATCTTTAAGAGGGAATATGCTAAAAAAAGACTGTACTTGCAACAAAATATATTTCTCTATTCAGAAAAATTATATTTGACAATTTTGTAAAAACACATTTAATTGAAAGATGAAGGATTATATGTATTACTGTCAATACACAATCGGTAGGTAGTTATGTAAAAGCATAAGTTTATGTGACAAATATAATTCCATAGAAGCAAATTATTTTATTAATAGGGTCACCTGATTAAATGATAACCATAAAATTATGAAACCTTAAGCGTATTATGTGTGATGAAACATCAAATAAACATGTTTAGTCAAAAAAAGTGAATATGTAAATGATTGTAAACAATAAATATATAAGATTATATTTTGTAAAATGATATAAATATATCTACTATAATCCTCTACTCTCCATTTTCTATAGATTTTGACTTTGTACATGTGTACAGTTAGAATAGATTCAAATATAGATGTCACTTTGATATGAATAAATTTCCATGCCCATGTTTGTATATATTTTATAATATATAATGATTTTTTTTATTTCGATCTATATGTAACAAAATTGTCTACTTTTTTGGGTCATACTTTATATACATTTAACAAAATAAATACATAAACTTTGTTTATATCCTATGTAAGATATCCCATTGATATATATTTAAGCTAATATGCAAAGTATTTCTACTATTATCCTTCTTCGATCCATATTTGTTTGGATTTTTATTGATTGTGCCCCTCTTAACTCCTGTACTATCAGTCATGCCTTTCTCTTTTATGGAATTTTACTTGTACCCTTACCTTCCTACAGAAGTAACTTTTCTATTGTTCTGTTAAGGTAAATTAGTGAAATAAATCATATCACAGAAGGCCAAAATTGTGAACTTTGTAAGAATATAGTGGTACAACTGATATTCAAAAAAACGAAGAGCATAAATGATATTGCTGAATTTAAGAAGGGCGCAAGTGATAAAAATCCTATTTGTTTTATATTCGTATCTGTTTTTAAGATAGGTAAGACAATATTTATATTTGTCAAAATCTACATCTACACCAGTCCTCGTATTTTAAATTATATTGACAACACTTATCCGTACACGATTGATTACATTCCTATTTTGATATCTTGTAGAGAGTAATTACTATTTACTCCGAGATGGTTATTTAGTTATTCATCTTTGAAAGAGGGACTTGATGGAAGACATGGGAGGGCCAAGTCTCGGCTCACCCCTATTTTTGTCTCTGGATAACGGACATACATGTGAACAATCGAGCAATTCTTAATTCACATATGTATGCAACTTCAAATCTATTATTGTTATAAGCAACCTTTGCTATGTATCATTCCACAATAGTAGCATTTAATGCTCCTACAATATCGACAAAGGATTTTAAGATACATATAATAAAGGGACCTCTTCATTTTAGTCCTTGGACCAATATTTTTATCAATCAAAGTCATATACTTTAACATTTGTGTTATAAGTGCCATTAGGGATGGTTTGTAGGTGTAGTTACTTAATTTGAAATAGGTTGGAACACAAGTGTTATAAGGAAAATTTGGAGGAGCCTATGTTAAAACCCTATAATGAATCTGTGATTGGACTCTCTATACGACAAAACAAAGCTTATTTCCTTAGCAATCAATATAATTTAGGTGCTAATATTAAAGAATTAGCATTCATCCATGCGTAAATAAAATTCATGCATTAGCATACAAAAAATCATAAAAATCATACAAGCGTAATTTACAAAAAGAGGTCCCAACTATAAGTTGTTCCTAGTTAGAGGCTCCATTTTCGAAATGGAACAAAGAGGGGCCTGAACTTTCAATTTCACGTTTTAACATAGACATCCATCTAGTGGTAAATTTGAAAGCACAATGCCTTCTGGCTTTTTAGAGTACTACTTTAACTGATCAATTAATCATTCATGAGATCAATCTCTTACATTATTTTTAGAGTTGAATTGTAAACCTCGATTAGGGTATTCCGGACAACTCACTGTCTAGGAGTTGTCCTCTATGATACCCTACCGCTAGGGCTCCATATATATAAGGAGACCTATGGTCCTCTTCCTCAATAAGAAGCACCGATTACAAACTTTAACTTGGTATTAGAGCAACCCCCGGAAGTAACTGAGATTTTGCGAGGGTTTAAAGAAGTCTAACGTGTCGCTGAATCGGTCGCTCACAAAACCCTAATTTTTTTACAACCAACCCACAAATTGATATTTAAACAATATAGGCAGTGTGGATCAAAACTTATTATAAACCCTACTATAAAATGCGTATAGTAACAAGTGGAGTAGGGTGTCAAACACAGGGAACACACGATGTAGCACTATATATTACTTATAAATAAATAATATAAGTATATGTATATATATAACTATGCACAAGATTTATCAAATAATGTGGGTTTTTAATTATATATATTATTTTTTTATATATTTTTAGATTTTTATTTTTCTGATTTTCTATTTTCTTTTTTGTTATTTATAGTTTTTATATTTCTTTTTCTTTAAAAAAATTATAATAATGTTATATAAGAGTATATGAACAATAATTGCTAATATATATATAAATACTGATAAAAATGATCAAAATAAAGAAAAGAAAATATTTTTGGGTTTAAAATAACTTTTTACTGTTTTTATGATTTTATAGGAATTTTTTCTAATCTGTATATATTTTGACAATTGAAAATACCCTAAAACATGGTTTAATTAAATGGGATGAATGAAAGTGTAGATATAAAATAGAAAACAAAGTAAAAATTTCTCTAAATTAATTTTAAATGTAAATAATAATTTGGAGAAAAATATAAACTAGAAAACATATTTTTTAAATTTTTGGGAAATTTATATATTTTTATAAAAGTTTTTAGGGTTTTTCAATTTTTAGGAGTTTTCTTTTATAATTTTTAGGGATTTTTGGTCTAAAGGTTAATGATACATAAGTATAATATATATTTTTGGGGGAATTTTTCAAAGTAATTTTATATTTTTTTTGGCTTTTTCACGGCAAACAACGGTTGACCGTGTACTATTTGATTTTTAGAAAATAGGAAAAGGATATGAAATGCAAAAACAAATACATAGCATGATCAAGCATGCATTCAGATCCTTACTCTATTTTTTGGTGATTTTAAGAGCAAGGCAACTATTTTAATAAATAGAAAATTACTCTAAAATTACTTTACCTGACAGGGGTACAGTTGCAATTAAAATTAAATGTAAGGGTTACAATGCAATTTTACCCAAAAGTTAACACGTAAAATTCAACTTTTATATATTAAAAGACAATTACATAAACACGCAAGGGCTTCAGTACAAATTTTATAATGCTAACGTACGCCTACATGGGACTCTGGCGGGGACTAAAAAGTAATATATGAAATGTTCAGGGGGTACATGCAATTTATCCAACAATTTTTAAACTTCCTAAAATATTTACAAGACTTAATAGCAAATACAAAAAAGCAAAGGGGGTCTATGAAATTATAGCACTTAAGGTGCTAGATCCAATAATTGAGGAATCGCCACGTGCCTAATCGAGCGACTCTGATCGCGTAACCCTTCACAAGAAATCAATGGTCTAGATTAGATCTGGACTGTTGTTCTTACTTGAACGACAGTGAGGGGCACTGTAAGAACCAACAAGAAAAATTCACCGATGACTTTTGATTCGTCGATTCTCGAACCTCCAACAACCTTTTTCTTCATCGATGGGCCCTATAGGTAGTTAGGCCTCCTCCGTGTACATCAGTAGGCTTCGATGAAGGAGAGAGGGCTCGAGTTCCTCCGGTGAAGGTGAAACATCTGGAGTATCTCCAGATGGGCGTTTACGCTCCAGATGTGTCTCCATACCTGCAAAAGTGCACCAAAAGGATCCTGGGCACGAGGGCTATCTCCTAAACCTGGGGTTTACATAAAATAGTAGGGGGAATGGAATGGAGGGGGATCTCCTGCGAAGTAGCGGTGGAGGTAGATCGAATCCCAGGTCCTCGATGGATCTTGGTTGGATAAAGAGTGATATCGATGGATAATGCAGATGGAATTGAGATGGGTTGGAAATCGAGGTGGATCAACGATCGGATCATACCTGGAGCTTGAGCTCCAGGAATTTGGGCGTTTTCGATTTGAGCGCTAATCGTTCCATTAAACTATAAATCAAAGATTAGAAATTGAAATAACAATAAATGACTACCTAAGAATGCATGGAAATGGGGCTCAACCGGCAAGAGGTGGCCATGAGCAGGACCTTTCGACGGTGCTCCGATGGTAGGTGGATACACCTCCTCCGATGGCTCTCCTCGTTGTGAATCACGACCTTCGCCATGTTGTCACCAATGAGAAGATCACATGGGTAATCTGAGGGGCTAAAGCTGGAAGAAAAGGGATCAAAAAGCCAAAATGGTTAAGGGGGTTATATTTATAGGCGGATTTCTGGCGAGTTTCGAGGGGATCTTGCGTGCGATCAAGTGAGGGTAGGTGGAGATTCTAGGATGGACGTGGATGAGGGACGAAGTGGCTGCGAGATGGTGGTGGTTTCGAGAGTAACGAGTGAATGGAGAGGTGTGGAGAAATGGGAGAAGTGGCACCCTTGTGACCTTCTAACAAGAGGCAGAAGGTAGGCTGGACTGTTGACCAAGGTCAACAAAGAGACACGCTTGGTTGGTCCACGTGGACCAACTAGGAAATTCCATGGCAAAAATGCCCAGGAAATCGGATAACAAAAAGAATTCGATTTTATTATTTTTAGGTTAAAAAATGTTTCTAATTCTGCAGTATTTAATGCGCATTCTTATTTATTTTTTAGAGGTGTTTATTTTAGAAGTTGTTTTCTTAGGGTACATTTATAGGTATATTTACCTATGTTTTAGGTATTTTTTTTTATTTTGTATTTTTGATTTTATTATTTTATTTTATTATTCTATAAATTTACAACTTATTTTTATATACATAAATATATTTTTATTATATTTTCCTAATGTAATATGTACAATTAAATAAATAGGTGTATTATTTATATAGGGGTAGACATAGGTATTTCATTTATGAATTGTATATACCTATTTTATTTTAATGTTTTTTTTATTGTTTCATTCTTATTTTAATATTTACATATATAGTGTGCATTTTATCCGAAGCATTATTTCAATCCATCTCCAATCTTTAGATATCATTGTTATCATAAGAAGTGGGTTAGAATACCGGTGTCAGCAATCCCCAAGAATGGTTCATGAGTCACCCTTGACGAAGCGGCCTTGCGTCGTGCCGACTTAGACCCCATTTTCAACAGAACATTTAGGTTGAGCTAAGAGTTAAGTGTGAGGTTTCCAGTCAAGTCACTATCTCAAGAGTTGTACGGATGATATGAAGGGTTCTATTTAGGCACATTGAATTGGTTTATGAACATAGTCTTATGGAATCTAAAGAATTAAGTCAAGGTGATCTGAAGTATCTCCAATAACAGTCCTCAATGGGTTCCTCTCAAATTAAGTGTATTAAGGTCCTCTTAAAGCTCCAATCTTCATAATTTACTGGGACTCATTCCATTGCCTAGATTATTCTAAAGAATGCTCATGTTATGCACAATGCAAAAATACTTTTATGATGCAATTTTCAAACTCTTTTTATAGGTTTTTGAAAAGATGATGCAAATTTTTAATTTTGCAAATATTTTTGGTATTTTGGTTTTGCAAATGTTTTGTAGGTCTTGCAGACAAAAAAATTGGATAAACACTAGGTACAAAAATTTACATGGGGATGCATCTTATATTCATAAGAGTTAGGGTTTTACGAATTTACAAGGGGTATGTGATAAATTTTATTAATATAAAGAATTTTAGTGTGATGTATATATTCGTCAAACTTATTTGACAGAGGGTTTTCAAACATTTTTTGAATACTATAGTCCAAAATATTTTTTCCAGAGAATTTTATAAAAATTTACACACATTTGAAAATCATTTTGTAAAGGGTTTTCAAACAGTATAGATGGATTTTTCAAAAATATTTTGCAACCATTTTTTAAATTATTTGCAGATCATTTTTCAAACATTCTAATTTCACACAAATAAAGAAATTTTACAAACAAATATTTTACAAAGGTTGAAAATATTTACAAAATGTTTTTAAAATGGTTTTCAAAATATTTTTCCATTGGATTTTCAAACTATTTTCCAAACATTTGGCAACATGTTTTCTCATGATTTATTAATCGGTATGTACACAAATTTTGAGGAACAATAGATATCATTTTTATTAACTAATTTTATGGAAGTGTGTATATATATATTTTCAATGTTTTAGCCATATTTATTGAAAATACAAAAGTACGAGCTATGGCTAAAATACATACAAAGTATATATTGACCCCCTATACTTAGCTTGATCTATGTCCTCATAGATAGAATAGAAAGGAAGACATAACTCATACTAAGTATGGAGAAGTCTATACTACAAGGACTAAAGATTCAGAAGTCGACCGTCCCCATATACTTAGGATCAATATTCCTAAGTATAGCAGTCTGTATACCAATGCAAGGAGGGTTGAGGGTGGGAAACGAGTAAATAAATAACTCAACAGCTCGGCCTGTTGATGAAACTGCGATAAATCACTCTAAAAGTTGAAAATAGAGCTTTGTTCCCAAGTAATTAGCTACATATTTCCCCTTATCTTGCATAATTAGCATTCATGCATGCAAGCATAATATCCACATTTTAGCATTCATATTTGCATTAAATGAGAAGCCAAATCCACTTGTAAATATTCACCTGTATATTCACCATATTTCAACTATTTGTATATATTTTATACTAACTCCGAATCTAATAAAACCAACTCTATAGTGTATAAATGACTAACACTAATTAAAGAAAAATATCAAAAAAATACTAGCTTGTAAAATTGACCAATAAAACCCCAATCCAAGTTTGAAACTAGGAGCCTTAAAATGCGCATATCTCTCTCATACAACCTCCAAATTAGGTCTACTTACTTTTAAAGTAATATACATTCAAAGACCTTTGAAACAAGACCAATTTCATTAAAATCAGAGCTCTTATGCAAAACTTGGGTTTTGATCCCCTTGTGTATATTGTACATATTGACCGCTTTGCCCTTCATTTTATCTTTTTATTTTCTTAATTATTAAAAATTCAAAAAAATTAGATTAAGGTATAAATATTCTATTTTTTCATATTTTTTCTAACTTTTTTTGATTTTTTTCTCTTTTAAAAATGACAAAAAAATATAAAAGATAAAATGTGATATTTTATATCTATAAGGTACCATCCAGAAATAAATTTTTTTATATATCACTTCCTTTGATTTTTGGCCCTTCATGAAAGTTGTAGATCTCGTCGAGATGAGCAACTTTTGTGTTGACCACTTTTTGATTTAATCCCTTTTGTTTTTGCTTTTTTGATTTTTCTTTACATTTAATTTTTGAATTTTCTAGGAGCGACATGTGGCAGCTCTTGGAGCCGCCACATATCACCCCTTTTATTATTATTTTCGAATTTATTTATTATTTTCGGATTTATTATTATTATTATACATTAATTAAATAAATGCCACGTGGCCGCATCCGAGCGTGCCAAGTGGCGCCATCTCATCTCCCATCTACCCATTCCTCCCCACTTCTCCCTCGACTTAAGGGAGAAGTTAACTCCAGCAGCACACTTCACACCCCACCCCCTCCACCTTCTCCATCTCTTCTACAACCTCCAACCTCTCCCTCTTTATATCCACCTCCACCTCCCACCTTCATGAGCCATCCGCCTCTCAAGAGGAGAGAGGTCCAGCTCTGAGATCTTGTAGATGATAGCTCCAAGTGTTCCCATCGAGCGACACTTACCCGTCTCGCAGGAGAGATCCGGTGATCTCATCACCGTCGTAGCCACCTAACCGGAGCTACTAAGATCAGCCTCGCCGCGGCTTCGAGCGACGACCACGGCCGAGCCTTGCCTCAACCATTTCCAAGCATCCGACTCCAACTCCAGGTAACTTCTTCTTCTTCTCCATTCATCCCCTATTCTCCTTTCTTCTACACCCATTTCTCTCTCTTCGATTTCATCATCTTCTGTCCATCAATTCGCAAAACCGATCGCACTTCAACGGACAAATCACACGTTGCGAACGCAACAGTGATTTTTTTTTATTTATCCTAAGAATTTTCGTCAATCGATTCATCGTTTATTAGCTCCCACTAAACAAATGCATGTGAAACATGGGAATTTGTGAAATCCCCTATTCTGCCCTCCTCCACGTCTCTCTCTCCCTACTACTTCTTCTTCCTCTCCTTCCTCTCTCCGGCCACCCTCCTCGCCACCGCGTGCGTCGACACCGTCAGCGCACAATCGCACGGTCGACCCCTTCCACCGCGAGTGCCCGCACACCATCGCCGCCCTTGCGCACCTTCCTTGCACCCGCGGCCAACCATCACGCGCCCTCGTGCGTCCACCTCACAGTCGCGCCACCTCCAGCCCTCTCCGCGTCTCCAAAGAAGTAGCTCCAGCCGTGGTCGCGATCCCTGCACCACCACTACACCGTCGACATACACCCAGGCCTCCACCACCAGGTGAAGCTCCATAGAAGCCATCAAGGTCGTGTGTCGACCTTGAGCCCTCGACGCTCGGGCTGCCTACCGTTGCTCCTCCGCAGCAGGTTGTCGATTAGCACCCCCACAGCCATCGCTCTTCCTCTCCTACGCAAATGCACTCCTCCGTCAATGCCCCACGCGCGGTTGGCCGTGAGCAGCCACCTGCGGCCTTCACCACCTTCGCCTCATGGCTGAGCCGCTCCGTTTTATCGACAAGATGACCATCAGCAAGCAGCAGCGGTGCACAGCCCGCTCCGACACCGCCACCCCGCTGGCCAGCGCCAACCACATCCTCATAGACACCTTGCCGAGCCCCTTGTTCTCTAGCAACAGTAGAAGCCCATGAACCAGCCCTCCTCTATGTTTCCTCCTCACATGCACAACACATGAGATAGGGGCAAATTGCGAGGATCCCCTTGAAGCTCTTGCCAACCACGCCGCCTCCCCCGCCCCCTAGAGATCACATGCTGGGCTCGTGCATTCGGGAGAAATTGCATCCACGCTCTCTATAATATAGGTAATCACATACAGGTCCCTGTCAGCATATTTATCTTTAATCAATTTTATTTCTGTATTTGCATTTATATCCTTGTCTTTGCACGCATCTTTAGGCATTCATTTGATATCATTTTTTAAGTCTAAAAATTGCATTGTGTAGCTTAACTTGTCCTCTTTCGTATGTGAAACTTGTTTATTTTTGTGATATCAATGGAATTTATGATTAATTAATTGGTGAAATTTTGATATATTTTTCCCATTTATGCCTTTTAATGTGTAGTAAATTCTCTGTTGCTCCAAAAATCCTCATAAATTCACATTAGACTTAGGATAATTAATCTCACATTGTATCCAAAAATCATTTCATTTGCATGCATCCCGATTCCTAAATAAATCATTTAGTGATTTCATTAATTAAATTTTAATAGGTCCATTTCACATAAAAATTTAGATTTATCAATTTCCTGGATTCTTCACACTTATATCTATCTAGGATAATTTTGTTATCTGGAAATAGTGTGATTTGGTATTTATTAAAATAAATTTAGTGAAAATCACTTTGCTTTCATTTACTGTAAATTCATTTAGTGTCAGAAAATTTTAAAAAAAATTAGAGGACCTTAGTTTCATCCCATTTCATCATCTGGCCAAGTTTCATAATTTTTGAACTTAATTAGAACACTTATCTGAATTAACTCGTAAATTGGCTAGATCTTGCATGTGTCTTGCATAAAAAACCAAAAAAGACCAAAAAAATTATCCCTTGAAAATCAAACCTTGGACTTTGCTAAAAATTACCTAAGGAGACAGCTGCCTCCCTGAGTTTGACCTTAGGCTTGCCCAAGTAAAAAAATACCATTCGAGATTAATTTGCTTTAACTAAAAGTGGTTTTTGAACTGCTCTCATTATCCGACTGCAACGAATATTCTTAATTAATTTGAGCATTAATTTGTCCTAATTAACAAGGGTAGTGGGATGCATTTCAAAATGGCGCCGTTGCTGGGGAGGCGCGGCTTAGGTTAATTTGCTGTAATTCTATGTGCTTGATTTTCTATCCCCGGTAGTCTGATTCCCGGTTTTCTTATGAATATTTTCTGTCTTTTAATTTTTGTATTTTTTTTGTGCCGTTCTCTATCTGACATCAATATATTTCTGTGCGAGGAATGTGAGGAGTCGAAGATGCTTCGAAGATTTGACATTTTTAGTTTTTGAGTGATTTGAGAGAACTTGTATTTTTAATTTTATTTCTTTTTTTTCGCATCATTTCCTACGGTTCCCGTTTGGGTTCTCGCGTATGTAAAGATAGCGAAACAGTGTCCCTGTGTGCTGTGTGGATTGAATTGTAAATTAGGCTTGCACTAGCGGCTCCTCGAGCCACTCTAGGATTTGCTTGTGCTCGTAAATTTTTAGGACCACACAACACATTTAAAAGACGCATCTAGACTGCAGATCTAGTTAAAGTAACCTGTGCTTCACTCGCTAATAGAACTACTTGTCTAGGAGCGGATTTTGTCGGTTGCATCTGCATGTAGTATAAAAACGATTTCAATTCTATTTTGCATCCTGCATAAAAAGCATAGGGATCACTCTAAGTATTTTCTACTCAGCATACGCATCATAGTTTTTCGTGCATCGGCTTTTCTCGATTTCCCCCCTCTATTTTTACATTTAATTTAAACGGAAATTGGGACTGGATGATAGGTGTGTTGTGTGGTTGGATTAACAAGTGAGAACTAAACTTAAAACTGGGACTGCTAACATTATTGACCCAAAAAATAATAAAATTGGAAAATTTATTTGCGGGAGACTAATCCCCGACCTTGTTTTCAGGCTGAGTGAGGGTACTTGAGTGTGTGTGAACACCTTAAGGCAGAGCCCAAATCCCCACCTTCCATATCACGTTCTGACTAATCCTAGCAAATATCACAAGTTGAATTTATTAAGGTTCATTGACTAGTACCAAGTAGCATCTGCCTGTCTCAGGTAGATAGGGGCGAAATTGCGGTACTTCGCGACAAGTTACCAGTAACCCCTCGGGGTGAAGTTCCGGCCTTGTCAGCCTCTGCCTGCTTGCAGGTAGATAGGGGCAGGTCTTTGAGTTCATCAACATGGGATAGGAGCGAAGAGAGGAAGGACCGGCGGTATCTTAGGCGACAGGTTAAATAGGGAAGACGCATCCGGCTTTGAGCTGACTTCCCTCTAGGCTGTGTAATCCTTGCTATCTTGCTTGAAAAATCACACTTAAAATTTACAAGATTGATTGGACTCGGTTTCGGGTCCTTCACTGTGTTGAGTGTGAACCCAGGGTCTTGGATTGAATTGTTTACTTCTGGTAGGAGTCAAATCCTATCTTCACTTAGGACTCCAGATTCTTCTCGCCAAATCAAGATGAGTGACTGGGGGGATATCGAATCTTTATTGACCAATCTCTCTTTGAGCCCCCACGAAACTCCTCTTCATCGGCACAAGCACACCTTTGACCACCCAGGACTCATGACCCTCTTGAATTCTGGTTCCCTCACACCCAGGGTGGTTACTCTCAAACCAACCCTTTCCTCTCCTCTGAGCTTACCGAGGAAGACCATCGCCTCAGTAAGAATCCCTTCCTTAATTTGTCCTCTGACACAGACCTTGTTTCCTACCCAGGACTAGAGGACAAGATGCCACCTAAGCAGCCATCGGATGGGGACCCATTGCGACAAATTCTTAACCGCCTCTCCACAGACGAACATCAAAATGCAGATCTCACATCTAGAATGGGACAGATTATTGTAGCAGGAGGAATCGATCGACCAATGGTTGATGCCTACAACCCCGCGGAGAATGAGATGCACAGTTGGTTGGCACCAACGGTTCCCCCAGAAGCATTCGAGCTCAAGCCCCACTTCCTTATCCTGCTATCGAAGTTCAACGAAATGCCCATGAAGAACCATATGCCTTCCTCCGAGACTTCGAGTTGGTTTGCAACAACCTTAGTCATCCTAAGGTTGGGCAGGATTACATTAGATTGAAGGACACCCCTTTCGCCTTAGGAGATAAGGCAACACATTAGATGAAGAACCTAGGGGTGATATGTACAACTTGGATGCAGTTCAAGGACTTATTCCTGAAGAAGTTCTACCCTCTCAGTAGAACTAATAAAATGAGAACAAAGATCACTAGTTTCTCCCTAGGACCCAGTGAACCATTCCATGAAGCCTGGGATAGGTTCAATGACCTAATTCAGAAATGTCCCTGCCATGGCATTTCTAAGGCGATTTTAGTCCAGACCTTGTTCTGTGGCATGACCCCAGATATGTAGGGCTTAGTCAGTGCCACATGTGGAGGAAGCTATCTGAACAAGAACGAGAATGCAATATGGAATATACTAGAGCAGATGGCGGAAACAGGCAGGTCGCAGGCCACCAGGGCCTATCAGTTGTCTCCCTCAATCTTATCCAATGAGAGAACTAGGAGGACTATAGCGGATATGACAGAGGACCTCATCCCCGGCATGGAAATGATAGCTGACAAGTTAACTATGGTCGAGCAGATCCACAAGAGGGTCACTGACCTTGAGTCTCTCTCACGTCTGCCGAAGCAAGTGGAGGAACTTATTGAGAAGGTAGCTAAGATGAATCTACCTTCCCCTTCTGCACCACCTGCACCTGTACACCGAGCTCATCTCGTACAGGAACATGCACTGGGGCCTCAAAGTAGCTGGGTGGAGGATCAGACTTACACCCAGCAGGACCAGCATGCACCCCCACAAGTGGAGAACGGATACGAGGAGCCTCCGCAGGTGTTCGAGATCAACGAGCTGTGGTACAACCGTGACCCCATCAACAGACAGTCGGGGATGGGGAATGGTCAGCCTCACCAACCTTCCCCAGCTTACCAGGAAACCAGCTCCGTCCCTGCGCCGCTCTTTGTTCAGTCCAGGCCCGAAGGAGGGTACCAGCCTCAGCAGCACCATCAGAAGCAGCGCACATTCCACTCGGGCCTGTAAGGCCGGACACCGTCCCATCAGCAGCAGGAGTATCGACATGGCCAGCAGGCCAGTACAGAACCTCATCCGCAAGTCAGCATCAACAAGACCAGCCCACCGAATTGGAGTCCCTCACCTTGGCAATCCAGACCTTGTCTAATAAGATCCAACATATCCAGAATAACTATCTGGATATGAGAACCGATCTGAATCGTGTCTCTCGTACCCATGATCAACAGATGGCACCAAAGACCCCAATTCCTGTACAGGTTCAGGCCAACTCGAACAGCTTAACCCAAGGCCAGAACCAGCCTCGTGATTAGGTATACTATTAATATAATTCTTTATCTGAACATGAGATCCTTTCATATGATAATGTGAATCATATGTCCCTCAGGAGAGGAAGGACCGTCATACCTGATCGAGCATGGGCATCGAAGGAAGGAGCCGCCAAGTCTCTACCTGAGGAGAACTTAGAGGAAGAAGAGGAGCAGCACCACCATCACCACCACCGATAGAAGAAGAGGACTTCTGGATCCTCGAAGCAGCAAACCCACACCCGCAGAGAGTCTGATGAAACCGACGAAGAGCTCGCACCAACATCTGAGAAGGATCATCGATAAGTTGCGGAAAATGCATCATCGGTTTCGCCACAACATTTTTCCTTTAGTCAGAGTCAAAGTCCGAGTCTGTTTAAGAGTCCAAGTCTTGTACAGAACTCAGTTCCAGCTTTTTATGAAAACATTTCAGTTTCAGAACATGAGTTAGAGTCAATAATCCCTTTCCCCCGATCTCTTAAGGGTGGAAAGAAGAAAATGAAAAAATCCAAAAAGATGACCCTGAGATGAAGAGTTCTGCAACAAATACATCAAGGTCACAATCCCCTTTGACAAGTACTTGGAAATGACTCTAGCATTTCAGAAGTACCTTAAGGTGATATGCACACCTACTAGGGTTAGCAGGAAGACCAAAAGCCGTGTTGAGAAACACGTTCTGTCAGTAGCAACGACTTGTGCAATAAAGAACTCGTTTCCAAGGAAATGAAGAGACATGGGTGCACACTATGAGGTGAGTCATGTTGATGACATCGCGTTTGCACGCACTCTCCTAGACAACGGATCCTCAATTAATTTAATGCCTACAACCCTCTATGAGCGGCTTAATCTCGAACCTCTTAGGAAATCTAGAGCCCTCCTGCAATTTGCTGATAAATCAACCAAGAGGTCCCAAGGAGAATTGAGGAATGTTGTGATAAAAGTCGAGGGGCAGGAATACATGGTGGACTTCACTATCCTAGATATGGAAACCCCTCATTATTGGAGAGATTCCCAAATCATCTTTGGCAGGCCCTTCCTCAGAACAACAGGAACCTTGTTTGATTATAAGATTGGGAAGATCCAGTTCCAAACTCCAGGAGGAGATGAGGAACTCAAGATGAAGCAGACCAGATGGCAGAGACCGGATTCTGAATCCAGCACCGATTACTCTTCAACCGAAGAAGACTGCGATCATGTAGACACAATTGGACCATGGAGACAGAACCCAGCCAGCACCAATGAGTCCATCCCCTCCGGAGATAATCCCATGCGTGAGTCAGTTTGCGAGGTCCTCAGAGACGAATACAGCTCAGAACTTGCATCTTCCTACATCTTCGATGACTTAGAGGCCCAACTGGGCCTGTCAATCCTTCCCTCTTTAGGACAATCGGAAGATGAGGATGACGAGTCGGACGCAGCTTTTTCCGATTGCATGGAGACCTTTCACGATTTGACTCCTGGGCCGAATAACTTGGTGGCAGTAATTACAGAGAAAGATCCAGGCACTTCCAACACCGAACCAGATTTGATTGAGCTAGATTTCCTAGACGATCACACCATACCTGAGCTCAAGCCTTTACCCACAACACTGAAATATGCCTTCCTTGCGGGTCAAGAGAAGAAATATCCGATCATCATCAGTTCGCGATTGACCGAGGAGCAGGAATCTCGCTTTCTAGAGATCCTGGAGAAAAACCGTAAGGCAATAGGCTGGAGAATTTCCAATCTCCACAGGATAAATCCTGCTTTGTGTTCGCACCATATCTACTTGGAGAATGAAGCCAAACCCTCTCCTGAATTCCAACGCCATTTGAATCCAAATTTACGAAAGATAGTGAAAAAGAAGATAGAAAAATGGTGCAACGCGGGTTTCATTTATCCCATCTCCGACTCGAAATGGGTGGCCCCTATCCATGTGGTCCTGAAAAAGTCAGGAATTCAGACGGCCACCAACGAGGATGGAGAGGAGATCGTGATGCGAGTGCCCATGTCGTGGCACGTCTGTGTGGATTACAGACGCTTGAATGCCACGACAAAGACGGATAATTTCCCCCTACCATTCATTGATCATATCTTAGAGAGACTAGCGGGGAAAGAATTCTTCTGTTTCTTGGATGGGTTCTCGGGATACAATCAAGTTGCCATAGCTCCGGAGGACCAGAAAATGACCATTTTCACATGCCCCTTTGGTACCTATGCTTTCAGGCGCATTCCTTTTAGGTTATGCAATGCTCCAGGTACTTTTCAAAGGTGCATGATTGCTGTATTCGCCGAAATGGTCGGCGAATTCCTGGAAGTCTTCATGGACGACTTCTCGGTCCATGGCGATTCCTTCAATTCCTGTCTTAGGAATCTGGATCGAGTCCTCAAACACTGTTGTGAGGTTAATCTGGTGCTCTCCTGGGAGAAAAGTCACTTCATGGTGATGGAGGGCATTGTGTTGGGGCACGTCATCTCCAAGAGAGGAATGGAGTTTGACCCTGCCAAGGTGGATGTGATCAGACGACTCCAGCCACCAACCAACATCAAGCAGTTGCGGTCATTCCTCGGGCATGTCGGATTCTATCGGAGATTCATCAAGGATTTTTCTAAGATTGCCCGATCGCTAACTGAGCTTTTAAGCAAAGACATGGAATTTATTGTTGATCACAAATGTCTAGAGGCCTTTAAGCTATTACAAGGAATGATCATGGACGCACCTATCCTTCAAGCCCCAGATTGGTCTCTACCTTTTGAGATCATGACGGACGCATCAGATTTCGTTGTTGGGGCTATGTTAGGACAAAGGACAGATGGCATCCCGTTTGCAATCCACTACGCAAGCAAAGTGCTTGATACCGCTCAGCGTAACTATACACTTATGGAAAAGGAGATGCTTGCGGTAGTGTTTGCCTTGGACAAGTTCAGATCTCACTTAATTGGATCCAAGGTAATTGTGTTCACTGAACATATGACGCTACGATACTTGATGGAGAAGAAGGATGCGAAGACGCATCTTCTTTGGTGGATTTTACTTATCCAGGAGTTTGACTTGGACATCCGTGATAAATCTGGAAAGAAGAACGTAGTAGCCAATCATCTCTCTCGTCTCGAAGATCTTAATACTTCCGAGGATTCACCTATTCGAGACTCCTTCCCCGACGAGTCGATTTTTGTTATCGACTCACTCCCATGGTATGCCAACATCGTGAACTATCTTGTCACTAAGAAAGTTCCCGAAGGTTGTCCCAAGAGCCACATCGATCGACTGAAGTAGGATGCTAGACACTACCATTGGGAGGATCCGATTCTTTTCTTTGAAGGACAGGATTGTGTCTGAAGATGGTGTATTCCTCTAGAGGAGTACCAGAGTGTCCTTTCTTTATGCCACAACTTGGAGGCAGGAGGACACCACTCCGAGAAGAGGACCGCATGGAAGGTACTTCAGTGTGGCTTTTACTGGTCGACTCTGTTTCACGATGCCATCACCTTTGCGAAGTCATCTCCAGTTTGTCAGAGAATGGGAGGAACCATTGGTTCCAAGGATGAGATGATTATGCAACCAATCATCATTGGTGATGTCTTTGATGCCTGGGGCATCAATTTCATGGGCCCATTCCCTGTTAGCCACGAATTCGAATACATCCTTCTTGCGGTAGACTATCTATCCAGATGGGTGGAGGCTATCCCGACCTGAGTCGCAGACTGCAGGACTATCTGTAAATTCATCAGAGAGCACATCATCTCTAGGTTCGGGATCCCCAAAATGATTATATCAAAAGGAGGTAGCCATTTTGTAAACCGGGAGGTAAAGAAACTCCCGAAGGACTACGACATTGAACACCGTGTCGCTAGTACTTACCACCCACAGACCAATGGTATGGCTGAGGTGTCAAATCGGGAGGTGAAAACTATATTGCAAAAGCTTGTCCGCGCGGACAGGAAGGACTGGTCTCAGATTTTGGATCAAGTCCTATGGGCGTATAGGACAGCTTACAAGACACTATTAGGAACCTCCCCATTCTGAATGGTATTCGGAAAGCCATGCCATTTGCCAGCAGAACTAGTGCATAAATCAGAATGGGCAATCAAGAAGGTCAATTGGAACATGCACCTTGGGCAGAAGCAGAGAGATATGGATATGAATGAACTTGTGGAAGTCAAAAACCGCGCATATGACAACAGTTTGGTGTACAAGGACAAGGTTAAGCGTTGGCACGATAGATATATCAGACGAAAGACCTTTGTTCCTGGAAAGAAGGTATGCTTGTTTAATGCTAGGCTGAAGATCTTCCAAGGCAAGTTGAAGTCCAAGTAGACATGTCCATTTGTCGTCCGTACGGTAAATGATAGTGGATGTGTCGAGATCTCTGATCTCGCAGATGACGCATCGACATTCCTTGTGAATGGACAACTGTTGAAGCGCATCGTCGAATCCAAGAGCAGCTAGTCCATGTTGAGGAGATTGTATTCATGCACGAGACAGATTCAGTAGATACACCTCAAGCCGCGCATGAGACCTTGCAGCAGTGAGCTTTAGCCATCAGCAGCATCTTGAAAGATTTAGACCGACTCACTTGTATATATCACCATTGCTGTACATTCTACCCTTTCTCCCCCGTAACTCTAGTAACTCATCCCATCATCATTGATTACCATCTTGGACCATACTTAGGATGACCAAATCCTAAGTATAGGGGGGACGAGCCACCTGAGTCTACTCTCTGTACATCCTCCAGATCACATCGGTCCTCATACTCAATTCCATCCTATACTTAGTCTGACCTGAGCCTAAGTATAGGGGGGGGACCGATGCCCATATTGTATATTCGTCCATTTCTCTTCTTGACCTCGTCTGCCCCATTTTTTGTCTTGTTCTACACTTAGGCAGCCAGAGCCTAAGTATAGCGGGGCGGAGCTACTTCTATACATTTTGTAATTTTAGCTCTCCTACGCTTAGTCCGAGCTATGTCTTTTTCATCGCTTTTCGTACTCTGAGGACATAGCATACACTAAGTATAGGGGGTGTATATATATTACATATATACTTTACCCATAGCTCGTACTTTCACGTATTTTCGCGTATTTTTGTATATATTATGCAATAATTACGACATGGGTAAAAATTGAGTATAATACTTGTATAAAAAGTTGTAAAATTCTTGTAAAACATACTTTTGTAAAATTAGTTGTAAAATAGGATGTATACCAAAAAAAACTTGTATACTATGTATATTATGTACTAATTGTATCAACTAAAAAGTGTTGTTGTATACCAGAAAATAAAACAAAAATAAAGGCTTCTTATTTATTCTTGCATCCTTGCATTAAAAAAAAGAGTCTTGCATTTCATTCATAGCATGTCATCTGCACCTCATCTGCATATCTTGTATGTGCAAGGTGAAAAGCTAGTGGGTTCTGAACGAAGTTATGAATATATGTTGAGGATGGACTTGATTTGACCTTAATCCACCTAATTTCAGAGGAATCTTATAGGAACTGGAGTTAAGATTTCTCAGGTCAAGTGAGTTAATTCTTTGAGTCCGCAAGTCTATGTTCACATGTCATCTTGATTAGTCTAAGTAGAATATCTCGTGCGCACGCATGATTCTTTTAGACAGTGACCTAACTTGGACAAGCACAATGCACATAGCTCTTCATTGATGAGGTGGTGAGGAGGTAGAATCCTTTAGCTTGGAGTAGCACACGGGTGGAAACATCCGTCCTCCTCTAGGGAGGGTAGTGCATCTCAACCTAGTCTGGTGGTGTTGACGTCTGAGGATAGGATGCTGTGGGTTGCAATAATACTTCAAAAGAGGGATAGTCTACTGGCTCAAGAGAAAAAACTCATGATGTACATGCTGCACCTTGTATATAGTTCCAAAAAAAGAGAAAAAAAGAAAAAAAATATAAGAAAAAAAATGCAAGAACTCCAAAAAAATAGACAGGCCAGAAAAAATATTGCTTGTCGGAGTATGTATATTAGCAAGAAGTCTGCAGCTCGATGACATGGCTACACTGGTCAGGCATCCCGGGATAGGTAGCTACACTGGCTACCGTCCATTCTTTTCCCCACCCCCTCCTCTTGAGCTGGTCGCACTTGAACTTAGAAGGGAATACCCCGCTCCTCGAGGAAATAGTTACTGGATCGGGTAATTAGAGTTACCTTGTTAGAGGAGGCTGGTTCTGAGCCATTTCTGATGTGGAGAGTTACATTTACACTTACACAGTAGAAGTAAGAATCATAGTCATCAGAAATTTGCGTATGACGATTTGTTCTGACATGGCTGTTGAGGCGTCTTGAATATAAGACTTGTGGAACTTGAAGTTTGTTAGGTCTTAAGTTCAGATCCCAATAAGGTTCCGCCACACAATTAATCCAAAGGTCGAGTCAAGCTCCATTTTCAACTTTTGTTCATGACCTTGGTATGGAACCCAATCTCATTTCACTCTTGCATTTCATTTTAGTTGCTCGGTCATGAGCAAGGTTTAAGTATAAGGGGTTGATGAATCTGTGATTCATCACTCTAAAAGTTGAAAATAGAGCTTTTTTCCCGAGTAATTAGCTGCATATTTCCCCTTATCTTGCATAATTAGCATACATGCATGCAAGCATAATGTCTGCATTTTAGCATTTATATTTGCATTAAATTAGAAGACAAATTCACTTGTAAATATTCACCTGTATATTCACCATATTTCACCTATTTGTATATATTTTATACTAACTCTGAATCCAATAAAACTAACTCTATAGTGTATATATGACTAACACTAATTAAAGAAAAATATCAAAAAAATACTAGCTTGCAATTTGACCAATAAAACCCCAATCCAAGTTTGAAACTAGGAGCCTTAAAATGCGCATATCTCTCTCATACAACCTTCGAATTAGGTATACTCACTTTTAAAGTATAAAACATTCAAAGACCTTTGAAACAAGACCAACTTCATTAAAATCGGAGTTCGTATGCAAAACTTGGGTTTTGGGCCCCTTGTGTATATTGTACATATTGACCATTTTGCCCTTCATTTTATCTTTTTATTTTCTTAATTATTAAAAATCCAAAAAAATATATTAAGTTGTAAATATTCCTTTCATATTTTTTTTAACTTTATTTTGCTTTTTCTCTCTTTTAAAAATGAAAAAAAATACAGAAGATAAAATGTGGTATTTTATATCTATAAGGTACAACCCAAACATACATTTTTGTACAGATCACTTCCTTTGATTTTTGTCCCTTCACGAAAGTTTTAGATCTCGTCAAGACGAGAAACTTTTATGTTGACCACTTTTTGATTTAATCCCTTTTGTTATTTCTTTTTTATTTTTCTGTACATTTAAGTTTTGAATTTTCTAGGAGCGACATGTGGCAGCTCCTGGAGCCGCACATGTCAGCCCATTTATTATTATTATTTTCGAATTTATTTATTATTTTCGGATTTATTATTATTATTATACATTAATTAAATAAACGCCACGTGGCTGCATCCGAGCGCTCCAAGTGGCGCCCTCTCTTCTCCTATCTACCCATTCCTCCCCACTTCTCCCTTGACTTAAGGGAGAAGTTAACTTCGACGACACACTTCACACCCCACCCCCTCCACCTTCTCCATCTCTTCTACAACCTCCAACCTCTCCCTCTTTATATCCTCTCCACCTCCCACCTTCATGAGCCATCCGCCACTCAAGAGGAGAGAGGTCCAGCTCCGAGATCTTGTCGGTGACAGCTCCAAGAGTTCCCATCGAGCGACAATGACCCATCTCGCAGGCGAGATACGGTGATCTCATCACCATCGTAGCCATCTAACCGGAGCTACTAAGATTAGCCTCGTCGTGGCTTCGAGCGTCCACCACGGGCGAGCCTCGCCTCAGCCATTTCCAGGCATCCGACTCCATCTCCAGGTAACTTCTTCTTCTCCATTCATCCACTATTCTCCTTTCTTCTACACCCTTTTCTCTCTCTTCGATTTCATCATCTTCTGTCCATTAATTCGCAAAACCGATCGCACTTCAACAGATAAATCACGCATTGCGAACCCAACGGTGATTTTTATTTATTTTTTCCGAAGAATTTTCGTCAATCGATTCATCATTTATTCACGCCCGCTAAACAAATGCATGTGAAATAGGGGATTTTGTGAAATCCCAGCGCACAGTCGTGCGGTCAACCCCTTCCACTGCGAGTGTCCGTACACCATCACCGCCCCTGCGCACCTTCCTTGAACCCGTGGCCAACCATCTCACGCCCTCGTGCGTCCACCTCACAGTCGCACCACCTCCAGCCCTCTGCACGTCTCCAAAGAAGCAGCTCCAGCCGTGGTCGCGATCCCTGCACCGCCACTACGCCGTCGACATACACCCAGGCCTCCACCACCAGGTGAAGCTCCATAGATGCCATCAAGGTCGTGTGTCGACCTTGAGCCCTCGACGCTCGGGCCGCCTACCATTGCTCCTCCGCAGCAGGCCGTCGATTAGCACCTCTATAGCTGGCGCTCTTCCTCTCCTGCGCAAGTGCACTCCTCCGTCAATGCCCCACGCACGGTTGGCCGTGCGCAGCCACCTGCGACCTTCACCACCTCTGCCTCGTGGCTGAGCCTCTCCTTTTTATCGACAAGACAACCATCAACAAGAAGCGACAGTGTACAGCTCGCACCGCCACCGCCACCCCGCTGGCCAGCGCCGACCACATCCTCATAGACACCTTGCCGAGCCCCTTGTTCTCTATCAACAGCATAAGCTCTATGAACCAGCCCTCCTCTTTGTTTCCTCCTCACATGCACAACACATGAGATAGGGGCAAATTGCGAGGATCCCCTTGAAGCTCTTGCCAATCACGCCGCCGCACCCGCCCCCTAGAGATCATGCGCTGGGCATGTGCATTTGGGAGAAATTGCATCCACATACTATGTCATATAGGTAATCACATACAGGTCCCTGTCAACACATTTATCTTTAATCAATTTTATTTCTGTGTTTGCATTTATATCCTTATCTTTGCACGCATCTTTAGGCATTCATTTGACATCATTTTTTAAGTCTAAAAATTGCATTGTGTATCTTAACTTGTCCTCTTTCGTATGTGACACTTGTTTAACTTTTGTGATATCAGTGGAATTTATGATTAATTAATTGGTGAAATTTTGATATATTTTGCCCATTTATGCCTTTTAATGTGTAGTAAATTCTCTGTTGCTCTAAAAATCCTCATAAATTCACATTAGACATAGGATAATTAATCTCACAGTATATCCAAAAATCATTTCATTTGCATGCATCCCGAGGTCTAAATAAATCATTTAGTGATTTCCTTAATTAAATTTTAATAGGTCCATTTCACATAAAAATTTAGATTTATTAATTTTCCTGGATTCTTCACACTTAGATCTATCTAGGATAATTTTTATATCTGGAAATAGTGTGATTTGGTATTTATTAAAATTAATTTAGTGAAAATAACTTTGCATTCATTTACAATAAATTCATTTAGTGTCAGAAAATTCTAAAAAAATTAGAGGACCTTAATTTCATTCCATTTCATCATCTGGCCAAGTTTCATAATTTTTGAACATAATTTGAACACTTATCTGAATTAACTCGTCAACCCTTTACATCTGGTCCCGAAGAAATCTAGGATTACTATCGTAAAGAATGACCATGGTGAGGAGATTCCTACATGGGTACCTGCTTCATGGCATGTCTGTGTAGATTACTGACGCCTGAACTCAGCTACCAAGAAGGATCACTTTCCGCAGCCCTTTATTCATCATATTACTGAGAGGTTGACAGGGAAAGAATTTTTTTGCTTCTTGGATCGGTATTTGAGATACAAACAAGTTTCTATCCCTCCTGGGGATCACGAGAAAACTACTTTCACTTGTCCGTTTGGCACCTACGCCTTTAGACGGACGCACTTTGGATTGTGTAACACCCCCTACATTCCAATGGTGTATGTTGGCCAATTTTGTCAACATGGTGGGTAGTTTCCTTGAGGTCTTCACGGACGATTTCTCGATCTATGGGGATAGTTTTGACACATGTCTTACTCATTTAGACTGAGTTCTTCAACGTTGTTGTGATGTAAACCTAGTGCTCTCGTTGGAGAAGAGTCACTTTATGGTGACTAATGGGATTATATTAGGCCATGTCATCTACAAACATGGTATGGAGGTTGACCCGACTAAGATTATGTGATTTCCAAGTTAGAGCCACCGCAGAATTTGACGTAGTTGAGGTCATTTCTGGGACACATAGGATTCTGTAGGCGATTCATAAAGGACATCAACAAGATCGCCAAACCTTTGACTGAGCTTCTGTGTAAGGAGAGTGAGTTTGTTGTCAATGAGAAAATCCTCCTTGCATTCAATTAGATGAAAGAAATGGTTACTAGTGCTACTGTCTTACAGCCATCGGATTGGTCTCTTCCTTTTGAGATTGCAAGAGACACCTCGGATTTTGTAGTTGGAGATGTTTTAAGACAGACAAGGGATGGGATACTATTTGCTATACACTGTGATAGCAAGACTCAGTATGAAGCACAACGAAATTATATAGTTAGGGAGAAGGAGATGTTATCAGTTGTGTTTGGGATAGATAAGTTCAGATCTTACCTCATCGGTTCCCACATTATTATATATCGATGCTTGCATTCAAAGAAGGATGCCAAACCACGCCTTATCAGATATTCGAGATAAACCTGGAGTGAAAAATGTTGTGACAAATCACCTTTCTCGTATCATGGATGTAGAGACCTCTGAGCAGAACATGATCCCTATTTCTGAAACCTTTCGAGATGAGGCAATTTAGTCTGTGGAGTCACTCCCATGGTATGCTGATATTGTGAACTATGTTGCCTCCGAGAATGTTCCATAAGATTGGTCGAAGTACAAGGTAGACAGATTTCTGTCAGAGTTTCATTATAACCAATGGGAGGATCCGTACCTATTTCGTGAGTGTGCGGACTGTATCTGGAGATGGTGCATTCCTCAGGAGGAACACACCAGTGCACTTGAGTACTATCACAAACTAGAACCTTGTGGGCATCATTCGATGAAACCCACAACATTAAAGGTTTTACAGAGTGGCCTGTGCTGGCCCACATTGTTTAAGGACGCTATAGAGTAGGTTTAAGGTTGTATTGACTGCCACAAAATGGGAGGAATCGTTGGTGTCAAAGATACAATGCTCCTAATATATATATAGATTTCTAATGTTTTTGATGCTTTGGGCATAGACATCATAGGCCCATTTCCTGTCAGTCAGGGATTTCAGTACATCCTGCTCACCGTGGATTATGTTAGTCAATGGGTGGAGGCTGTCCCCACCCGAGCTACAGATAGTTGTACAGAGTGTTCCTTTGTCAAGGACCACATTATTGTGCAGTTTGAGATTCCCAAAATACCGATTTCAGATGGGGGAAGCCATTTCATTATTAGAGAAGTAAAGCAGCTTATGATGGAGTACGCCATTGAGCACCGAGTTGCGTCTCCTTACCACCCTCAACCTAATGGTTTGGCAAAAATTTCAAATAGGGAGATCAAGATGATATTACAAAAACTTGTACGTCCAGATAAGAAACTGGTCCCAAATGCTTGATTTGATTCTATGGACTTATCGGACGACGTACAAGTCTCCTTTGGGTATGTCTCCCTACAGATTGGTGTATGGAAAGCCTTGCCACCTGCTAGTGGAATTAATTCACAAATCTTCTATGGGCACTCAATATATGCAATCTTGATTATGAGAAGGTGGGAAAGAATAAGTATTTGGATTTGAATAGATTACTGGAATTCTGAGACTTTGCATATGATAACTCACTCATGTATAAGGATAAAGTCAAGTGCTGGCATGATAAAAACATTCGAAGGAAGACTTTCTCTCATGATCATAAAGATTGGTTATTAGATGCTAAGTTGAAGCTGTTTCAAGGAAAATTGAAAAGCAAATGGTAAGGACCGTTCATTGTGAGATCTGTGCATGACAATGGGAGCATTGTCATATCTAGGTTGTCATCTGACGCACATCCATTTTTTGTGAACGGACATTTGCTGAAGCCATATCTAGATCATGATACATTCCTTTCCGTTGTTGATTCTATATCTGTGGTATTAGATGATGATCTTTTGATTCCATCTTCTGCATTTGATGCATGAGCTGACAACCATTTGTATATCCTTTCATTTCATTCTTTCTTCTTCCATTTTATCATCCACCCCTTTTCCGTGTATGTATATATGCTATACTTAGGATGTGCTTTATTCTAAGTATAGGGGGGTGAATGATTTGCGTTTTTCATATTCGTCCTGTTCATCACTCATGTTGTTGCATATACTTAGGGATACTCTATCCTAAGTATAGGGGGTGATGTTGTTCATATCGTCTCATTGTGTTTTTATTCTTTTGTTCTCTCGATTGTCCCCCATACATGTTGATATTCTATACTTAGAGCTAATCTACCCTAAGTATTGGGGGACAAGTCGATCCATTGAGTCTGTACACTCTTTTCATTATTTCTTTTGAGTCATTGTAGCATAAGAGTCTTTTCACCTTTCTATGCATAGCATGAGTTATGTATTCCTTTGGCGCTCTCTGATCATTATGAGGACAATGTACGAGCTATGTATAGGTGGTGTCCTATATATTGTATATATACTTTAGACATAACTTGTACTTTTAATATGATTATTTTGGGCATATGTATATAAATTTATGAAATCCACTTATGTATATAGACTTTGATAACCTTTAAAAAAAGAATCAGCACCAATAAAAACAAAACAAAACAAAACAAAACAAACAAAATAAAACGAACAAAAAAAACAAAAAAACAAAAAAAAACAAAAAAATTTCTTATATATACTTGTATATATTTTACTAACCCTTTTTCCTTAAAAAAACTTTAATCCTACAAAACCAAAAGTCTATGAAAAAATGCATAATTAAAAAAAATAAAAAATCTTTCTTTTTACATGTGCATTATTTTTCTAACTTTTCCAAAAACTCATAAAAAATTCAAAATTAGAAACTTGTTTAAAAAAACTGCTTTCTACATTGTACATATTTCTTGAATTTGCATGTGCATTTTTCAGGATGGTATTGACATTTAAACTAAGTCTGGAATAAAGTTGAAGAATGGAGCTTAGTTGGGCCTTAATCCATTTAATTTCAGAGGAACCTTATAAGAAATGGAGTTAAGACTTTTCAGGTCCTAGCGACATAATTCTTTAATTCCATAAGACTATGTTCACATCATCTTGATTACTCTAAGTAGAATATTTAACAACACACGCAAGATTCTTTTAGACCGTGGTTTATCTTGGACAAGCACTCTTTGCATAGCTCTACTATGAGGTTAGTACTTCTAGGTAGAACCTCTCATCTTCCTCTAGGGAGGGTTGTGCTTCTCAACCTGATCTAGTAGCATTGGGGTCTAAAGACAGTATGTTGTGCGGTTGCAATAATGCTTTAAAAGTGGAATAGTCTACTAGCTCAAGAGGAAAAACTCCTTATGTACAAGTTGCACCTTGTGTATATTTTCAAAAAAAAAGAGAAGAGAAAAAATGCAGAATCTCCAAAAGAGGAAAGGCTTGATTGAAAAGTAAAATGTTTGTCAGAGTGTATAAACAAGGATAAAGAAAAAAAGAAAATAATAAGAGCTTCAAAGTCAATTTTTTGTAAGCTTGCACATGGATGACTTGACTACACTGGTCATGCATCCAAGGATAGGTAGCTACACTTATTACTATCCATTCTTTTCTCCATCTCCTCTTCTTAAGCTTGTTGTATTTGAACTTAGAAGGGAATTTCCCCTCTCCTCGAGGAAAAAGTTGCTAGACTGGGGGACTAGAGTTACCTTGTTGAGAGAGGCTATTTCATTGCTACTTTTGAGATGAGGATCTATATTTCACTTACACCGTACAAGTAATGATTCATAGTCATAAGAATTTGTTTACGTAGACTATTTCTGATCTCACTGTTGAGGAGACCTGAAAAGGAGTCTTGTGGAACTTTGAGGTTGTTAGGTTTTAAATCCATTTCTCATTAAGGTTCTGCCATACTAATAATCCAAAGGTCAGACAGAGCTCCATACTACAATTTTATGAAGATAAGTTTAATACTCAATATGGTCCTAGTTTCTTTTTTTTCCTTTAATTTTCTTTTATTCACTTATTCTTTCAAATAAGTGTTTACTAAGGGACTAGCAAAGGTAAAACATAGGGGGATGATGAATCTGAATTTCATCATCTTTATTCATTTATTTTAGCTTAAAATCCGTTATAAAACACCTGTATATAATACCAACTCCATATTCTAGTAACTTGCATCTGTGTGTAAATATTGTACACTTATTACTATTTTAACCGAAAATAAATAAAGAAAGAAAGAAAGAAAAAATAACAAAAAAAGGAAGACTATATATATGTAATAGATACAGGCTGACCCGTACCCTGAGAGAAGGTCAAGACTTGACTTGATCGACTAGGAATAAAGTAGGGGGAGATAGGGTCCTCAATCAGAAAATTATAAAACATTGTGTATATATTTGTATACTTACACTATTTTATTTATACATAAATTGATCTCAAATTAAACAATTTTCAAAACAAAAATTGTAAAAAACATGTTTGCAAATTAAATTCATGTACAGAAAAAAGCAACCACACTAGAAAAAAGCCATAAGGGATAATTGAAAGATCAATTCCGGCTCCATATGAACTTGAATTAAATATAACTCACTTCCGTTGTATTCTAAATTAAATTATCTTTAAAATGTCTATGATTTTATAATTCTTGGAGTTACAATTGAAAAATCAGTTTTCTAGGGTGGTTTGTGCAATTTTACCGTTTATTTGTACATATTGTCTTTGTAACTATTTTTTATAATTATTTAAAATAAAAAGTTAATAAAAATAATATAAAAATATAATAAAAATTTAAAAACAAACAAAAAAAATCTGATTTCCTTATTTAACTATGTGTATATTGTACCATATGTAATAGTATACCTATATAGTTGATATTGATAAATAGCCACCAAAAAATAAAAAAACTAACATATATTATTTATTTTTATAAAGTGATAAAAATGCAAAAAAAATAATTTTTATAAATATGTTTAACACTAATCCTTTCTTATCTTTTTCTCATTTCAATCTTTTTCTCTTATCTCTTATATTCATTCAATTGAATATTCAAACCCCATTCTCTATCTATAACATGGCTCCCTCTCCCTTATTTCAATTTCATCAATGTTTGGTGAGAGGAGCCTATTCTCTGAGAGCTATCTTGTCATAAAAGGGTGCCTAGCCTCCAAGCCATCCGATGACAGCGGGTCGGCCTTCGTTGAGGCAATTACGGTCTTTTCCACTCCTAAGGTGAGATCCATTCTTATTCTCTTATTATTAACCTAGTTTAATCGTAGTTTAATTTTCACATTTTTATTTTGTTGTCATTTTTTCTCTAGATCTTAGAATCACACATCATAATTTGATCTGAATCCGATCCGATATTTGATGTCCTTTTCTTGATCCCTTTGCTTCACGTTCTACCTACACGATCTTTGACCTCCGACCACGCATGGTGGTCGGAAACACGGTTCCATCCGCCATTTTCCTCAGAACTTCACCACTCATGTATCTCGATTTTATTTTATTTTATAATAATCTTCACATAGTTGTCATGCTCGCATCCTAATTTGTTTATAAAAATAAAAAAAATAAAAAACACATTGTTTTTTCTTTCTAACATTTATTTTGCAGGAGCAAATAAAAAATAAAAAAATAAAAAAATAAAATGACAAAAATTTCACAAAAACCAATGTAGTTAGAATATGAGATTCCTTTTTCCTTTAATTGATTTTCGATTATTTGAATAACCCTCGGGAATTGTAGCATCCCTGAGTTCGATCATGTTAGCTATACAGGTAATAAGTTGCAAAAAGTTTTATCGCTTCATTATTCTTGTAATTGACTATTGGCATGAGAAGAACAAAATAAATGTGTTTGTTGATGCTTTATTGGGTTGCACCGACTTGTTCATACTTTAATAATTTAAAAACCCGTGAAAAGCATGCCAACAGGCTGGTCCTAGGAATTTAATGATGGGGACACTTTTCTTATAGCACAAAGAACCTCTCCCTATCCTCATGAATGGATTCATGTGTGGCTTGGGCGAATTTCTCTATACGGGCATGCATCTGATTGAGTCGCCCAAGACGGTAGTACTTGTGCAAGAAGGCTGATTTCAGTTCTTCCCAGGTGATGACAACCTTCCCCTAGTGGTTGATCCAATGAATGGACATATCCTGAATACTGAAGGGAAATGTCGTCATCTTGACTACGCCAAGAAGTATACCTGTGTAATGAGTGGTGCCGCAAATGTGCCTAAACAGTTGTGGATGAATATATGGTTCTTCATTGGCGTTTCCAAGGAAAATGGGCAAGAGTGCTAGCAGTAGAGGATTCAATATGAATTAGGCATGGATTGCCGGAATCTGGATCCATTCAGTGACTTGCCCCACCCCAGGATTGTATGTTTCTTTTAGAGTCAGCTTGGGTCGCTCTACTCTAGGTCATCTAGATCTCCTCCACCTCCACCTTTTGGATCTTCCTTGAATCCTCATTCATTTTCTATCCTTCCCCTCAAGACATTGAGCATTTCTAGGAAGGCAACCTATTCTAAGGCCTGATCTATGAGTTGCTGCTAGATTTCTTGAATAGAAGCAAGGATTTGAGCGTTCACAATATTCTGATCCAGCTGCGGACTCCGATCTGGGTGAGGTGGTGGTTGTGGTCCCTTCCCCTTTCCTCCTGGTTCCATCTCATTCTCTTACCCTAAGTTTGATTCTATCACGACTCTTGGCTCCATATTAGGCTCTTGATCTGCAAATGGAGTAATGCCCCGATCAGTCTGTATGGAGGCACCATAAGTAGCAAATCGATCTGTATTATGGTCAACACGGAATTTCATTAAGATCGGATGTGTATATGGAATGAAATCAATTACCATCCACAATGGGCCTATTTGGGGACGAGAGTGATCCCGGTTTATTGGAGAAAATGGGGAGTCTGGAGATCGGTTCACGGAGTCTGAACCGGGTTCTCGAGAATCATCCCAAATTATTGGAGGTGACGAGTCACCCCAAATTATTGGAGGTGATGAGTGCATGGAATCAATGTTGGTGTCGGCGGGGTCCCGACTAAGCCATCTGTGTGTCGCCATCTCAAAGGTCAAAAGGAGATCGAGATTGGAAGAATGATACAGACGCCAAACAGAAAATAAAGGGAGTGTAAAATAGTAGAAGGCTCTAATGAGCGGGGGATCAAATAGGGAAGCGAAGTAAAGAAGGTGAGAAAAAGGGCACACAATGTGTAGGGATGATATTTGTACCTTAATCTAATTCAAACAAACACAAGACAAGGGTAGGTTCACCCACTCATCACATGTGAAGCCGTAAAAGTTCAGCTATTTTTTTCTTTAAATTTTATCGTTATTTTCAGGAAATATTATCCCAAGTCCTTAAGTTCGCTAGCCTTATAGGAGCGTGTGTACTGCCAGGCGAGTGCCTCGTACTTGTTCCATCTCCTTTGTAACCTATGATCTGCGCGCTTAAAGGTCCTTGATCCCGTTCCTGGGCGGCTACTCTGCCAAAGAAATAGAAAGGAAGCCTATAGGAGAAACCACAACTTCGGTCCTCCCTCGTAAAAGAATCACCCGTGAGCATGCAAGGATCTACTCAGACACAAACTGATGAGGCAGACACACCCGTGAGGGCGTGTCCTATGCTCAGTACTTCAGACCAAGTTGGATGCTCCATACAAAGCGGGAACACCGTGCTCAACTAGGCCATACTCGGTCACGTACGATAGAAGCACCAATACTTCACCAACCCAAGTGATAACCAAGGCACCACAGATCGAGATTTGGGCTCTTATGAGTGTACATGAAAAAAATGTGGGATTTATGAATGCCAAACAATGAATGGTTCGTTATGAATTTTAATTAAGGTCAAGTTTATTTAGTAGTCCCTTTTTTAATTTTTGGGTTTTCAAATTTTTTAGTATATTTTACAGCAAGCCTCCTAATGATTTTTTGTATTTTTCCTTTATGTCCTAAGTAATATAAACACAAGGAAGAGAGGACGGAAAAGCCATGCAAGTTGTCACTAAGCTGGAAATCTCACCATAGTGACTAATGATGCATGCAAAGAATGAATTACTTACATTGCTTCCCAGCTCTCTCCATGCAGGATGCAAGACAGAATTTAAATATTTTACACTATATGACGATATGAAAAGGCGATAAAACATCCTAAATAGTAGCTGATATTATCGGGAAGAACCAAATGCCAATCACTCAGAAATGAGATCCAAAATTCCGGTCTCTGTAGTGCATCAGTGTCCGCCACAACGGATCCTACAAGCATTGTATAGCACTTCTCTCGGTGCTCGATCTAAAGTCCAAATAATCGACAATTAATTTTTTGACTACGTCCAAGCGTGTATCACTATAGGTGCATGCAATGTTGTTAGGGCTTTGGACCTAGCTATCGAGTCAAACAACTGACTATCTAAGGGCTTACTCACAGAAACAAATAAAAACAAAGGCGAAAAGCTCAAATCACAGGAAACAAAATAAACAAAGGCGATAAAACATGAAAAATCTTGTACAAGTCTCCCAGGTGAACATACACCTGAGCACTGGACCTTGTGTAGTGTAGAGAGTAGTGTCCAAATTAACTATAAATTATTTACAAAAAAATAAATCTCTCTCACTCACAAAAATGAAAAATGTTATGCTCAATGTTGTTCTTCTCCTCCTTCCTAGTTCTTCTTTCCTTCTCTCTCATGGTCAGCTCAAAATAAGAAAATCGACCTCCACTCACCTTGGGTTCACCCACCTCCTAGGAGGTAGTCCTCGTCAAGAGATCCCTCGCAAGAAAGATCAACAAGAAAATTAAATTAGAACAATTAAATAATTATCAAAGAATAAATGGTAAAATGTAAATAAAAAAGACACATATATACACACAAAATGTGCTACAACTTTGCTCCCCGACAACGACACCATTTGAAATAATTGAGATTTTGTGAGGGTCTAAAGAATTCAAACATGTCGCTGAAGCGATCGCTCATGAAATCCCAAATTTTCAACAATCAACACACAATTTGATATTTAAATAATAAAGGCAGTGTGGATCAAAATTTATTATAAACCCTAATATAAATGCGTATAGTGACAAGTGGCAGGGTGTCGAACACAAGGACCACACGATGTAGCATTATGTATTACTTATATATAAATAATATAAGTATATGTATGCATATATATAACTATGCACAAAATTTATCAAATAGCATGGGTTTTAGTAATATATATATTATTTTTGTTTTATATTTTTTTATATTTTTATTTTTCTGATTTTCTTTTTTTAGCTTTTTATATGTTTTATAGTTCTTTTTATTTTAAAAATATATAATATAGCTATATAAGAGTTTATATACAATATATGCTAATATGGATATCAATACTAATAAAAATAATCAAAATAAAGAAAACAAAATATTTTTGGGTTTTAAATTACTTTTTACTGTTTTTTATTTTATAGGATTTTTTGCTAATTTTTATATATTTTTAAAGTCAAAAATACCCTAAAACAAGGTTTTATTAAATGGGCCAAATTAAAATGGAGATATCAAATAACAAATAAATTCAAACTCTCTCCATATTAATTTTAATATGAAATAATAATATGGAGAAAATATAAATGAGAAAACATAATTTTTGTAATTTTTAGAAATTTTATATATTTTTATAAAGGTTTTTATGATTTTTCAATTTTAGGAGTTTTATTTTATAATTTTCAGGATTGTCTGAAGTTAATAATACTCAAAGCAGTATAATATTTTTTTTGGAATTTTTTGAAGTAATTTTATATTTTTTTGGCTTTTTAAAGGCAAACAGGGGCTGACTGTACACTATTTGATCTTTTGAAAATAGGAAAAGGGCTTAAAATGCGAAAACAAATACACAATATGATCAAGCATGCATCCAGGTACCTACCCCTATTTTTGGTAATTTTTAGAGCATGACAATTATTTTTAATAAATAGAAAATATCACACAAAATTACTTGGCCTAGTAGGGGTACAATTGCAATTAAAATTAAATGCAAGTGTTACAATGCAATTTTACCCAGAAGTGAACACTAAAATTCAATTTTATATATTAAAAGACAATTACATAAACATGCGAGGGCTTTAGTGAAAATTTTACAATATAAATGTGGGCCAACATGTGACTTTAGCGGGCACTAAAAAGCAATATATGAAATGTTCAGGGGGTACATGTAATTTATCCAACAATTTTTAAACTGCCTAAAATATTCACAAGGCTTGATAACAAATACAAAAAGGAAGAGGGGGTCTATGAAATTATACCACTTAAGGTTCCGGATCCAATCGTTGAGGAATCACCATGTTTACAATCGAGTGGCTCTGACCGCATACCCCTTCACGAGGAATCAACGGTCCAGATTAGATATGGACCGTTGTTTTTGATTAAACGAAGGTGAAGGGCCTTGGAAGAACAAACAAGAACAACCCACTGACGTCTCCTCTGTGTGCGGCAGCGGGCTCTGATGATGGCGAGAGGGATCGAGTTGCTCCGGTGAAAGTGAATGACATGAAGCAGCTCTTGGCAGGCATTTGCGCTAAGGTACGCCTCCAGACCTGCAAAGTACACCAAAAGGATCCCGAGCATGAGCGCTATCTCCTCGACCAGAGGTTTTCACAAAATGATAGGGGGAACGTAATGGAGGGGGAGCTTCGGCGAAGTAGCGGTGGAGGGAGCTCGAATCCCAGATCCACGATGGATTTGGGTTGGATGAAGAGGGGGATCAATGGAGAACACGGACGAAATTGAGATGGGGTGGAAACTAAGGTGGATCAACTGTCGGATTAGACCTGGAGCTTGAGCTCCAAGAACTTGGGCATTTTCTATTTGAGCAGTAATCGCTCGATTTAACTATAGATCAAAGATGAGAAATTGAAATTGCAATAAAGGACTACCTAAGAATGCAAGGAAATGGGGCTCACCAGTATGAGGCTGCTAGGAGCAACACTTATCGGCGGTGCTCCAGCGGTAGGTGGATACACCTCCTCCAATGGCTCTCCTTGGTGCGAATCACGACCTTCACCACACTATCATCAAGGAGAAGATTACAAGAGCGATATGAGGGGCTAAAGCTAAAAAAAGGGATAAAAAAGCCAAAATGGTTAAGGGGGTTATATTTATAGGCGGATTTCTAGTGAGTTTCGAGGGAATCTTGTGTGTGATCAAGTGCGGGTAAGTGCAGATTCAAGGATAGGCGTGTATGAGGGACGAAGTGTCTGCGAGATGGTGGTGGTTTAGAGAGTAATGAGTGCTTGGAGAGGTGTGGAGAAATGAGATAAGTGGCGCCCTTGTGATCTTCTGACAAGAGTCAGAAGGTAGGCCGGACCGTCGACCAAGGTCGACAAAGAGACATGCCCAGTTGGTCCACATGGACCCACCCGGAAATTCGAAGGCGCAAATGCCTTGAAAAATGAAATTGGATAATAAATAGAATTCATCTTTATATTTTTCAATTAAAAAATGTTTCTAATTTTCTATAATATTTTATGCGCATATTTATTTATTTTTTAGAGGTGTTTATTTACAAGTTGTTTTCTTAGGGTACATTTAAAGGTATATTTACTTATGCTTTAGGTATTTTATTTTTATTTTGTTTTTTTTGATATTTTTATTTTAGTTTATTATTTTATAAATTTAAACTTATTTCTATGTACTTAAATATATTTTTATTATTTTTATCTGATGTAATATGTACCTTAAATAAATAGGTGTATTATTTATATAGGTGTAGACAAAGGTATTTCATCTATGAATTGTATATAACTATTTTATTTTAATGCTTTATTTATTATTTTATTCCTATTTTAATATGCTCATATATTATAAATAATATTTAAAAAATTAAAAATATATAAAATTACAAAGTAATGTATAATAATCAAAATGATTATTTTAATCAGGTAAACTATATAATAGGGTCCAAAACCTAACTTTCACTCCTTAACAACAAAAAAATGAAACCGCCTTCATTAAATAGCCTATTTAAACTTATATACAATTAAAGTGATTTTGATATATTTTGAGTTTTTATTTGAGAGATACGGGTCTGTTAATTTTGTCCTTTGGAATTTTATTTTTTGTATAAAATGCACATTGCATATCATTTTTGTGTGAAATAAATTTTGTATTTTTATTTATTTTATTATATCTAACATTCATGGGCAAAGTTTAATTATTTGAGATGTGAATAGTAAAGAATAAAATAGCTCCGAAAAAGCAATTATTGGCCTATTTTAGTAGAGTGATTGCATTGCATTTTCTGTAAAATTGGCCATGCTATCTCCCCCTACTTTATTCCTTGTCGATTAAGTCATCATGATGACTAAGTCTCAGTAGCTAGGGTCACTTCAGTGTCCTTGATACTTCGCTCTTTTTCTTTTCTTTCCTTTATTCTTTTATTTTGGCGATAAATACAATAATAGTAGAATATTTCATACAGAATTTTATACAATTTAATGACCATTTCTTTTGACAAATTAATGATATATAAATGCATTCAGCTAGGGTTTAAAGGCCAAAATAAATGAACAATGATGATGAAATGGAGATTCATCACCCCCCCCCCCCGCACATCACAATCACTCGCTTCCACTGATCGCCTCTTCTCCTACGACGATGTCATTTTCACCGTCAGCACTGCTCTCCAAATAACCCACCTGATACCCATTGGCCCGTGCCACCCAATCACATCCAATGCCACCATTGCCCAACCCGAACCCATCGATCACCATTCCTCCAGACCCCCCATCGACATCCCCCTAGAGCGCCCCCTACTCCCGTCTATCGCCAACCCTCCAGACCCCCACCAAATAGCATCCCACCTCCCCAATCAGCATCCAAATCACCATACCCCCTCACAATATATCCCCCATTGCTAGCCCTCCACACCTCCCATCGCTAGCCCTCCACACCTCCCATAGAAAGCCCTCCAGCTCCCAAAAGGCCAACCCTTCTCCACTACCCTGTCCTAACCTCTAATCAAATCCACCCAACCAATCCACTGCCCTTGTCATAATTCCTCTACCATTGGACCCTTAATCGTTTTCTTGCACTCCATTCCCCACCATATAGATACCTCACCACCATCGTTTAGCCTCTCCTCGTTCCAAAATCCCTCATTGGGTTTAGTATGACCTAATCTGTTCTGGTTAGTCTTTATATCCATTTACAACATGCATGACACCTTAGTTAGGGATGTCATAGTCGGTGGTGCTATGCCAGGGATATGTTGGAGGGATCAATCGATTATACTAGTTTGACATGATTCCCAAGTTGGACGACACCCGTGACGAGTCGCTAAATACGATAAATAATTCGTGTTCGTTGTAGCATGTGTACTTAGCGATTCGGTCAGAACCGAGATGAGATCTCCGTGAAGAGTGTCTCGGCTTAATTTATATCCCGGGCAAGTCCGGGGTCGAATACAGGGAGGTAAAGGAACAACTTCAGGTTTAATTCGAAAAATTAGGTCTAGATTTCCAAGCGGTATATTTTTTTAATTTTTTTATGCAAAACGAATGCCAATGCAAGTGAATTAAGACAATAAGAAAAAACACAACTGAGCCAAATTAATTTTAATGTCAAAATAGTCCAATTTAACCAAATTATATTTTTCCTAGAGTCCTAATCCAGAGATGAATGCAAGGTACTTTTTTTGGAATTTTATGGGTTAAAATGCAATAATGAAAAATACACACTTTTTTTGGGTTTTTTTCACAATTTCTCACACAAACAAAAAGCAAAAATTATGAAAAATTTACTGAAATATAAACATGATGCAAGGAAGCTACAAGAATTTTTTGACAAGTTATGATATTTTTATGGATTTTTTAGTGAAATCAGAGTGACAATGAGTAAATAATTTCTAATAAATCCACATTATCAAATTAATCAGAGTGTGAATTATTTCAGAAAGATATTTAGATAAGCAATTCAGGAGAGTTGAAATTTTGTGAAAAGGATGTATGTGAATTTAATTAAAAATCATACTAAAAACACTCTACAATTTATTTCAGGCACAAGATAACTCCATTTCGGTTGAAATTTGGGTAGTAAGTTAAATTAAACACTCTTCAAGGCATCATATATAATTTTTGTGGAATTTTTAGAGCAACCGTGTATGAGATATGAATTTAAGAGTCCAGATTGGGTAAAATATGCAGAGTTTCAGTTAAACATTTTTAATTAATTATCCATGACTCAGAAAAATATAAATAAATAGTCAAAATGTAGACAATTAGTTGCTCGTCACAATGGCATTTTTCATTGAACAAAAAGATGCAAAAATGAAGTCCAAATTAAAGTGCGAACACAGGGGTCTTTGTGCAAACAGAAATTAAAGATTACAATACAAACTGTGTACAAGGGCTTGGTTGTAATTACAGAAACTTTGAGAGAAATATTTGCAATTTTTATAATAAAATAATAATAAAAAAACGAACCTTTCTTCTTCCTGGAGCCGATGGGATGAACCCAAAGGGGAAGAGGGCGGCGCCGGCGGCGCGGCTGCGTGCGGCCGCGAGGAGGCAGCGGTGGGGCTCGCGGACGGCGGAGGCGCGGGACCGCGCTGAAGGGTGGCGCGTAGTGGTGTGAAGAGGGGGCGCGACGGTTGCGCCGCTGGTGGCGCTTGCGGTCGCGGCTGCCGCTGCTGGAGGCCGATGGCGTGGCGGAGGCGGCCGCGCGGCGCGTGCACGACCGTAGGTGGCCGCGCGTGGCTGGGAGGGGTGGAGATAAGGGGGCAGCAGCGGTGGGTGCTCCCACCGCCGCTGCTGTTTCGTTTTTTTTAATTTTTTTGACTTTCCTTTTACCGCTGTAATAATAAAAAAAACTATTTTTTGTTTTAAATTATTTATTTATTTTTTTTAATTTTGTTAAAATAGGGGGTAAATAATGTGGAAAAAATGCTATGATGAAGGTAATGAAGGTGATGAAATGGATGATGTGGAACAAATGAAGATGTAATGGTGGTGATATATGATATGATAAAAAAATATGCAAAACTAACAAGAAGATAAAATGAGATGAAAAATTACCTACGATGGACGGTCGCCTATGATGTGCTCACGAGAGCACGGTCTTCGCTCAAATCACCGGAGAGCGATGAGCTCGAGCAGCGCGCGGTTGCGGTTGCGATGTTGGCCAAAAACCAACGGATCTCACCGGAGAGAGGGTTGTCGTCGCTCGACCGTGGTTGCGTCGCTGTCACCGATTCAACTCTGGGAACTAGGCTCTCCTCACATAAAGATGGATCAAAGGCAAAAATGAGGAGAATGAGATGTATATAAAGATGATACATGAGAAGTTATTAAGGTGGTGGAGTTGAATCGGAAGTTGGATTATTAATGGAGTTGAATGGGAAGTTGGAAAAAATGATGGAATAATGGAGTTGAATTGGTGGTTATTGTGGAGAATGGAAATTAAATAAATAAATAAAGTGAAATAAAGTAGGCTACTTTAAATACAACAAAAAATAAAGAAGGAAAAAAATAGTGGTGAATTTACAAGTGAATACATACAACATGTACACATTTTTTTACTTTTCTAAAATGTAATTTTTTTATCTTTTTAATAAGATATATTTAAACGAAAAATACAATAAAATACTATAATTAAAATACAACACAAGTATGATTTTTTTGTATTTTTAGAAATTAAGAAAGATACAATAAAAATTGAAGAAAGAATGAATATATACATGATATACAATGTAGATCTAGGTCCCCAAACCCAACTTTTGCAAATGAGCTCCGATTTTAATGAAACCACTTCCGTTGGATAGATAATTTTATAAGTTGAAGTTTAAAAGTGAGTTTGGGGAATTTGGAGTTCATATGGAGCGGGAATTTAGCTTGGAAGATGGACTTTACGACTTTTTTCTCTTTGGGATCTAGGAGCATTTATTTGAGGTGAAATTTATTTTGTATTTTTGTATTTTTATATACATTTTTATAAACAAGTTTGAGAAAGAATTAGGCAAAAAGGAGCTGAAATGAAATTATTAAAAATACATGAAATTTTGGGCTATTTACATGTATAAAACTCCTTTGATTTTGCAGCTTTTTATTGTTAATTTATTTTTATAATCCAATATACAATAATTGATGTATTTTATTTTCAATAATCATTTTGTTAATTTATTTATTTTATAGACATTTATTTGAGACTTTACTCAGGGATTTTGCTAAGATCAAGATATTGCGATGATGAATCGCGGATTCATCACCCCCTATACTTAAACTTTGCTAGTCCTCGAGCAAATAAAGAATGAATAAGTTGGGTTAACCCCTGACTGTGCATGTGCATACAAGACTTGATCCGTTCAAGAACTCTCGTTTTAGAGATCCTAAAATTCTAAGCTGAACCAAGCTCCAGTCAAAAGGTATCCAATTTCCCTAATCATCAGACTCTCTTTGTATACATATATAGTAGGGATATGACTTTAAGTGTTGACCGCAGTTACAAAAGTAGAGTCACAACGTCACCCAAGGTTCCAGTCCAAGAGACTCTCCTACGGACCCGATCCTCAACACTAGGGAATAAATCATTTCTTGCATCCAATCCACCGTCTCTATAGTTGTTAGACTTGAAAGTGTAGATGGACGGCCAGATGATGGAGGGCTAGGATTGTGTCATTTCTTCTCTCCCTCTCATTGGAAAAAGGATCCTCTCGAGTGCCTTATTACTCAACGCATATTTTTGGTGTTAATCAGTGCATCCGTCAAGAGAAGTTGGAGTCGTCTGCACTTGTTTTCCTGGGAGTACACCGGGGTGTGCCTTTTTTGAGTACCTATCGTACCTTCTACACCCAGACTTGTAGCATTTACGATGCAGAGCCCTTTTTTGGTGCAAGCCCGACTCCTGGTCCTAATAGCGGTGGTCCAAGTGGACACTTTGAAATGGTTGGGAGCGCTCGCCATTGGTGGAAGCTCTTTGATATTTGACTTTGTGGAATGAGAGCTTTTCTTTGACATTTCATTGCTTTGTAGTATTTTTGGCTAGCTCCACTGCTTTTACCAAGAGTTGGCGCACACTGATCAACATTTTTTATTTTATCACACTCTGGCACATAGGTAAATATCAAGAGATAGTACAAGAACCATGTTCTCATACTGGCTAAATGTGTTGACACTCAAGTTTCATGAAGCCTTCATTGATTTTATCCCATCCTCGAGCATCATCAAATCAAGTCCAAACTCAAATCCCTCATCCCAGTTCCTCAATTGAAATTTCAACTCATCTCATCATAACTGCAGTCGTGTATGTGAGGTGCTGATCAAATTCTTAAGGTATAGACTAAGCATGCAATATAGCACACAAATCTTTCAAATTAGGGAAATGTGAATAATTAAGTCCAAGACCCTAATGACTAAGGCTGGTTAACTCAAAATCTCAAGACCTCATAAACCAAGTGTTCTTGAACATCACTAATCTTGTGTGAAAGTGAATTGTGTCGGGGATTAAACCAACTTATTAGTTAGTTTTTTTAGTTTTGATGATTGATTTTTTTTAAGTTTTAGAAAAAGTTTTTTTTTCAAAAAGTTTTTTTTGACAAACAAAGGCAAAGAAGTCTTTTTTTGTTAGAAAAGTTTTGCTTTTTTTTCAAGAGTTTTTTTTGAAAAAAAAGGGTAAATAAGAAAGGACTTTTTTTGTGAAAAAGTTTTTTAAAAAAAAAAAATTTGAAAAGTTTTTTTAGCAAATAAGGAAAAATAGTTTTTTTAAGCAAAAGTTTTTTTTTGAAAAGGATTTTTTGAAATATTTTTTAAGAGATTTTTTTGTTTTATTTTTTTACCCACCCCATAAATAATGTATAATATATACAGAAATACGTGAAAGTACGAGCTATGGGTAATGTATATATGTAATATATACACGCCCCCCTATACTTAGCATGTGCTATGTCCTCATCGCACAAGAAGCGAGAAAAAGACATAGCTCATGCTAAGCGTAGGATGGCTAAAATAATAAAAAGTACAGAAGTCGATCCGCCCTCCATACTTAGGCTCTAGTCAGCCTAAGTGTAGAAGAAGAGCAAAAATGGGGCGGATGAGGTCAAGAGGAGAAATGGATGAGTATATACACATGGCGGGCATCGACTCCCCTTATACTTAGACTCTTGGTAAGCCTAATTATAGGACAAGAGTAAGCGTAAGAACCAATGTGATCTGGAGAATATACAAGGAAGGGAGAATGTACAAGAGTAATTGAATCTTCATGACGAGTAATATGATGTATCTGCTCTTTGCTCACTCTGCATGAAGTTGATGACCTCGACTTGGACTAACTGCTCTTTCGAATCAACAAAATGCTTCAACAGTTGTCCATTCACCACATGAGACTGTGCACCATCTGTGAGATCAGCTATCTCTACACTTCCATTCTCGTGCACTTTCTTAACCACAAAGGGACCCGTCAATTTAGATTTGAGCTTCCCATGGAACATCTTCAACCTGGCATTGAACAACCATACCTTTTGCCCAGGGACAAAGTCTTTGCACCTAATGTGCTGATCATGTCATCTCTACTTTGTCCTTATAAATCAAACTGTTGCCATATGCCCTGTTTCGGATTTCCACGAGCTCATTCAAGTTCAAATCTCGGCAAAGCTTCCCTTGGTGACAAATCCAATTAATTTTCTTAATTGCCCATTCGGATTTATGAATCAATTCTACTGGAAAATGGCATGGCTTGCCATAGATCAATTCTAAATGGTGAAGTACCCAATGGTGTCTTGTAGGCTGTCCTATAGGCCCATAGAACTTGGTCCAAGAGTTGAGACCAGTTCTTCCTATTGGGACGAACCAATTTCTGCAAAATACTCTTCACCTCTCTGTTCGAAACCTTTACCATGCCGTTGGACTGTGGGTGGTAAGGACTAGTAACTCTATGCTCAAATCCATAGTCCTTAGCTAAAGATCTCATATCTCGGTTCACAAAATGGCTACCCCCATCAGATATCAAAATTTTTGGCACTCCGAACCTAGCAATGATATGGTCTCTCACAAACTTACAAACAATCTTGCTGTCTGCGGTTTGGGTCGGGATAGCCTCCACCCACCTAGATAGATAGTCAACCGCCAACAATATGTACTCATGTCCATGGCTGTTGGGAAAAGGACCCATAAAATCTATGTCCCATGCATCAAAAACATCACAAATAATCATCGGTTGCATGGGCATCTCATCTCTCTGTCCAACTGTCCCTCCCATCCTTTGACAGATCGGGCACGACCGCACAAAATCAATGGCATCTCTAAACAAGGTCGGCCAATAAAATCCACATTGAAGTACTTTGTGAGTGGTTCTTTTTCCCGAATGGTGTCCTCCAGCCTCAAGTGAATGCCAATATGTGAGGACACTTTGGTATTCCTCCTGAGGAATACAGCTTCTCCAAGCATAATCCGGTCCTTGATAGAAAAGGAAAGGATCGTCCGAGTGGTATTTCCTCAAATCCGACTTCAGTCGATCAATGCTGCTCCTAATCCAACCATGGGGAACCTGCTTGGAGACAAGATAGTTCACAATGTTGGCATACCACGGGAGGGAGTCAATAACACAAATTGACTCATCTGGGAAGGTCTCTCTAATCCGCTCATGATCAGGAGAATCATAAAGTTCAATCCGAGAAAGGTGATCAGCCACAACTTTCATCACTCCAGGTTTATCTTTTATCTCCAAATCAAATTTCTGGAGGAGATAAAATCCACCTAAGAAGACGCGCCTTCACGTCCTTCTTTTCCATTAAATATCGAATGACTGTTTGATCAGTATAAATTGTCACCTTAGAGCCCAAAATATATGATCTGAACTTCTCGAGGGCCCATACTACTGCGAGCATTTCCTTTTCAGTCATTGTATAATTTTTCTGTGTAGGATCTAATACTTTGCTCGCATAGTGAATCGCAAACGGAATCCCCTCTCGCCATTGTCCTAACACAGCTCCTATAGCGAAATCTGAAGCATCGGTCATGATCTCAAAGGGGAGAGACCAGTCAGGATCTTGTAGGATAGGCGAGGCACAAATCTTCCTCTTCAAGAGCTCAATGGCCTCCAGACACCTGTGATCTACAACGAACTCTATGTCTTTTCCTAAGAGCTTAGTCAGTGTGCGGGCGATCTTTGAAAAATCCTAAATGAATCTCCTATAGAATCCAACATGCCTTAAGAATGACCGCACTGACTTCACATTGGTAGGTGGATCGAGTTTCTTGATCACCTCCACCTTGGCACGGTCAACCTCCATTCCCCTTTTGGAGATGACATGCCCCAACACGATATCCTCCGTCACCATAAAGTGACTCTTCTCCCAGGAGAGTACCAGATTCAACTCTATACACCTCGTGAGGACTCGGTCCAAGTGCGCTAAACATGTATCAAAAGAATCACCATGGATCGAGAAGTCATCCATAAACACTTCCAGGAAATCTCCCACCATCTCGGTAAATATGGCTATCATGCACCGCTGAAATTTGCCCGGGGCATTGCAGAGCCCGAATGGCATGCGCCTGAAAGCATAAGTGCCGAATGGATATGTGAATGTGGTCTTTTCCTGATCCTCAGAGGCTATGGCCACCTGGTTGTAGCCTGAGTACCCGTCAAGAAAACAGAAGAACTCTTTCCCTGCGAGTCTCTCCAAGATCTGATCAATAAACGGTAAGGGAAAGTGATCTTTCTTGGTCGCAGCATTCAGGCGCCTGTAGTCAACACAGACACGCCACGATGTAGGTACTCGTGTCACGATCTCTACCCCCTCCTCGTTGGTGACCATCTGAATTCCCGACTTCTTCGGGACAACATGAAGCAAGGCCACCCACTTGGAGTCAGAAATAGGGTATATAAACCCTGCTTTGCACCATTTCTCAATTTCTTTCTTCACAACTTACCGTAGATTGGGGTTAAGTCTCCTCTGAAACTCACGGGAAGGTCTCACGTTATCCTCAGTAAAAATGTGGTGCCAGCAGAGAGCGGGGTTGATGCCCACGAGATCCGACACTGTCCATCCTATTGCTTTGCGGTTCCTCTCTAAGACCTCTAACAACCTAGACTCCTGTTCTAAAGTCAAGTCTGAGCTAATGATGACAGGATATCTCTCTTTGGGTCCCGCAAGAAAGGCATACTTGAGTGTAGGAGGTAGTGATTTCAGTTCTGGCAATGTGGTATCATCAAGCAGATCTGGCTGAACTAAATCTGAATCTGGTTCTGTGCTGCATGAAGGTGGGCTAAGCTGAGTAGTACTCGCCACCAAATCAGAAGTATTGGGAGTAGGATCGTCAAAAATATCTAAACAATCGGCAAAAGCCACGTCCGACTCGTCATCTATGTCCCATGATTGTTTCGAAGAGGATGGAACTGACAGATCTGGATGGATCTCTATGTCATCATGAGAATAGGTTGATGCATCTCTAGCAAGATCAGACAACACTTGGCAAACTGCATCATGCACTATATCCTCTCCAGATGAAAGGGTCTCACTCTGTTCTGAAGGAATCTGTCCCCAAATCCCAACTGTGCTAATCATACTGCAATCTGCCTCTGAAGATGAGTACTCTGTACTACTCTCTGAATCAGGTCGCTGACACTTGGTTTGCTTCATCTCAAGGTTCACTTCTCCACCTGGAGAACGGAACTTCATCATTCCCGTACCATAATCGAAAGCTGCGCCTGCGATCCTAAGGAAGGTTCGCCTGAGAATGATCTGAGATTCTCTCTAATGATTGGGGGTCTCCATTTCCAATATTGTGAAGTCTACCTGATAGTTCTACCCCTCAATCGAGATAACGACGTTCTTCACTTCTCCCTTTGGTCTCTTCACTGAATGATCTGCGAATTGGAGTAAAGTTCTAGATTTGCGAAGTGGTCCCAACTCCAATTTCTGATATAAGGCTAAGGGAAGTAAGTGGATCAAAGAACCATTATCTAAGAGTGTGTGTGCAAACGCAATGTCGTCAATACGACTCTCCACATAGTGAGCACCCATGTCTCTCTTTTTCTTTGGCAAAGTCTGATTCTTGAGCCAATAGGATGTGGCTACTGATAAGACATGTGTCTTTATATTTCGGTTATCTTTATTCCTGCTAACCCTTCTAGGTGTGCATCTCACCTTAAGGTATTTTTGGAAGGCAGGATGGTTAGCCACATATTCATCAAATGGCACCTTAACTGTGATGTTTTCTTTACAAAACCGTGCCATATCAAGGTCATCTTTCTGAATCTTTTTGATGTGCTTTCCTGCCGTAAGAGCACGGAGGAAAGGGATTGAAGCTAAGGAAACAGAGGATGAAGAGTCTGAATCATGAACTAAAAGATCATTCTTTGCATTAACGGAAACAAAGTTCTTCACACATGAATCTTTTTGATGCAACATGGAATCAAAATCTAGGCTATCTACTAAAGGTTGTGGAATAGAAGCTGGAGTGGTATCCGCCACAACCGGAGATGCAAGGTCCTCCATAGACTCAGAAGAATATCCATGCTGACGATGCTGCAAATGCACTCTCCTCCTCCTCTCGGCTCCCTATGTAGATATCCTCAAATGGTGCTGATAGGGCTCCGAAATATGATGCCTCTCCTCCACGTCCTCTGAAGACTCCTCAGGTAGAGCTCTAGAGATGCCCCTCCTCGTGTCCCTCGCCCGGTCAGGTACGACCACGGTCCTTCCGCTCCTGAGTGACATGTGGTTAGCCTCGTCATACGAAAGAATCTCATGTTCAGATTTTGGAGATGCTGAATAGTATACCCGACCAAAGTGCTGCTGAGAACTAGAACGGTTTAGGCTATTGGGGTTAGCCTGAACTTGGGCTGGGATAGAGGTAGAGGGAGCAGTCTGCTCGTCTCACCATCTAGACAGGCGGTTGACATCCACCCGTAAGGCTTGAATCTCGTTCCTGTAGGAACGTAGCTCGTCGAGTATCTGCTGCTGAATATCCACGGGACTAGACGAAGAAGGAAGTGGATAAGATTGGGAAGAAGAACGGGAAGACTGGCCCTGCTGGCTAGTGTACTGCCCCCGCTGCTGCTGCTGGGGTTGCGGGCTCTACTGGCCCGTCTAGTAATGGCCCTGTCGGCCATACTGCTGGTACTGCTGCCTCTTTTGCTGGGGGTGGCTGGAATACAGGGCTCTGCTGTGAAGGAGGTGGTGCAGAGGTGAATACGATGTTGTGAAAGGTCGGGGGATGCTGGTAGATCTGTCGATCTCCCGTACTTCCCTGCCTGGCAGGGTCCTGAGTATACCATATCCCATTCACCTCCCAAACTGGCGGAGGTTCCTCCTTGACTGTCTCTGCTAATGGAGGTGGCTGCTAGAAAGAGTGGGCATAGGATTGGTCCTGCTCCCACGGCTGGGGTTGCGCTGACACCAACTGCTCCTGAACATGGTGAACTCGGTATACGGGAGCAGAGGGTGCAGTCACAGCGGGTATCCTTATCTTAGATACCTTATCAGTCAACTCCTCCATCTGTTTTGGAAGTTTGGAGACGCTCCGCTCTAAATCACCATTCCTCTTGTCGATCTTCTCGACTATAGTAAGCTTGTCTGCAAGAAGTCCCATGCTAGGGATCACGTCCTGAGAGAGATCGACTATAGCTGATTTTCCCCCTCCAAATGAGAGTGAACTGGGGGATGGTGTATAGGCCCTGCTAGCCATCTGTGAGCGGCTAGTTTCAGCCATCTGCTCGAATACCATCCAGACGGTATCCGCTCCTCGTGATGTGTAGCTGCCTCCATAGGCAGCGCTCACTAAACCCTGCATCTCAGGGTTGAGACCAGTGAAGAATGATTGGACCAAGATGTTATCATCTAAATTATGACAGGGACACTTCTGCAGGATTTCCTTGAATCTTTCCCAAGCATCACAGAAGGCTTCATGGGGTAACTGGGAAAAACTCGTAATTCGCGTCCTCATCATGTTAGTTCTACTCAAAGGGTAGAACTTCTTTAGGAATAGGTCCTTGAACTGGGCATATGTGGTGACGATGATTCCAAGATTCTTTACCCAGTAATCAGCTTTTCCACCCAAGGGAAATGGAAGGGCTTTGAGCCTAATATAATCCTGGCTAACATTATTATGTTTGAGGTTAGCACAGATGAGCTCAAAGTCCCTTAGGAATGCATATGGCTCCTCAGAAGCATTCCCATCAAAATGTGGCAGCAAGCTCAGAAAATGCGGCTTCAATTCAAAGTAAACAGTGGGTTCGGCCGGCCTCAAGTTGTTATGAATTTGATATTGTCCGGGGTTATACGCCGCATCCATTGGTGGTTCGACCCCAACATTTAACTGTCCTAACTGAGCTCTCAGTAATGCATGTTGCTGCTCAGATGCAGCTAATCGGGCAAGTATCATTCTCATTGGGTCTTCGTAGTTCTCTTCTTCCTCTTGTTTCTTCTTTGGCATTTTACTTGAATCTTCTTTATGTCCTGAATTAGCAAGGTGTTCTGGATTAGAAGAGGATTTATGAATCAAGATATTCTCACCGAGGCGATGGTCTTCCTCGGTGAGGTGGGAAGAGAGAAATGGAATGGTTTGAGAGTAACCATCCCGAGAGAGAGTGATCCTGGGCTCAAGAGGGTCATGAGTCCAGGTTGGTCCAAGTTGCGCTTGGACCTTTGAAGACGTACTTTTTGAAGGGTTCAACGAGAGATTCGCAAAGTCCGAATAAATATCCCCCCAATCAGTCATCTTCGATGTCAAAAGAACCGATTAGATCACGATAGTCAATGAGGCACTAGTTCTACGATGCACGTAAATGTGCGGAGTGAACTCACACAATACAAATGTAATTCAAACCCTCAATTTCACCAACTTAATACGTGATGGCCGTAAGAGTTCGGCCGAATTATCTAGTCAATTTTAGTTTGTGAGAATACAATCTTGGAAAGATTAACGAGCTGTTAGGTGTCCGTATTTTCCAACAGACTGGCCTGATTCTTACGACTAGTTTGACCTACTTTCAGCCAGTATAGGAGTAAGTACGGACCGTATAAATACAGGTACCCGTTCCTTGAGGACTAAGACGTCCTCTAAACCTCCCACTCTACTAAGGAAGTCCGGACCGTTTATCGGCTACCCATAAATCCTCACTGAAAAGTAGCTAATCGCCTAAAAATAAAGAACCAGTAGTAAGTAAGAAATCCAGACTTGGCTCTATCCTAGGGTCATCTCTCTCACTTGCAGGTAAAACAAACATTGAGAGCTTTATGCACCCAAGAACAAGGGTTCTTTTTATTCCAATTAATTTAATCGACCTGCTCAATTCAGTCCCAATTTTAGAGTTAGGTTATCACTTGAAATTAATATGAACTCACAAGCACGTCTACCATTCAGTCCCAATTTCCTTTTACCTTAAGTTGTAAAACAAGAGGGGAATCGGAAATCAGAATGCAAACGAGAAACTATGATGCATGCTCAGAAGAAGGTATACTTACAGTGAATCCCAGCACTCTTCATTCGTTATGCAAAACTGAATTTGTAAATATTACACTAAATGCATGCAGATCGAGAAAACCACACCTAAACAATATACTATTAGCGGAGAAGAATTGATTGAATTTGAGCTAAGTAGTACGTGTTTATGTGCGTCTCATTATGGATCTTATAAGATATGTGAATCTTCTAAGATATGTGTGACCTAATTTACGATGGGCACCATCAATTTTGAATCTAAACTACCGTATGCCTTACCTTAATTTCGCCACTCAAGTCGAGCCCCACCCTCACCGGAGAGTGAAACGGGTCTCGACACACCACAAATAATGTCCAAGTCTTTTTTACACACGCGAGCTCTCAAATAAGAGCCGCAGTAAATGAGCAAGCTAAATAATTACAAAAATTTACAAAAGCTCTCTCGAAATAAATAAATTCTTCTAGCTCTTCAGTAGTCAGCACACGTCACGTCCGTCGACCTCCGATGCACTCCAAGTCCACCTGGCCCTCGCAAGGAAAATGAGATTTATATTAGAGAGGTAAACAACAAGATATATACAAAAATATGAAGAGAAATAATTGCAAAAAATGGAATAAATACAAGTGGCTCGGGGGTCGGACTACCCGAGTAGAGAAAATATAAATCCAAATTTTTAAATTAATCCCTAAGCCGTTTGCTTCCCGGCAACGACGCCATCTGACGAGTCGCTAAATACTATAAATAATTCATGTTCATTGTAGCACGTGTACTTAGCGATTCGATCAGAACCAAGATGAGATCTCCGTGAAGAGTGTCTCGGCTTAATTTATATCCCGGGCAAGTCCGGGATCGAACACAGGGAGGCAAAGGAACAACTTCGTATTTAATTCAAAAACTTAGGTCTAGATTTCCAAGCGGTATATTTTTTTAATTTTTTTATGCAAAACGAATGCCAATGCAAGTGAATTAAGACAATAAGAAAAAACACAACTGGGCCAAATTAATTTTAATGTCAAAATAATCCAATTTAACCAGATTATATTTTTCTTAGAGTTCTAATCCAGAGATGAATGCAAGGTACTTTTTTTTTGGAATTTTATTGGTTAAAATGCAACAATGAAAAATACACACTTTTTTTGGGGTTTATCACAATTTCTCACACAAACAGAATGCAAAATTTATGAAAAATTTATTGAAATATAAACATGACACAAGGAAGCTACAGTAATTTTTTTGGAATTTTTTGACAAGATATGATTTTTTTATGGATTTTTTAGTGAAATCAGAGTGACAATGAGTAAATAATTTCTAATAAATCCACATTATCAAATTAATCAGAGTGCGAATTATTTCAGAAAGATATTTGGATAAGCAATCCATGAGAGTTGAAATTTTTGAAAAGGATATATGTGAATTTAATTAAAAATCAAATACTAAAAACACTCTACAATTTATTTCAGGCACAAGATAACTCCATTTTGGTTGAAATTTGGATAGTAAGTTAAACACTCTTCAAGGCATCATATATAATTTTTGTGGAATTTTTAGAGCAACGTGTATGAGATATGAATTTAAGAGTCCAGATTGGGTAAAATATGCAGAGTTTCAGTTAAACATTTTTAATTACTTATCCATGACTCAGAAAAATATAAATAAATAGTCAGAATGTAGAAAATTAATTGCTCGTCACAATGGCATTTTTCATTGAACAAAAAGATGCAAAAACGAAGTCCAAATTAAAGTGCGAACACAAGGGTCTTTGTGCAAAACATAAATTGAAGATTACAATACAAACTGTGTACAAGGGCTTGGATGTAATTACAGAAACTTGTTGAGAGAAATATGTGCAATTTTTATAATAAAATAATAATAAAAAATGAACCTTTCTTCTTCCTGGAGCCGATGGGATAAACCCAAAGGGGAAGAGGGCGGCGCCGGCGGTGCGGCCGCGAGGAGGCGGCAGTGGGGCTCGCGAACGGCGGAGGCGCGGGGCCACGCTGAAGGGTGGCGTGCGGTGGTGTGAAGAGGGTGCATGGCGGTTTCACCGCTGGTGGCGCTGGCGGCCGCGACTGTCTCTGCTGGAGGCCAATGGCATGGCGGAGGCGATCGCACGGCGCGTGCACGGCCGCAGGTGGCCGCGCGTGGCTAGGAGGGGAGGAGATAAGGGGGCGGCGACGGTGGGTGCTCCCACCGCCGCTGCTGTTTCGTTTTTTTTAATTTTTTTTGACTTTCCTTTTACTGCTGTAATAATAAAAAAACCTCTTTTTTTGTTTTAAATTTTTTATTTATTTTTTAAAATTTTGTTAAAATAGGGGGTAGATAATGTGGAAAAAAATGCTATGATGAAGGTTATGAAGGTGATGAAATGGATGATGTGGAACAAATGAAGATGTAATGGTGGTGATATATGATATGATAAAAAAAATATGCAAAACTAACAAGAAGATAAAATGAGATGAAAAATTACCTACGATGGACGGTCGCCTATGATGTGCTCACGAGAGCACGGTCTTCGCTCAAATCGCCGGAGAGCGATGAGCTCGAGCAGCGCGCGGTTGCGGTTGCGATGTTGGCCAAAAAACCAACGGATCTCACCGGAGAGAGGGTTGTCGTCGCTCGACCGTGGTTGCGTCGCTGTCACCGATTCAACTCTGGGAACTAGGCTCTCCTCACATAAAGATGGATCAAAGGCAAAAATGAGGAGAATGAGATGTATATAAAGATGATACATGAGAAGTTATTAAGGTGGTGGAGTTGAATCGGAAGTTGGATTATTAATGGAGTTGAATGGGAAGTTGGAAAAAATGATGGAATAATGGAGTTGAATTGGTGGTTATTGTGGAGAATGGAAATTAAATAAATAAATAAAGTGAAATAAAGTAGGCTACTTTAAATACAACAAAAAATAAAGAAGGAAAAAAATAGTGGTGAATTTACAAGTGAATACATACAACATGTACACATTTTTTTACTTTTCTAAAATGTAAATTTTTTTTGTCTTTTTAACAAGAGATATTTACAACGAAAAATACAATAAAATACTAGAATTAACATAGAACACAAGTATGATTTTTTTGTATTTTTAGAAATTAAGAAAGATACAATAAAAATTGAAGAAAGAATGAATATATACATGATATACAATGTACATCTAGGTCCCAAAACCCAACTTTTGCAAATGAGCTCCGATTTTAATGAAACCACTTCCGTTGGATAGATAATTTTCTAACTTGAAGTTTAAAAGTGAGTTTGGTGAATTTGGAGTTCATACGCAGCGGGAATTTAGCTTGGAAGTTGGACTTTACGGCTTTTTCTCTTTGGGATCTAGGAGCATTTATTTGAGGTGAAATTTATTTTGTATTTTTTTATTTTTATATACATTTTTATAAACAAGTTTGAGAAGAATTAGGCAAAAAGGAATTGAAATGAAATTATTAAAAATACATGAAATTTTGGGCTGTTTACATGTATAAAACTCCTTTGATTTTGCGGCCTTTTATTGTTAATTTATTTTGTACAATCTAATATACAATAATTAATGTATTTTATTTACAATAATCATTTTGTTAATTTATTGATTTTATAGACATTTATTTGAGACTTTACTCAGGGATTTTGCTAAGATCAAGATATTGCGATGATGAATCGCGGATTCATCAACCCGCTATCTAAAATGGTCTCGAATATTCATCATGACTGTAGATGGATACGAGAAGGAACATATTCTAGTGGAGCCAGAGCCTGTCGAAAAGATCGAAAAGTACACCACTAGGGAGAATGATGATGAAAAGGTTAAATTCATTTATAATGGTCAGCGTCATCGACATGATTATGGATTATCTTATCTACTACAACCCCATGAATGCCATGTGGACTTCCATTCAAGCCACATATGGCTAGGAGAAGAATTTGAGCAGGATGTGTCAGATGTATATAGATATGTTGAATATGAAGCAAGCAGGTAGTACTTCTCTCTGTTAAAATCCTTATTTGAACGACTTAAATGTATGCATTCTAGGGTGCACCTACTCCACACAAAAGAAGCATCACTAATAGATGGATATCCTATTATTTCTAGCTAGATGCGATCCAGGATATGCTGCATCTTGCAACCAAATGATTATTATTGCATTTCTTCCCACTATTATGGAGTCCTACAATACCCTCAGTCCCTCATTGTCCTCATCACAGATACTCCTATGGAAGTGTAGGGATAGATCTCAGCATTGACTGCCACATATGGGTGAGGAGGTCGTGGTTCAGTCTGAGGTAATGGATGAGGTCACTTCGGTATATGACGAGGCCGCAACACCATCAGGGTACCTACTGTAACAAGTATGGACATACAAAAGACATCGGCTATATAAAACTGGGTTATTATGCTCCTTTTTTTCAAACTTCTACTGAGGGAGATGGCCCTCATGTTGAAGTTCCGTGAAGGGACTTCGAAGATCTGATGCAACACCTAAACTAGCTTTTCAGAGTGAATCTTCCCACTCCCACTAGAGTGATATTCCAAAGACTATAACGGTCTCTCATACATGTATCTTTGTTAATTCTGCAGATAAGTTTGTGAAAATAGAGTGGTTGATTGATACTAGTGGCTCCCCTCACCTTTGTTAGGGAACATACCCTCCAAAATCAGATGTGCAACGCTCCATCTCGACAAACATTTTATGTTGTCAATGCTAGATTTTTTCTTATAAAGGGAAATGGAGGCGTTCGTCTCACTCCTAACATGAGACTCAATGATGTTTTATTTTTTCTAGAAATTCCTATTAGCCTATTTTCTGTTAATCAAATTTGAAAGGAGCTTAACTGCCAAGAAATTTCTAATGAGGTTTCTTGTGTTTTTCAGGACATATTGACTGGGAGGATGATTGGTGCAGGCCACGAAGAAGGGGGTGTCTACCATCTTGTGCAGTCATCTGGGACTACAGCTTACTCTGGGACTTTTTTAGCATCCTCAAGTGCTCTTTGGGACCAACATTTTGGTCACCCATCTCTATAGAAAATTTGTCATGTTCTTCGCCAATTTCCTCCCACTGTCAGCCTAGAGTGTGAAGCCTGTCAACTGGGGATGCATCACTGGAAATCATTTCCACCATCTGGGAATTTCCATTATGTTAGTGTTTCTGAGCTTGTTCATCTTAACGTATGATGACCTAGTCGATATCTTGAACGTTTGAGAAACAAATATTATTTGGTCGTAATAGATTATTTTTCTCATGTGTCATGGACCTTCTTAATGAAAAACAGGTACAATGTATTTTCCATACTAGTTGTTCTATAAATGAAATAAAAACTCAGTTTGGTATGACAAACAAGACTCTTAGGTATGATAGTGTTAGGGTGTTTCTCTCTTATGACATGCAGTCATTCCTCTCCACAAAAGGGATTTTACACTAGATAACTTGTGGTCATGTTTCTCAACAGAATGGAGTTGTTGAGCGCAAGCATCAGAATATCCTTGACATTGTATGTATCCTCTTGATTGACTATAACGTTCCCTCTACCTATTGGGTTTGTGTAGTCCTTACTGCTACATATCTTATAAACTGAATGCCTTCTACCACCATTTCTGAGCATGTTCCTATTAAGGTTCTCTTGTCAGGAAAGGCCATGTTTCACATTCCTCCCAAGGTGTTCAGTTGTGTAGAATTTATTCATATTCTTGGTCCTGGAACAGACAAACATATGACCAGAGCTGTAAAATCTATTTTCTTAGGTGATGAATATGCGATTATCATATTTTTATATCTTTTGGAGCAAAATAATATGGGCTTAATCCAAGCATTTTTCATAGTTTTACACATAATTTTCATTTCATAATTTTCATGTTCATTGCATTGAATATCATATACATATAGCATAATATTCATTGCAAAAGAAATCTAAAAATGTATTCTAGTTTTTATTTGATTTGTTAATAAAAATGGGCTCCAAGCCCATGTTGAAGTTTCTAATAAATTTTCTTTCTTATTTTTCTAGGTTTGTTTTATAAAAGGCCAATAGGGGATCTCCAATTCTCTCCCCTCTTCAAATTCAAAAAAGAGAGTAAAAATTCACTACATGATAAAATAGTTGATGTCACGTCGACAACAACATTTCAAAAAAATAGAATAAAAGAAATTGGAGCGCTGACGTTAGCATGATGTCAGCTCCCTTTCGCCGCCTTCCTCCTCCAAAGTACATGCAGGTGCCCCTCCATCTCCTCCTCCTGTGACAAACAACAACCACCTGCCTCCCCTCCTCTCCCCTTCTTGAAACCATCGTAGAGGTAGTTGGCCTTAACTCAACACCACCTCCTCCATCCCTTCTCTTCCCTTGTCTCCCTTGCCTCATATATAAAAGGGGGGTGGGAAGAGTGGGGGGGGGGGCGAGAACCCATCACTGCCACCACCTCCTTCACGCACCACCATCACGCATCGCTCCTCCCGTTGGGCATGCCACATCACTACACAACTGTTTCCTTTACATGCCATCTCCCCCCGCCTACATCATCGATCTTCGACCTTGGCCTCCTCTGCCTTCGCCTTCGCAACTCGTCAAGAAGAAGAAGGGTTCCCAAGGACCCTTTCATAATATTTTTATTTTATTATAGTTTTTTTTATATTTTGGATGGTTTTTTATAATTAGTTTAAACCCCACTTTATTTTATGCAATTTTACCATTATTTTTTTTATTCTATGACATTTGAATTTTTTGTTCATATTTTTCTCAATTACATTTCAGTCCACCAGGGACCATTTTACAACTTCTCAAAGTTTATTCCATTCTATGCTATATACCCATTACGTTATTTTTTAAATTAACAAAATTTGCTTCTATACAGTCTCGTTTATTCAATTGCTATCACTCACTTAGTTTTATATTTATTTACATTCAAACCCCTAGTTTCATAGAAAACTACACATGCCGCATGTAATTCAAAAATTCAACAAAAATAACAGAAAGATATAAAAAAATCCCAAAAAATTAATGTGTGATCCTTATGATGTTTAGAACCTAGCGAGAGAGGTTTTAACATTTTAATTTCCTAGAAACAAAAGTAAAAATAGGATTCTATTTGAGTCAATAAAGTCTAAAATGTCTTTGTAAATAGAATTAAATTCCGCATAAAATATCTGAATCCCCGTCGATTGATCCTCTACTTTCTCTTTGCATATCCTAATATCTGTTGGCTTGTAGTTGAATAAATTTTATCTGAATATCTCTATTTTCGTGTTTGCACACAATGACACATAAAACACACTTTTAGCGCACAAAATATCATGTCCTCATTTTGGTGGTAATGTCGGGGAATCAACAACTTTACACAATTTATTTTAGCATGGTTCTATTTTTTGTAAATTAATTTCATTTTTATTTCATTTTAGGTATTAAAATCAAAAAATAATGGATCTCTCCCTCTCTCTATCTCATTCTCTCTAGCTCTTATTATGGATCCAACAAGACGCACACTGTAAGATCTTTTCAATCACTTAGACATTCCTAAATACTTAAATCTATGTGGTATTAAAACAATTCCTAAATATCATAAAATCAACTTCTTCTTGATGCATTCATCTATGTTTTCTCTCCCCCTCTACTCTCCAATTACATAAGATCATCAAATTGTTGCTCGCATAAATCAGATAAGTCCGAAAAGTCATCACATGATCCCTGTCCCAACAGCATGGATGAAAGCAGTCAGAAGTGCTTGAAGTGTTTCACATTGTACAAAATTTCACATGCTCAAACAACCAACCTTCGGTTAGAGCCAAAAATATTATGTAGCTTTCTTGACTACTGAATTTAAAATCTTTAGGCACTTCTTAGAAAGCGAAATCTTAGTAGAGTGGGTGATTAAAGGGTGTCGCATTTGGCATCGTCCTCATGAAATAAGTAGTCGTTCTATGGTCCGTATAATTGCACCCATACTGGTTGTTAGTGGATGAAACTAGCTTAGAAATTCGGTACAATCCTTAAATCTACAAACAGATTTCAGGTCAATCTTTTTGTGTGCTTGAGTTTTTGTGACCAATAAATTGAAAATTTTAAAAAGATAACTGCTTCTGCGACAACTCATATATATGGGTGAATTGATCTTATTTTGTGTTTGTTTTATGTTTTGTGTTTGTATTGAATTTCCTCTTCGTAATGACTCATATTGAATAAATCTATGCCTATGCGAAGAATATGTCAAATAGCAATTCTGCACCGTAATACTCTGACTACTCTTCACAATATTAATATTCTTACATGGGAGATTTCTACCTAAACTACGTCAATTCACAACCAAATTTCAGGATACAATCCAACCCCACTCGGGGAAGTCAACCCGGCCCTTTTGAGTAACGACAAAAATCAAGACCCTCCACAATCCTTATCATTCTCCTAACTAATTGCTGAATTTTACAAGTCGGGGATGTATAATAAATCTGAATCTTTGTATGGGTCTACATCACTAACATATTTCACCCCTTTTCTACCTGAGCTTCTTGCAAACAATGTTGACTAGATAATATTTGTGGGATATAATACCCTCTTAAATTCAATGAAAAACTTTGAGGTGAATATTGAAGGATGATACGAGGAGAATATTCAGCAATCCACTAAAATCTTTGAATACCTATTTGTTAATCAACTCATGGTTTTAGATACAATGGTTGAGAATATGCAGATTTCTGATTAGGAAATTCTCGAACTTGAATCAGCTTGGGACGAATTGGAGAACACAATCAAATATCATCCTAAATATAAGGCAAACATTCAATGACAATATGAGGAGATTTTTGATGAGAAAAATAATGGCGTAGCATAAAAGCACAAATTGTTGGATGAGAACCATACCAAATTGAGGATATTAATGAAATTTTTTTGATGTATAAATTAGGATACCAATTCTTCCAGCCATAGTATTAGCATGATTCAAAACCAAATGATTTTTATATAACCAATATGATGCCCGTGCCACAATTTTAAGATCCGGTTTTATTGTAGATTCCTATTAAATAACGATGCGAACATGAACCTTCGATCACAAATAATAATTTCAATAATGAAGGTCTAATGATGATCCCATGTGGAATGAAATAATTATTGATTATGGGGTTAATCTTGAGGTTTAAATGGAAGATGGAATAAATGTGGAATTAACTCACAAAGAATCTTGTGATTTTTGTGAAACTCCAATGCTCTCCTCATCTCTGTTGGGTCCTACTAAGATTGAATTATCAGAATCAAGCATCAATTTTTTTATATAGCGGTCATGTTCTAATCCCAAATAATATATTAAATTTGACTCCAAGGACGATTTCAATAATGAATACTTTGTTGAATCTGATGATGAGATTGAAAATGACTCTAAGTATAATGCTGAATATGAGGAAGAACATGAGAATGATGATGGACATAAGGATAAATATGATAATGAAATGGAATTTGATAATGAGCATGATTATAATTTTGATCAAGAGCTTGAGATTGAATTGCCACCACCTATTCTCCCATTCATCCTGATCAGATGTTGGAAGTCCTTGATGATGACTCTTTGGGGGACAATCACATAATCTCTCACTCCAATCCTAAACCTCCATTGAAGATGACAAACCTTGTTCGAGATGTCACTCGCTATGTACCTCCACTGATATTACCTTGATTAACTATTTGTCTCTTGATTATTTTTGGGTTGAAAATGAAGAGCTCCTCAAGAAAATCGAGGATGAATGACTAGCTATCGCATTGATTTTGCCATGGCAGGAACCATCTTCTTGGTCAATTGAAAATGAGGTAGTAGGAAAAGAAACATCAGCTTCAAATGATATGGAAAATGCACAGACCGACAATGAGCATGAGCAACTGTTAAATCTGAGTATACATGAACCCATCATCCCGCCATTGGACTTTCAAGTTAACACTCATTTCACGGAAATAGTTCAGTGGCATGATCAAATCTCTGACCTTTGTGACTTCAAGGAGGCTAATAAGGTAGGAAATATTGATAATATGGGTGGAAATATCAAGAAATCATTTGTTGCGTTCAAGGAGAAGGAATTAATTGATAACCAATTTTATGTGATGAACACAAACTTTGTTAATTTGGACATCTTAAACCCACCTACCGATTAGAGACACTGTTATTGAAACTGACTCCACCCTTTTCACTTACATGTTCATTTGAGTCAACTATGTCATTTATCAGACCAATAGAACACATCAATCACCCAAGCATCATGTTTCTCATTGTCGAATCACCAATTCATCATCTTTATTCTTTTATTTTGGCTTAACATCCTTAGTAGAACACATGTACATAACAACTAATTATAGTTAATTAACATTATTTTATCATTTCATAATATTGTATATTTCACACTTATTTATACCAAAATAAAAGAATAAAGTAGAAAAGAAAAAGAAATAAATAAGTTTGTATATATGTAATAGATACATACCAACCCAAAACCCAGAGACTAGTTCACGCATTGACATGGTTGACAAGGAATAAAGTAGGGAGAGAAGGTAATAATAAATTATAAAAATATCAAAAACTCAAAGTCACGTTGTACACATTCATCATATTCACATTAGACATATCTTATACTATTTTATTTATAATTAAATCATATCAAATAAATAATGTTTTCTTCTTGAAACTTGTACATGACAATGTGTTTAAAGAAATAAAAATGATTGCAAAAATAATCATGTACAGAATAGAGGGGACAACACTCTGAAAAAGTCTTAAAACCATAATAGAAAGACAAATAATTACTCCATATGAACTCAAAATGACATAAACTCACTTTCAATGTGTTTAAAATAAACTAAGTTTTAGAATAAAAGTGGTTTCTTAAAATTTGGAGTTGACATGTGAAAGTTGATTTTTTGGGATAGTATTGTATATGTGTGTACTGTACCCATTTATTTATTTATATTTTTGAACATATTGTGCTTATAATTTTTATTACATATTTTATATTGTTTATGTAAAATAAAAATGAAAATAACTAAATAAAAAATAATTTAAAATAAATAATGGGCTTTATTACGTACGTATAATCAAAATATAATACACATATCTGTATTTACTAACCCCATTAAATAAATTCATAAAAATAAATAAATACATATTTTAATCCCTTAAAATACGATGTAAATAGATAAAATAGAAAATAACAAATATTTTTGTATAAATAAATAATTAAAAATGAATATACTTTGCAATTATTTAGTTTATACTTGAAAATACATGTATTTAATAAATGTAACCTTATAAATGAATTTCTTAAATTTATTAAAATAGAAAAAAATAGTTTGTTAAATAATAGACATTATTTATGTTAATAAGTTCTTAATTTAAAAGTACTTTCTAATTTAATTTTTATTTACTTCTATTTATTCTTGTATTTTGTCACGTAGCCAATTTTTTCTTATTCCAAATCCTTTCGGATAGGCCTAATCAGGAACTTTGACCGCCTGGTCCACTTCCCATTCCTCTCTTGACCCAAATAGTTGTTTATGACCCTGCTTCTTCTTCATTTTCTGGAGATCCGCTCTGACCTCCTTCTTACTTTTTCTCTTTACCCGACAAGCATATGGATCATAGATCCACACCCATCTATTTGTGTGCTCGATCAGCCTCATTTTTCTCCTGCTTTTCCATTTGAATTTCACTTTTCCTTCTAGTGTAAGAGCACTTGGAGCCCTTCTTCCTCCCATCTTTGTCATATCCCCTCCATTTCTAGTAAGCTGGAGTCCTCTCGAGCGTGTGATAGGTCCCACGATCGAAGACCTCGTCGAAGCAAGGTTTTAGAGCTGAGCAACGTTAGATTCAACATGTGTCGTTGTCGCCCTGCCTCGTGCGAAGCTCAGCCTCCCGCTCGCCGACCTGTTGAGGTAACGACCTCGGAGGTCCATAACCTCCAGCACATGCAAATCATCCAGTAATATCTAGGTAATAGTCTTCTTCTTCCTCCTTTGATCTCCTTCTTATCTTCTTCTTCTTTACCCCTTCTCTTCTCTTCCCAATCAATCTCTTTCGCTGTCAGTTGATCACCAAAGCCTTTATTGATTCTCCAATCTTTCACACCTGACCCTGATAATCATTTTATCTTCAATGCTTGCCATTTCCTTTTCTACCTTTCGCAATCTGGCCACCTATGGCCATACACGGTGGTCAGAGTTCATGCTCTCTCATCCATCTGCACGTGAGCTTCCCATTCATTGATTTTTGTGTGCATTTAGACCAAGCCTAGTGCTCGAGTTGAATCCCATCAATTGTTCGCATGAGCATCAGGAGATCTACAATCGTAACATTACATCATCGAGCAACCATCCAAATCCAACTTTGAAGCACCTACAAACGAGTCACAAGGAGCACCTGATTACGATCGGATCCAAGCATCACCGCCTGCTGCCCTCGAAGCATCGCCAAAAAAATGGGGGAGAACACGAAGAACAAAGGTTGATGCTTCAGGTTAAATTTCGGTCATCCGATCAACTTCCATTCGATGCTCAGAGCATCCCTGCCCCCCACCGCTTATTCCCTAACACCTCATGGGTGCTAAGAATTTTCGGCAAATTTGTGTTTGTACCCTGCACCTATAATGATATTGCTAGTAGGTCTAGTTACATGTTGAATCATGTGAGTGAACATGTGACTACTAGGATTTTTACAAGAACCTCCTCAGAATTAGTACTATTCACAAACATGTTGTATTCGATTCAAATCTTGTGGTAGATCATGTGTTGTTGGATAAATTGCATATTACCCTGGATTGTATTTCTTGTTAATAAAATGATCTGAAACTTATGGTTAATTGCAAGTTGGAACTTCTTGAACTTAATTTAAATTTAATTAGTTATTTTTTCATGATTTAAATAATTCCATGGCTTTAAAACATACATAAAATTTAGGTTAGTTTTCTTATCACTTGCTTTATATCATATAGTTTTGTTTTGCAAAATTAATTATGTTTGTTATTATTAAAAATATAGAGACTTCAATAATTTCACTGTTTATCATTAAAATTCATAAAAATGTAAAAATAACATAGAAAACTCTAAAATTACTCTAGGTTTTAGTGTATTTCATCACATATATAAAAATCAAACAAAAATATAATTAGAAAAGATTAAAAATTTTAATATACACAAAAATTATAAAAATTACATAAAATCACCTAAAATTCATAAAATTACATTTTTGGTGTTATTTTAAGGCCTATTAAAAATACATTTGTATGAAATTTGTTTCCAGATAATTTAATTTTTTTATATTTTAAAAACCATAAAAATAATAGCTAGTTTTATTTTAAAATTTGTTTTCAGACATAAATCAGTAAAAAATACATAAAAATATAAAAATATCTTAAAAATAAACATAAATGGTAAAAAACTTAAAACACAAAACATTTGATTTTCTTATTTTTAAACATTTTTCGCATATTTCAAAAATGCAAGAAGACTTTTGTTTCATTCTGTGTAAATCATATTCTTAAAATTGATTTTAGAAAAAAAAGGACTAAAAAATGTAAAACTAGTATTAATAAAAAAGTAAAATAAAAATATAAACAAATATTAAACATTTTAAAAGTTATTTATAAAAGTATAATTCAAAATCCATAAATAATAAAATCTATTGAAAACTAATAAAAGTTCAAAAAAAGAAATTAGATATCTTTATTATTTTTCATAATTAATAATCCAAGTTTTTAAACAATTGCCTCCTTGTGTACATCCCTAGGAGCTATACCAGGTTAATAATTAGCATATTCTTCTCTTTAGAATAAATAATTTTGATTGACTCAGGGATTATTGGTTTGCATTGACACTTCTATTATTTTCTCAATTTAAAACCCTATAAATTCCTGCTTAATCACTTGTCCCACCAATTAATTACAATATTCATAAAGGAATCCACATTTTGCAGCTTGTCCATTGAGCCAAGCTCATTAGATCATCATGGCTATTCTCTGTGCATACTCGAGACACATGGTATTCCTAACCCTAGAGACTAGATGGGGTCGTTAAAACCGGTAAACATTATGGGATACTTCCTATGTTTATCTTTCAGGAACTGTCATTTCTTTTCTTTTTTCTCACTTTTTTTCAAATAAGTATGGGGAAAACCCCATAAAATCACTTGGAAAGTATCAAAAAATAGCATTCATTGCGTATTACACCCTCTTTCTTCTACTATACAATATTTTTTCCACTCTATTATCACCATGAGGACATTGCTCCTGTTAAGAATGAGGGGTGCATCGCATTTCATCCATGTCATTTTTATTTTATCACATTTAAAAAAACCATGTCATGAATTCCATTTTACATTGCTTTTATTTAAAAAATCCCGAAAAAATTCATTGCATTATTTAAAAAAACAGAAAACTTTTTTTAAAATTTCTGAAGTTTTCGAAGGAAAACATTTCATCATTTTTGATTTTTTTTCAAAAATTTCATTTTTGTGCATATACCCAAAAAAACGCAAAAATTCTTTAATCCACTCAATTTCACAACACTTCATTAGGTTTAAGTATTCTATTTCTTTAGCTCTATTTAGTCTTAATGCCTCGAATTCCACTAATTTTATATGGTAATCAAAATATATGTATAAATAGATCATCTTGACAGCTACAACACTCTTTTACTCTTGATTGATTATTGAACAAAATGCACCTTACACCTTAGTTTAACTTAATTTGCTTTTACAAGGGATTGTTGCGATATCTAGAAAGGGAAGGGAGTGGCTTTGAATCTCAGGGTAAGCAATATTCAATGGTCTATGTTCAGGAACCACTTAGGGTATTTTCGCCTTCATCTTGTCACTCTACATTTGCATATTCATCTCGAAAACCTAGAATTTAAATAATCTGAAAATCATCTTAAGGATATAATGGCTGACCTGAGTTTAACCTTGGGCTTGCCCAAGTAAAATAAATCTTACAACTTTTGCATTTAATTGAACATTAATAAGTGGTCTTTTTTATTAATCAGAATATGCTAACCTACAATGATAATCTGAATAATTCCCACGAATTAACGAAGGGAATCTTAGATTTTTCAGATGGCGTCAAATCCTATGGAGATTGGAACATGCCGAACAATGCACTGAACAATTGGGAGAAGAGCTTGATCAGTTGAGAAATGGGGGAGGAGACAGTCCTGAGGGAGACTTTACGAGGGATGCTTACAATCACAATGCTGTATAGAATGAGAACTGACTAAGGCCAATTGTACCAACTAATTAAGAACCACTTTATGACACTCCTACCGAAATTATATGGCAATACAATAGAGGAACCGTATATGTTCGTGCAACAGTTTGAGCTGGTTTGTGACAACCTAGGACAGTCTGGTGTTTCTCAAGACTACATCCATATAAGGGACTTTCGATTCACTATAGTAGACAAAGCCACATACTAGCTTACGAACTTGGGGAAGGTAGTCACCACCTGTACTGCATTGAAGGACATGTTTCTTAAGAATTTATACCCACTATGTGGAACTAACCCGACGAGGTCGCATATATATAACTTTACACATATGTCTCATGAACCTTTCTACGAGGCATGGGAGAGATTTAAAGATCTGATTCAGAAGTGTCCATGCCACGATATCGATAAGATGATCTTGATCAAGAACTTGTATAGTTTTTGACTCTCGGGGTTCATGGTCTAACGAGTGTTTCCTGTGGAGGCAACTATCTGAACAAAGGAGTCGATACTGTTTTGATGATTTTTAGAAGATGGCAGAGACCAGCCCTACCGAAGCCACTATTAGCCACCTTCCCCTCACGTAGATCAGGAGGTTGGAATATCAACTATCTTCAATCTAGCGAGTGACCTGCTTCCTAAGCTGTGGATAATTAGTGACAAATTAACTATGGTCGACGATATCGAGAAGAAGGTGAGTGAGATACAAAAGTTCATCAAGTGGGAGAACCTTGCTAAGATTCCTAGGCATATGGTAGAGTTAGCTGAGAGGGTATAGAAAATTAATATACCTACCCTGTCTGCACCCCCTACTCCCATCTATAGAGTGCACCACATTCAGAAGTAGCCCGCATAGGGGCATCACAACAGGTGTGCTTAGGGTCAGCTTGAGTTCGATAAGAGCTAGTTTATGGAGTTGACTGTCGATGTAGTTACTGAGGAACCTCCTCAGGTGTGGGAGGTGAATGGGATATGGTACACCAATGATCCCAACACCACCTAGTGACAGTCACAACAGTGCCCGCAATACCCACATAACAACTAGTACCCCCCAGACCCAATACCTCTAGTTTCCATGCCCTCAACATTAGCAGTCGAGCCATTAGGATCCCCTTCATTACCAATAGTACCCTCCTCAGCAGAGCAAATACTGCCAAGAGGTACATTAGGACCAAACAGATCTCATCAGGGTCAACAACAACATCCCTAGATGTACGATCACAGGGCCTCATCTTTTGGCACCTATGATCTTTATAGGATCCTAGATGAGCTCAAATTCATCCATAATGAGCAACACCATCAAAGAGCCGACATGAATAGACTTTCACATTGCTGAGATGCGTTACCGCCCCTAGGACTTCGATCCCCGAATAGGTTCATACTAACCTCGACAAACTGAACCAAGGACAGAGCCCCTAGAAGGATTAGGTATACTATTCTGATTTTCTTGAATCAGATCACGAGGTTCTATCACATGTATTCAACGTCTTACTCTCAAGAGTGATAGGACCATACAGACCCTTGATCTGGCAACAGAGTAGAGCGGAGGATACCGATGATTGTGGCCCTATGGATAGCTTAGAGGAGGAGCATCACCACCAGCAGTGACATCACCACCTTCATGACCACTAGGGGTATTTGAATCCACAAAAATCCAAAAAAAACAAAAAAAATCAAGAAAACCCAAAAAATGAAGAATAAAGCGACATTGAGCGCGATCATGAGTACTGAGTCTTCAGGAGATGAGAAGACTCCTATGGATGCAACACCAACAATTTTTTTAAAAGTTTCAATTTTAGCTCCTTTTCATGCATTTCAGTTGAATCATGTACAGAGTTCGAGTCACAGTTCGAGGCATTTACAATTGCATTTTAAATTCAATAAAAACTCAGATTATAATGTTTCTATTTCACATACTGAGCCCCCAATACTCCATTTCCCTCAAGCCTTGTCCAAGGGAAGAAGAAAAATTCTCAAAAAATGATCATAATGCTATGGAGATGGAAAGGATGTGCCACGAGAATGTTAAATTTGAGATCCCTTTCCTCTAATTATTGGATATGGTTACTGTAATCAAGAAGTACCTAAAGATGATATGCATGCCTATTTGGACTAGCAAGAAAAAGAACACACAAAAGTGAAACATGTGTTATCCATAGACACTACGTATGCAATTAGAAATGAGATTCCATGGAAGAAGAGAGATCTGGGTGCCCACTTCATCACCAGTGAGATAGCTGACACATCATTTTCTCGCACTTTACTCGATAACGTATCCTCCATCAATTTGTGGTAATATTCCCTCCTAGATCGTCTAGGTTTAGGTCATCCTAGAAGATCGAGAGCACTCCTACAGTTTGCAGACCGATCTAGTAAGAGGCCTATGGGAATGCTGAGTTACATTATCATTGACATCAAGGCGAAGCAATACAAGGTGGACTTCACAGTCCTAGATATGGAGTGTTCCCAAAGATGGCACGACTCCCATATCACACTTGGTCGCCTTTTTTTAGGACAGTTGCTGCCATAGCTGATTATATTATGGAAAAGATACGCTTTTCATGCACACGATAAAATTGTAGAGCTAGAGACGTAGCTAATGAAATGGCAGAGACCTGATAAGGAGAGTAGTACATAGTATCTCTTGTCAGAAGCCGAGTGCTACAAAGTTGACACAGCTGATCACCAGCAATAGCAATCAGTGTGGGTTAAAAAGTCCCTCTCACTAGACGAGAATAGTATATATGAGACAGTTCAACATATCTTGCATTGTCCGACTTTACTCGTAGGATAATTTTCTAATGCATCTCCCTACGTTCTGCGTGACTCATAACCGACTTCAGCTTCAGGTAAATCATAGGATGAGGATGATGAGTCAGATGCATCTTTTACCGATTGCATGGATACATTTGGTGATTCAACTCTTGAGCACAATCAGTTGGTGGCACTATCATAGAAGATCCAGCCACATCCACTACAGAACCAGATTCAGAGGAAGTTGAGCTACATACTCTCGATGATCATACCATTCTCGAGCTCAAACTTCTACCCCCTACAATGAAGTATGCTTTCCTTGTAGTCCCAAATCAAAAGTTCCTGATCATTATCAATGCTAGACTGACTGGAGAAGAAGAATCTTGCTTGCTAGAGATTCTTGAACATAACTGCAAGGCCTTAGGCTGGAGTGTGTCCGGTCTCTATCGGATTAACTTGCTTTGTGATAAGACCATATTTACCTCGAGGAAGGTGCTAGACCCTCTCGTGAGTTCCAGTATAGGCTGAATCCTAACTTACGAAAAGTGGTTTAGAAAGAAATGGAGAAATGATCTTGCGTAAGGCTTATCTATCCCATCCCTGATTCTAAGTGGGTAGCACCACTTTATGTAATCCCTATCAAGGACAGACTTCAGATAGTCGCCAACATAGAATAAGAGGAGACGACGACATGAGTACCCACGTCATGGAATATTTGTATGGATCACAAATGCTTGAATAACACGACGAAAAAGGATCATTTCCTCTTACCATTCATTGATCAAATTATAGAGAGACATGCAAGGAAATAATTCTTTTGCTTCCTGGATGGGTACCAGGGCTACAATCAAGTAGTCATCGCTCCTAAGGACAAGGAAAAGACAACATTCACATGACCATTCAATATGTATGCATTCAGTTACATGCCCTTTGGATTAGGAAATGCACCGAGGACTTTCCAGTAGTGCATGATTGCGGTAGTGGTTGATATGGTGGGCTACTTCCTAGAGGTCTTTATGGATAACTTCTCGGTCAATGATGATTTATTTGACTCATATCTATATAATTTGGATAGAGCCCTAAAAAAGTGTAATGAGGTGAATCTAGTGGTCTCTTGGGGGAAGAGCCATTTCATGGTCCAAGAAGGCATTGTGTTGGGGCACGTCATCTCTAAGAGAGGAATGGAGGTTGACCCTTCCAAGGTGGATGTGATTAAGAAACTTAAACCACCAACTAACATCAAACAAGTGAGGTCATTCCTCGGGCGTGTCGACTTTTACCAATAGATTTTTAAAAGATTTTTCAAAGATTGTATGACCGCTAACAATTCTCTTAGGAAAAGACACGGAGTTCCTTGGAGATCATGTGTCTTGAGGCCTTTGAGCTCCTTAAGAGGAAGATCATGTATCTTCTATCCTACAAGCCCTAGATTGGTCTCTAGCCTTTTAGATCATAATAGATGCTTCTGACTTTGCAGTTGTGGCAATGTTAGGACGGAGGAGAGAAGAGATATTATATGTTGTCCACTACGCAAGCAAAGTACTCGATCATGCTCAAAGGAATTATGTTGTCAAACAAAAGGAAAGGATTGATGTATTATTTGCCTTGGATAAATTCATGTCACATCTTTTAGGGTCCAAGGTCACTGTGATCACGAACCACATAGCCATCTAGTACCTCATGGAAAAGAAGGGCGCAAAGGCACATCTTCTTAGGTGGATTATATTACTCCAAGTGTTTGATTTGTAGATCAAGGATAAGCCTGGAGTGAAAATTGTGGTCGTTGATCACCTCCCATTGAGTTATAGAGTTCTCCTGATACTGACCCCATCAAGGACTCCATACTCGATTCTATTGACTCTTTATTCTATTGACTCTTTCCCTTGGTATGCCAACATGGTGAACTTCTTGGTGTTTAGAACAGTTCCCCATGCTTGTCCCAAGAGCAGCATTGACCGAATTATGTCGGAATCTTGGAAATACCATTGAGAGGATCTGTTCCTTTTCATTGAAGGACCATATTTTTTTCTGGTAGAGGTGTATTCCTTAGGAGTATTATGCGAGTTTCCTCACCCACTACCATTTCATGGAGACAAGAGGACATCACTTCGAGAAGTAGACCACCAGGAAAGTGCTCCAATGTGGCTTGTATTGGCTGACCTTGTTCCATGATGCATATGCATTTGTTACGTCGTGTCTCGTGAGTTAGACAATGGGTGGGACCATTGATCTGAAATATGAAATGCCCATGCAGCCTTTGATTATGGTTGATGCTTTATGATGCATGAGGCATATATTTCATGAGTCCATTCCCTAACAACCTTGTCTATGAGAACATTCTACTAGCGGTAGATTATCTCTTTAGGAGGGTGGAAGCTATCCCCACATGAGCTGCATACATCAAAACTAGTAGAAAGTTCATGAAAGATCATATCATTTCATGGTTCAAGATCCCCAAAGTCATCAAATCGGACGAGGGTAGCCACTTTGTTAATAGAGAAATGAAGAAGTTAACAAAGGACTTTGATATCAAGCATCGTGTCATTAGTCTATACCACCCATAGTCGAATGGCATGACAGAGGTGTCAAATAGGGAGGTGAATGAAATTTTGTAGAAGTTATTCCATCCAGACAGGAAGAGATGGCCCCAGCTCTTGGACCAAGTTCTATGGGCATACAAGACTGCTTATAAGACCCAGCTTGGAACCTCTCCATTCCGTATAGTATATGGAAAGTCGTGTCATCTGCTCATTGAGCAGATCCACAGATATAAAAGGGAAATAAAGAAAGTTAACTTGAACACAAATGAAGGACAATAGAGAAGGAAGATGGACCTAAATGAGCTTCTAAAAATCAAAAAATGGCATAGGATAATAACATGATTTTTAAGGACATAATCAAGTGTTGGCACGATAAGCATATCATATGCAAGAATTTTGTCCTAGGCTAGAAGGTATGGATTTTTATGGCAAGTTGAAGATTTTCTTGGTTAAGTTGAAGTCCATATGGATGGGACCCTTCATTTTCAGAGAAGTGCACATGAATGTCAATGTAGAGATTTAAGACCTTATAGATGGTTCATGATCGTTCCTCGTAAACATGCAACTGCTTAAGCATTTCATAGGATTGGATGAGAAGTTGGCCAATGTTGAAGAGATCTCTTTCATGCGTATCCCAGAATCTCATGATGCACCCGCAAGGAACGCATGAATCCTCACTACTCCAGGCATATCCAAGCATCTTCTACCCCATCTCTCATTTCTCTCTACATTCCCCAACCCCATCGATTCTTTCACTTACTCCTTCTATAGTTTGGCTGACCATAGCATAAGTATAGGGGGACCATTGCCCACCCGATATATTCATTCTTACATTCATTCTCCTCTTGACCTCAATTGCCCCATATTTTCTCTTCTTCTATACTTAGGCTGACCAGAGCCTAAGTATAGGGGGGCGGGTTGACTTCTATACTTCTATTATTTTTACTCTCTTACTCTTAGCATGAGCTATGTCTCTTACATTCTTCGTCTGCTCTGAGGACATGGCACATGCTAAGTATAAGGGATATGTGTATATACTACATATATACTTTACCCATAGCACATACTTTCACATATTTTGTGTATATAATATTCAATAAAATTTGTATAATGTGTATACGTAAAATTGCCAAAAAATAATATAATAATAAGCGTGTGCGTATGTGTATAAAATACATGTAAATTTGTATAATGTGTAATTTGTAAAACTTGTATAATCGTGTATAAGTTTGTGAATTAATACACTCTATGTACAATTATTGTTAAACCTTTGTAAATAATATTTGTGTGTAAATTGTTGTAAAACGGGAGGTATAACAAACATTTTTGTCAAATAAAATGTTTCTCATTCATTTTTGCTATAAAAAAATCATCATAAAAACGTGCATCATTCATGTGCATTTCAAGCATCTGCATTCAATTAGCATATTATGCATATGCAAAGTGGAAAGTGTACAGGTTCTAAACCGAGTCTTGAGTAAAAAATGAGGGTGGACTTGAACTGACCTTAGTCCACTTAAACTTCAGAGGAACTTCACTGAGAAGTAGGATTTTGGAAACTTCAGGTTATAGACTTAATTCTCTAAGTTCACAAGACAATGTCTATACTATGACTCTTAGTGCCTAACCTGGTCACCTCATTCTGAGTAGACTCTTGGATAAGGAACTAATATGTACTCTACACCACAAACTTAGCTCAACTTAGATGAGGTGTTGCAAGACCGTGTGTATTTTTCTTTGGTAGCGAGGACATCTAAATACAAGAGAGATGTGTTGAAATAAATCTTCGGATGAGGGATGAACTGCTAGCACAATTTTTTCTAAGACCCCAAAACATGGGAAGAATATAATGTTCTATATCAGTTCGGGACCAAAAGATCAATGCAGAGCAACCAAAATCCCTACCAAAAAGTAGCCAATTCCAAAAAGAACAACATTTGACCACAATGGTCCATGCTTTAGATAGCCTGTAAATATGGTGGAGCATTGGCTACACCGACCAAGCTTCACATGAGAGTTGACTACGGTGGTCACCCTCCACTTCTTTTCCCCTTCTTCTAGACTTCTCCCTCTACTCGTTGTTAACTAGTATTTTATTGAACTTAGAAAGAAATATTTGACTCCTTTAGGACGAGTTGCTGGAGGAGGGCATTACATGGTAGTTCAATATCTTGGATGGGAGAAGCTAACACCCTTCACACACCAGAGACAATTATTCAGTGTTTATGTGGGATGCTTTGGGAGGGGGTTGATTTAAGGTGACTTCTGAGTCGGATCTGGATAAGACTTGCATAACTTGGAAATTGTTGCTCTTAAAATCCTAATTCTCATAAGGAGTTCTGCCACATTAATAATCCAAAGGTCAAATCGATCTCCATTTTCACCTTCTTTTCATGACCTTGATATGGAACCCAATCTCATTTCACTTATGCATTCATAATTGTTGCTCGAGGAAGAGCAAGGTTTAAGTACCGGGGTTGATGAAACTATGATTCTCCTTGCGAACATGAATGGTCCTGAGAGAGATCACATTTTTCAGCCCTAGCGTGACTTGGAGAGTAACAAGGATGGTTATATGAATCTACACATATAGCCAATCCTTCATATAATCATGTGTGTTAGAAAACAGAAATGTGGAATTGAATTGATAAACAGAGCATAAATTAAGAAGAATGTAAGCATGAACTCGAAGATTTTTACATGGAACCCTACTCCAAATGGAGGGGGATGAAACCACAGGAGAATGCCTCAATGGGTTTATGTGTTCACGAAACTTTCTCACTGCATACATGGGGTGCAGGGCTTCTTATATAGCCCTCACCGAGTCTTCACAGCTCACAACTGGTAAATGTGGGACTAAAGACTTGGATGGGGTAAGTGTATAAGGAGAGATCCATTTACCCATCTCCCACATAAGTGATGCATACAACATATACTCCAACACTCCCCCTGAAGCTGGAGCATGCAATTCTGAGCTTGGAAAAATAGAAAGAAATCTCAACTCACAATACATGACACTACAAACAAAATCAACTCAACACGCACAATTGTCATCTACTATCAAGAATGATGCTTCTCATGTTGTGCAGGTGAGGAGGACGACTAGGCTGGAGTGCGAGTGAACTGAATCTTCTCGATGGAGAGCATGTGCTCTGTACTGCTTCCGTCAGAGTCACTGTAACTGAAAGTCATTCTCTCCACGGAGAACTCTATCCTGCAACAACATGTGGACAATTGATCCATCTCTGAAAGGGCCAAACAAAGAACTCCGCTAATTATCCATATGTAGATATCTGAAGATGGGTCTCTCTCATAGGAAACTCTAAGTGTATTCTCTCTCATCATAATCTCGGAAGGATCTCGTACTAGAGTTCACGATCGCTTGAGAATGGAGTCTGAAAAAGTCTCCTCGTTGGAGAACTCGGTCTCTCCCACCTGGCTCAAAGAATGGGATCTCTACTCTGGAGTCTCCACAAAAACACATGAAAACCCTAGCCCACATGGCATAGGGAATGAGATCTCTCCTCAGGAATTCCTATGGTACACATGAAACTCAGACATAACAAAAGAAGAATGATGGGGACCATAAAAACATGATGTCAAACATGTGCTCATCTGAAAAAGCTGCATACATGTACGTTTTTGAAACTGAGGACTCTGAATAAATCGTCGAGTCTGAAACTCCGCATCACACTGTGGACTCGAAATATGAACATCGAGTCTGAAACTATGCAAGGAGAATCTTCATCTGAAAAACCATAGAGTTTGGAGATCTGTCTAGTATGGAGAATCTGACATCTGAATGGACCTATGACTCTACACAGTACTCCTCCTTTCTTCCATACTTGTTGGAAAATGACATCGACAAAGTTGGGAGTAGACAAGCCATGTTTTTCTGGCTTTTATTGCCAAAAAAATTCTCGACTATTTCCAATTTTTTATAGCCGTCACCCATTTTTTTCTCACTAAGCCATTCGTTCTTTTTTTTTACAACCTTTCCTTCCTCTTTTATTGAATCAAACATTTTTTTCATTGGGATTTTATTATACGATCCCTTTTTTTAACATAAGGCCCAACTCTAGGCCCAAATATCTCCACCTTTCTCTTTTTTTAAATATGGGCCTCTCTCTCATTTTCTTTTCATTTTTTTCTTTTGGCCCAATTGAGCCCATACAGCAACATGAAAAAATGCCCCCTTTTTTATTTAAACGATAGTGGCCCACTTGAGATTTTTAATTAAGGTTCCCTAGGAATCCTTTTTTAATCAAAGTCGCCACACCCAACTAAGGCTTGGAGATGATCGACCGGGCCCCACTAGGGCTTGGATGATTGATGCCAACTCCTCCTTTGTCCTGCTGTCGTTGGGGCATGCCAGAGATGAGGGGGAGGCTGCCGCCTCGAGTGCAACACGAAGAAGAGCACCACTTAGGCGTAGAGGCTCAGACGTCACCTGTTGTAGTTGAAAAGGAAGGAGGGCATGTGGTGCGGCTTCATCACAAACAGAGGAGGCAGGCGATGCTCCTCGTCTCACGAGAGGAGGATGGGAATCGTTTCGTGAAGGAGCACCACGAAAGGCAGATCGTGCGGAGGGCTTACAACTCTACCTGTGGCTCGATCTCGTGCCGCCTGCATGAGATTCACATCGAAAAGGATCTCGACTCCGTCGTTGTTTTGCTCTGCCTCGCTACTGTCTTGGAGTACCTCGCTGCTGAGGAGTTGGAGTTTGGTGGAACCATATGCTTTGGAGTGCTGCCTTTACTTGGGACCCTTGGCTGTTGCCTAGGGTTCTAACTTGATAGAAAAGTCACTAGGGTAGGAGCCATAATAGATGTTTTTGCCACTTGAACTGGATATGCACATGGAGATTATCGACTCTTGCAGTGTGTTTTAAGGAGAAGGGGCACTACCTAGATATGCGACGGTGCCTTGTGGTGCATGCCACCTATGGTCCTGGAGTACAGAGGCTTGAGGCTCCAACTACAACTTTACTCACTACAGCTTGGAACTTTTCCCATGAGAATCTAGGGTTCAAAAAACCCTAGAAGCCTTCATATCATTCAGAATTGGAACAAATCCACATGTAATAGTCTTCAATAAATACTCAAGAACAAACATAGGGTTTCAATAGAAAACCTAGAATTGAATCTCGAATTTAGAACATAAATAAAAGATGTAAAATCTTTGAGAATCAAACCCGCTCTGATACCATGTTAGAAAATACGAATGCAGAAGTGAATTTATAAACATAGCAAAAAACAAGAAGAATATAAACATGAACTCAGAGATTTTTATGTGGAACCCTAGTCCCTAAGGAGCGGGAAGAAACCACGGGAGAACTCCTCAAAGGGCTTATGTGTTCCTTGAACTTTCTCACTGGATACATGGGGTGTAGGGCTTCTTATATATCCCTCACTGAGTCTCCACATCTCACAACTTGTAGATGTGGGACTAAAGACTTGGATGGGGTAAATGGATCATGGAGAGATCCATTTACCCATCTTCCACATAAGTGACATACAACATATACTCCAATAGTGTAGACTTGCTCGACTCGATCTACTTCTCCAGCCGAGTTCCGTTTTTCAGCCTTCTTTCATCATGTAAGAAAAGAAGAGTGATGTCTTCTCTTCATTTGGTGCCTTCAAGGGCCCGACTCACAACGATAAGATGGATGGGACCAACTATGAGTTGTAGTCTATGTAGTGTTTGACCCTTATGCAATGCAACAAGGAGCACATTATGACGAAGCTAGAGCCTATGGACAAGACTGGGGACAATGTTTCATTGAAGAAAGATTATGCATATGTATGTCTTTGTCTCTTTGGTACCCTCACAACAGAGATAGCCAATGATATTGTGAACCAGCCCACCACCAAGGTGATGTGTGATATTTTGGCATCAACTTATGCTCAAGAGAAGAATGAGGCCAAGATTCTAATTCTCTCTTCTTGGCATATTCGAGAAGCTTTACAGCTTCATGCCAATTACGACCTCCACCGAGTAGCAAATAGCATACAAGAACTCCACGATGGTTGGAGTTTCTTGGATTCACTTGACCCAAAGTTTTTGACAGCATGAGCACAACTCCTTGCTAGGTAGACCATACCTTCCATGGAGTAGGCTTATAGCTGTCTCAGTAGGCTTCTCATTCCACATGCTACCCCCACACAACCTTCCTCAACAATGGCTGCTTCTCACAACAGAGTCTCTAATCAGTTCAGAGGGTGTAGTCTCCATGTTATAGGTGGTGGACAACAACGTGGTCCTTGCACCTACAGTCGTTGTCCAGGACACTTTAAGGACACATGCTATTAAAAGCATGGATACCCCACATCTTCTCGAGTGGTAGAGCATATTGAGCCTTCATAACTACAACTTCTCAGGTTGATCCACGCCATGATGACATTGTCTATTGTATATGGGAGATCTTGACTAAAGTGATCGGCGCTACCACTATAGGATCCTCCTATACTACGGCAACATCTAGGGCTTCTTCGAGCTCCTCACATATCACATAATCTTTACAAGATAGCACAATGTACATATGATAGGGTGGATCGAGGACGTTAGTGCTTCTCACCATATTTGTGGAGACAGAGCCTAGTTCAGGTCTTACAGGTCTATACCCCTTGGTAGATGGGTCATCATTGCAAATGGGGTTCACTTACCCATCACAAGATAGGGTGAGGTGCATTTGACGCCAACCATGCATTTGTAGAATGTTTTATATGCTCACGATTATCAGATGAAATAGCTTTCTATTAGTCATTTTATAAACGATCTGCATTGTTGTGCCATTTTTGACCCCTTTTCTCTTGTGTTTCATGTCATACTCACAGGTAGGGTGACTGGACATGGTCGTAAGCATCGGGTGCTCTACAGACTGGTCCAACCTCCTCATGCCGGTACCTCTACTATTCCTACTGGACCAGAATCATTTTACATGGGACACCTTCATTTTACCAACCTTCCTCTGTAAAAGTTGTGTCATGTCCTCCCACAGATATACACGTGATCTTCCTTCCAGTGCGAGGCTTGCCAACTTGGGAAGCATCATCGTTCTTCATTTCCATCATGTCATAGTCAGCAAAGTTCTCAGTTGTTTGAGATCCTTCACTTAGATATATGGAGTCCGAGTCGTATCCTAGATCACTAGGGACACCGTTTTTATCTGGTTGCTGTCGATGACTATTCTAGAGTTTCTTGGGTTTTCTTGTTAAAGAATAAGTCTGAGGCTGGGTCAATCATTAAACAATTTATTAATGGGATAATGAATATATTTTCTACTACTGTTAAGTATTTGCAATTCGATATTGCCTTAGAGTTTCACACTTTACAGCTATCCGAGTTTCTCATATCACGTAGCATTGTACACCAGACTCGTGTACCCATACATCTCAATAGAACATTGTTTGTTGAGATACTTATATCTCTTTTTCTTTATTTATATTTTAATATTTATTCAATCTATTTTACGTAATTTTCTCTTACACCTTTTCTCTTATATAAGAGAGATCCAGTGGTACGATGAACACTACTTTTCGTATCACGTCTTTCCACATTGTATCAGAGTGATGATCCTAGACTATATCATGTTCCTAAAGCCGCACCCGACCAAAACCCTAGCACAAACTGTGACCAATCGCCTGAAGGATATGGGGAAAATCCTCAAGCGCATCACGAGCTCTAGTCGCTCCGGGCAGCGGAAAATTAAAAATTTTTAATGTGACGAAACCACATGACCCAAGAACACTTCTCGAATCATTTCATCTAAACCACAAACAAGTAATCGGATTACCTCTTGAAGCGTGGTTGCGATCGAGTTTCTAAACCAAGAGACCTCCTGTCTCAAGTCCGACTCGACGGAGGAGATGCTTGCGAGCGCATTTACGAGATGCGTGCTCCTCGCAATCCATGTTGATGATCCAAGCGGTGGATCTCTTAATATCATCACACGAGATCCAACATCTTCTTCACGAGCGAGACACACTGAAGGAGATGGATATCCATGAGTAGATGATCCGACAACATAACGACGATGCTGCATTGATGACGACTCTCACAATGGCTCCATGGTGGATGACCATTATAAGAGAGAGAGGCTTGGCGTGTGGAGAATGAGAGGGAGAGAGCATTCATTATTGTGTGTCTGGAAGAGCAAGGGGTGCCTCTTCTTATATAGGGTTTTGGGAGTCCATGGATCCCAATCTATGGACAACACACAATCAATGGTTGAGATTGATTTGTGCTTCTTTCAATGGCTAAGATGATGTTGTAAAAACACAACAACTAATGATTTAATTTAAATTAATTTTCATTGATAAATCAACAAAATTAATTTCAAATTAAATCATCTTTGATAAGAGAAAAGTTAATGAAGAGAATAAACCAATCTCCTCAAAAAAATGACGACTACTCTTCTCCTCATGTAGAGTTTTAGCCGTCCACTTCTTTTTGGTGGACTTGGTCCATCTCTTATAATTATCATGAGATCTCATCATCTCATGATATATATCATCATCTCTTATCGACAATATTTTCACCAAAAAATAATTCCAAATTATCTTGTGGAAAATATCAACCATGCCATTGAAATTATGTGTATCTCATTCACTACCCAAAACTATATGTAATTTATATTTTCAATTAATCATCCAATGTGAATTAATCTCACAACAATAATTAACTAATAAATATTAATCATAATACGATCTCTTTAATATATTATAAATCACAATATGGACTGTGTTATCCATGTTATTCTTATTCATGATAATTAAATCGCATTTAATCATCTTGGATCTCAATTCTCATGAGCCCAAATAACATGAATCACATTCACATTATTCACATCTTTGATAATTAAATCACATTTAAATATCTTAGATAACTCTCCTAATAATATAAATCAAATTCATATTATTCATGATAATTAAATCACATTTAATTATCCATTTTCTCAATGCTTGGATACATATATCAACAATGAAATTATCCATGAACTCTTTCAAGGATAATGCGCTTTCTCCGCGGATACTTGGAGATAAGGATAGGGTGATTGTATTGTTCCATGTATGGTGACTTGGATATTGAGATCACATCTCAAATCCAGATCTCGGGCCTCCTATAGATTCTTGATTAAATCAAGACCACAAATCTAATGTTCTCATTGCATCTTAATCACATTCAAATCAATGACCAACATTTGGACCATGATCAGATTACTTCTCTACTGAGAGGAGTCACTAAAATCCAGACCCATTTCATTACTCCCTAGGAATGGAAGCGTCATGGTTTTACAATCGTTTATGATCACATCACCCTCAGTTATTCCCAATATATGTATATCTTGCATACTGGAAGACTCAAAATAAACCCGAAGTATTAGATCAACTTTATACTGTCTACTTCAGGGTTTTTATCAGTAAGATTCTCATTTGATGATTTGGGAGTTGGTATCGATCATATACTTTCCGAAAGCATATATCATACCTAAGTCTTGATCATATACTTTCCTAAAGTATATATCAAACCTACAAATTCAATCAAGCTTCCAAAGCGAGGCGATCGTGCACGGAATTTGATCCTTCCAAATATCTCATGAGTGAGCTCATATCTTCCGATTCAGTAATGAACCTGTATGATCCCTTTAAGAGATTGTATTTCTCATATGCCCTTGCATGCACACCAACGCGCCAACCTATTGGTCTGCAAATGTACATACTCAGACATATAGTAACACATCTGTCTCCAGTTAGATTATGCGTGCCTGTATCATGACAACATATGATAGGACTTTGGTTATCTCGATCTCGTTAAGTCAACTCTTTGACTTTACTAATCTGACACCTCCGAATCTCTATTCCTATGCAGAGGACCTGCATAAAGAGGTCAGATATCAGCCTATGTGAGAAAGGATTGCCTTCTCATACTCAGGCTGGAGATCATCTCTTAACAATCATTTGACGGTACTTGATGAGTGCTTAATCTAACTCTTGAGATATTCATCCAAGCACCAACCTCTATGATTAAATAATTGAATCAACATATGTATGATCATTAAGATAGCCATGGTACATAACCCTAATTGTACTAAGGGACCTATTATGCAAATTAGTTATTCTTCATTTCAGATTAGGGAATGATATTTGCAATAACATTTATTGCATAATGGCTCGCCGTGGGCTCGCATGTCCAACGTCGCCATCGTTGCCCATCTCTCGAGGGGGTACACTGCCATCCATCTCTTGAGGGTTCGCTATTGGACATACAAGCCCATGACGAGCCATTATGAAATAAATGTTATTACAAATATCATTCCCGGGTCTGAAATGAAGAATAATTAATTTGGATAATAGGTCCCTTAGTACAATTAGGGTTATGTACCAAGACCGTCTTATTGATCATACAATGTTGATTCAATTATTGAATCATAGAGATTGGTGCTTGGATGAATATCTAAAGAGTTAGATTGAGGACTCATGAAGCACCTTCAAATAATTATTAAGAGATGATCTCCATCCTAAGAAGGAGATAACAATCATTTATCTAAAGGCTGATATTTAATTGACCTCTTGATGCAAGTCCTCTACATAGTAATAGAGAGCCAAAGGTATTGGATAAGTTAGGTCAGAGAGTTGACGTAATAAGATCGAGATAATCAAAGATCTATGCCGTATGCTATCATGATATAGGCACACGTCCTCTAACCAGAGACATATGTGTTATTATATGTCTTAGTATGTACATTTGGCAGACCAATAGGTTGATGACCTAATCAAGGTCTATACACCGGCGCGTTGGAGTGCATACAGTGGCATATGAGTAATACGATCTCTCTAAGGGATCATACAGTTTCATTTACTGAACCAGAACACATGAACTCACTCTTGGGAAGATAAAATTCCATGCACGGTCGTCTCGCTTTAGAAGCTTGACTGATTTTGTAAGGATTGATATATCTTTTTGGAAAGTATATGATCAACACTTAGGTATGATATATACTTTTAGAAAGTATATGATCGATACCAACTCCCAATGATCGAAAGGGAAACTTAATGATAAAACCCTGAAGGAGATAGTCTTAAAGAGAACAAAAACATCGGCTTTGTTCTTGGTCTTCCAATATGCATGATAAACAAGTATTAGGAATACCTGAGGGTGACGTCATCATAAACAATTTTATAACCATGACACTTCCATTCCTAGGGAGTAATGAAACATATCTGGATTTTAGTGACTCCTCTCAGTAGAGGAGTAATTTGATCTTGGTCCAAATGTTGGACATTGATCTGAATGTGATTCAGATGTAATGAGAAGATTAGATTTGTGGTCTTGATTTAATCAAGCATCTATGAGAGGTCTGCAAGAGATGGATTTGAGAAGTGATCTCAATATCCAAGTCACTATACGTGGAACAATACAATTGCCCTTTCCTTATCTCCAAGTATCCACAGAGAAAGCACATTGTTCTTGAAAGGGTTCAAGAATAATTCCATTCTTGAAATTATGTATCTATGCATTGAGATATTGATAATTAAATGTGATTTCATTATCACAAATAATATGAATTTATTCATATTTGGCTATATAAGGAGAGCCATCAAAGGTGTTTAAATGCGATTTAGTTATCAAAGATGTGAATTATGCGAATGTGATTCATGTTATTTGGGCACATGAGAATAGAGATCCAAGATGATTAAATATGCTTTAATTATCTAGGATATGATTTATGTGGATATCACTATCCACGATAATCATAGATATTTTAAATATGATTTATATAATAATGGAGAGATTTAATCGAAAATAGAATTTACAAATTATATTTTGCCGTGAATGGGATTTCACAATAAATAATTAATTGTAAATCTAATTTACACATTATATTGGATATATGAATATGATTCATATTATCAATGGCATGATTGATGTTTTCACAAATTTAATTTGAAATTATTTTTGTAAAGATAAATGCAATAATAGTTGTTGCATTTTATCCTATATAATAAATATATATTAAAGAAGACAAAATCACCAACAAGGTGGTCGTCCACCTTGACCAAGTCAAGGGGGGATGGCCACCCTCTTTTTAAGGTGGTGTTGCCTCCCTTATTATATATTCACTATAATTTGAAATTAAAATGAATTAATTTGCATATTGATAGAGGGATATAATTAATTTATTTTAATTAAAATTATTGTTGCAAATTTGTAGCAACAAATTATGACCATTGATTAATAACCTCTTAATCTAAACAGTTGGATTAAGATGGCACATGGATTGAGATCCATATACATCCAACTAGTATAAAAGGAAGGGTAGAACTTGCCTTTTAGAAGACACACACACATATAATTCCAGGAGAAATTACACTCTCTCTTCCGCTCTCTCTCTCTTTACATGCCATTTTTCTCCCTCTCATTGTGAACATCCACCATGGAGCCCTATAAAGAGTCGCCATCGCAGCAACATCGTCATTTTACTGCCAGATTGTTTGCTCGTGGATCTATGTCTCCTTCGGTGCACCTTGCTCATGAAGAAGACATCGAATCTCGTGTGACGAGATCAAGAGATTCATCGCTTGGATCATGAACATGGATTGCAAGGAGTATGTGTCCCATCAACATGCTCGCAAGCATCTCCTCCGTTGGATCGGACTTGAGACAGGAGGTCTCTTCCCTTAGAGACTCGATCGCAACCATGCTTCAAGAGGTAAACCAAATACAACTTTGTGGTTAAGATGAAACGGTCCAAGAAGTGTTCTGTGATCATGTGGTTTCATCGGATTAAAAATTTTTACATTCTACTGCCTCGGGCAATTAGTATAACTAGTCATTCCCGATCGCATACGATGCGATCCACACTCTTTTTTAATATTCTTAAGGATCTTCCCATATCCTTCAAGTGGAATCAAAGTTAGGTTTGAGGTTTCAGATATGATCCATAAATGTAAGATGACTTGGGCATTTTTTGGGTCTGTGATGTTTCATCACATTTCATTCATGCAATCCTATTTAGTATGTTTTTTCTCCCTGTTTAGAAGTAATTAAACATGTTATTATCAATGATAATGATTCTTGTTAAATAAGGAAACTGTGGGATTTGGGTTTTTGTGATTTGGATTCCGAATGCTCAAGTTATGATTATTTTAATGAACATGTATCCATTGTTTTGGTGATGGCGAATCTTGATGTAAATAAAGAGTTAGCTACGGTTTTTAAACGCCTGTAAATGAAATAATATCACTTAGCATATGTTGAAAATCAAATTATTAAACTATGGAAACTTATTTTGCTTGATTTGGATTTAATTTGATTGAGATATGCTAATTTTAATAAGTAGGGGTCACTCCTGGAAATTACATACTTGATCATGAACCTTGGGATTGTCATTGAATTAAATTAATGGAATTGAATGGTTAATTTCATGAGATAATTATTGATGAATATTTGTAAAATATTTAAAGATGATGATTATTTCCTTGAAAGACATTGATCATAACCAAAACTTGATTAGATATGATCTAAATCACAGTTGGTTACATGAACCTTCCAACAAACATTGATACTTGAATAGGATTGGGGATTTGTTTAGAAAATCTCCTTATAATGTTAATAAAAAATGTTTAGATTATTATTATATGGTATAACTTCGGTTGAAATACCGATTATCATCTCAAGTACAAAGTGATCAATTGACATTATCCTGACCTGAGGTAGATATGGTGTCTAGTCGGGGAGCGTTGGGGTAGCAGGATGCTCCGTGAGGGGTCTGCTCTACTCCCGTCAGTATTGACCATGACACTGGGTAAGGAAGGGATAATATTTGAACGGATCATGATGTATTTTTCTAATTATTAAAGTTCTAATGATACATATTTTTGAGATAATACGATCCTTCAAGTAGCAATAAGGTGTGATTCTTTGATTGATTGGATTGATAATTGATTTAATATGTTTAAATCAATTAGATCCAATTAAAATTAAAACACTCTATCATGAATATATTTGTTATTTCCCTTGGAAGAATTAATTATGTCGATATGATTCATAATAATTAATTAGACATTGAACATGATATGGAGGATCACATAAGTTATGTACATGATCTCCCGTCAAGGTGAAGGGTTCCGTCGTCAGGGATTGTATATAGGTGATGCCTGTTCAAAGTGACAACTCCTGCATACAAGCTCATCTGGATCGGGCTCTTTGCTTCTCGAAAGAGTAAGGTTGTATGCATAGTGTCCCCAATATCGGGTCCTCATATTATTGGGGCAATATTGGATATCACATAGCGAGTTCTAATCCTATTGACGATTGGTTCAATTAATGACGGGTCAGCATCACATTAGGGGTGGTGGGCCAAGGTGTTAAAGACCGAATTGGGAATGCAAGTTGGACTTGCAAGGAAGAATGTGTTCCTGCTTCTTTTTATCAGAGTTACAAGTTCTCATATTATTGGGATGTTACAAAGATAAGAAAGGAGATCCCAGATCGTGCTTGAGATGTAATGGTAAGTATATCTCTTACATTGAAAGTGATCACGGGAATGAACTTTCAATATAGACAAGTCAAGACTACTTTCATATAAAAATTCCCAAATCAAAGTAATATATAAGTAAATATATATTTATTCTAATTTAAGATAATTCTCATTAAACCCAATAAATACTATACTCAATAATAAACTATCATGGATTGGATCCATAATCAAGATATTGTACTTGTAGTTGGACACATAATGTATGTGGTTGCAATGTGCAAGTTTCCTCATAATAATGAGGAATGACAATTAAATAGACAATAGGACAACAACATAGGGTTTGTGTGTCTCTATAGTCTTGATCTCTCATCGAATGTGCTTTGGAAGTATCATGTCGACGATGATCGTAATTTGTCAAATAATCTTCATATATACCTAAGAAGATGTTTTGGCGCACATATGTGCTCTCGATATTTAATCATGAATTATATGGTTCACTGCATCATGGAGAATGATGGCTCTATAAGAGATGATGTATTCAAAATGTTTGACCGCCTACCTAAACCCAAGTTTTTAAGAGTTTACATGGATGTAGATATGATGAGTGTCATCATTTTACTATCTATAGTCAAGTCATTCATAAAACTTAAAAATATTCATATTGTATGAATTGAACGAAGCATGTATAAATGTTGAAATACTCTTATGTTGAAATATTTTGAAATCATCATAAGAGATCCTTTGTCTTAAGCAATGGTTGTTTATAGGTGAAGGGAGCGCAGTGGAAGCATGGGTCTTGCCCAAATAAAAAGGGAAGTCAAAGAGTTGACTGTACTTCTGTAACTTCCATACGACATCCAAAGATTTGGATTAATGCCAATACTACAACAAGTTGATGTGTTGATAGTATGACTGTCAAGAATATCTAGGCTCCTTAGAGAAGGACTTAGATAGCACATCGGAATAATCTACATATAATCATTGAAATAGGCTTTCTTATTAAATAAGATCAAAGTCTAATAATTGTATCTCATTTGTCTAATAATACTTGCTATTAGTTGCACATGTTTTTAGAAGACTATAAAATTTGAGCTTGCAACAATCTCAATTGGATAGATAGACTTTATATTTTCAATGGGAGAGCCCTTAATATTAGAGAATGTCTCTATGACCAAGCTATTAATATACACTCGTAGTTTATTTCTAAGTTTTGGAAATGGACATGAATTCTGGAATAAATCTATCATAAAGAGTTATGATGGATATATTTCAAATAATAATTTGACATCTGGAGGACTCTTCTAAAATATAAAACTAATGAGTGCTTCATTAAAAATTCTAATACTAAAAAATAAACCTTAAAAGATCAATAGAAGGATGAAGATCATTTGACAATAATCTGGCGTAAAGTCTTGGACATATGTTTGTTTATAAGATCGATGGACTAGTAAGAGATGATGATTTAGAATGCTTGAAATTTCAAATCTTACATACTTATCTATATAGTATTCAAAGTAAAAATGTCCATACACTCTTCTTTGAGAATTGTGTAAGATATGAAGGTATTCAATATCTCATACATACTGATGGATGTGGATTATCTGTATCATAATAAACATTAATGATACGTGATATCAATTGATGATTATCTGTGATATGATATTTCTTCCCTTCACCATAGAAACCTTTGAAATGTTCAAAGATTTCAAAATTTTGATTTAGAACCAAAGTTTGAAGGAAGATGAAATGAATTTGATCTAACCTAGGTAGCTTGTACCTATTAGATTAATTCAATGAATACCTTATGGATAAAGGAATATCATTCTTATCTCACTCCTCCCGATATACCTAAACTCAATAGAGTTATAGGGAGATACACTTGGATCATGTGTGACATGATTTTACCAACGATGAATCTTAGCATAATTACCTCTTAGTTGCTAGGTATATATGTAGTAGAGAGTACAATATATATTCTTAATTAGTTTCCATGCAAGTAAGCTGGAATCTAGCACCAGAAAGTGATGCTTCATTAGGAAAATAAAGGATGGTACTGTATACCTACATTATGACCTTGAGATTCTTAAAAGATCTCATCTCTTAGGATATGATTCTTAGAGGATGATTCTCTTGAGAATCAAGATGAAAATGAAGTGAAGGAACTCATTTAATCTTGAGAAGATATTGAGGCTCCTGAAATCGGAAACTAAAAGGACAATTAAAGAAGAAACACTCATACCTCTTCCAATGAGTTTGAGGATGGATTCCATGTGTTAGTTAAGTATGACAATGATATTACTTCATGCGATAAAACTTCTGAAGATCATGACATGGAAAGATGGATGTTAGCAGTAAAGTTTAAAGTAGACTTAATATACAAGTGTTGTAGATGGACCCTCGAGGATCCACCTATAAGGGTAAAACATGTTTGCTGTAAATGGATCTCCAAGAGAAAGAGGTATCCTGATGAGAAAGTAAAGACCTTCAAAGCATGGCTCGTAGCCATGAGCTACAAACAGAAAGAGGACACCACTTGCAATGAGACTTGCTTTCTAATGATCATGCTTAAACTCATAAAATTATTGCTAACTATAGTTACATAACTTGACTATGACATCTTCAAGATGGAAGTTAATATTGCATTCCTCTATGAATACCTCTCCGAGGATACTCATATGAAGTAGCCCTACGGCTTCATGGTTGAGGAAAGGAAGGTGTGGAAGCTGAAGAACTCTATCTATGGTTTCAAATAAGCTTCTTGTAGTTGGAACACTAGATTTGGTGAAATTATAAATGTTATGATTTTAGGTAAAAACTTGATGAACCATGTGAAGCTTAGTGGGAGTGCCATTGTGTTCATCATGCTTAATGCAGATGATATCCTAATCATTTGGAATGATATAAGGATAATGTTAAGTGTTTTATAGTCCGGCTATTCCATACCTTGAGATATGATCTCAAGGATACCTCTTAGAAATTAGTTATGAAGTTCTTCAGAAGCGAAGAGAAGAGGGTATTGGAACTATCACATTAGTGGTTCACCTTGGACATGTTCAAGTTTTTGGAAAAATCTCAACAAAGGCTTCCTTCCGTTAAGATATGGGGTTGAGATATCTAAAGGGATAACACCTCAAAGAGTTAAGTATGTGAATGACAAAGCTGCATGAGCTAGTCATTATCTAAGGAAGCTCTGTGTATGCTAGATGTATAAAAAAACTAAATGTCTGCCATGTAGTGGTAGTAGTAAACTCTTACTAATCCTAGTATGGAAATAAAACACTTGACTCCAGTAATAACAAAATCTTCAATGATGATAATACTTAGAAATAGTGATCTCAAAGTCTTATCTTAAAAAATGAAGACATTATATATAGAGATCTAAAAGGTCTTAACTGCAGATACCTTAGGAGATAGAGATCTCCAGGAATAAGGATACTCTTGTAAGGATAATGGAAATATTCGTTATAATGATTATTGACTTGTAGTGTCATTAACACTAGAACTACTTTAACAAAATTGAGTATTGGTTGCATAAGATGCAACTTTCGCATTGGATGCGAGCATTGTTACTCTGGTATATGCAACTACCGTAAAGGGACTTGACTTAGTCTTTCGGGAACAGAGTGATTAATCAGTTTACCTAGCTATTTTTGTAAATAGCCTATAACTGTCACATGAGTGTGGGTTTAAAGATTAGCCCATTAACAACGATTTGGGCTAGTGGGAGATTGTTGGAAATGCAAGCCCACGACGAGCCATTATGACATAAATGTTATTGCAAATATCATTACCTAACATGGAATGAAGAATAATTGATTTTCATAATAGGTCCCTTAGCACAATCGGGTTATGTACCATGGCCATCTTAATGATCATACAACTGTTGATTCAATTATTGAATCCTAGAGGCTGGTGCTGTTAGCAATGTGAGCCAGAGGTGAACCATTCCTACAATAAATGTTATTGTAATAAATGATTTATCAATAAAAGTTATTGATTATGTTTCACTCCCTTTCTGAAATTGATTGAATGAATACACTATAAGGTCCCTTTGTACAATATGGGTTATGTACCATGGCCAACATGATAATCATACAGCTGTTGATTCATTGATTAATCATACAGGCTGATGCTTGGATGAATATCTAAGGAGTTAGATAGTGGACTCATCAAGTATCATCAAATGATTGTCGAGTGATGATCTCCGGTCTGAGTAGGAGATGGCAATCCTTTCTCATTAGGATGATATCTGATTGACCTCTTGATGCAGGTCCTCTGCATGGGAATAGTGATTCGAAGGTATCAGATTAGTTGAGTCAATGGGTTGACTTAACGAGATCGAGATAACTAAAGACCTATGTTGAATACTGTCACAACATAGGCACACATCCTCTGACCAGAGACAGATGTGTTGCTATATGACTGAGTATGTACATTTGTCAGACCAATAGGTTGATGACCTAACCAAGGTCTATACACCGGCGAGCTGGTTAGCATGTAAGGGCATATGAGTAATACGATCTCTCAAAGGGACCATACAGGTTCACTTGTGAACCGGGAGACATGAGCTCACTCATGAGGTATTGGGACCGATCAAATTCCATGCATGGTCGTCATGCTTTGGAAGCATGACATGAATTTGAAGGTAAGATATATGCTTTGTGAAAGCATATGATCTATAACAAATCCCAAGGACCAAGATTGAGAAACTTAGTGATCAAACCATGAAGATGACAGTGTAAAATTGATCTATATCTTCAGGATGATCATAAGTCTTCCTGTATGCAGGATGTACAGGTACTGGGAATGCCTGAGGGCGATTTGATCATAAACGATTGTATAACCATGATGCTTCCATTCCGAGGGAGTGATAAAACAGGTCTGGCTTTTAGTGACTCCTCTCAGTAGAGAAGTAACCTAATCTTAGTCCATGTATTGGACATTGATCTGAATAAGATTCAGATGCAATGAGAAGATTAGATTTACAGTCTTGATTTAATCAAGCATCTATGAAAGGTCCATGGGATCTGGATTTGAGATGTTATCTCAATATAGTCACTATACGTGGAACAATGTAATCGCCCTGTCCTTATCTCCATGTATCCAAGGAGAAATAGAATTATTCTTGAAAGGGTTCAAGAATAATTCCATAAGACCTAATCATTAAGAAGTTGATAACTAAATGTGATTTGATTATCTTGATTCTTGATGTGTGTGGAAACTATCCAATATACATAAATGTGATTTAATTATTGTGGATAAGAATAATGTGGATAGTAATATCCAATTATTCATAATATATTATAAATGTGATTTATAATGTATTAGAGAGAGATAATTATAATTTATATTTATTGCATAATTATTAATGTGTATTGGATACACATTGTTTAATTAATTGAAAATGTAAATTATATTTTGTTTTGGGTTGTGAATGTGATTCACAATTTTCTAATGGCAAGATTGCAATATTCTCAAAATTAATTATGGATTATTATTGGAGAATAAATCACAACAAAAGTTGTTGGGATTAAATAAAGAAGAATTACATGGAGATATGCAATCTCATGAAATCTCATGAGATTGCCTCCACATGGTAACATGTGGACGGCTGCCAAGTCATATATGGAATTGGTGGCCCTCCACCATGTTGACATGGGAGATGTAATCTCCATGCCATTGCATCCTTATTGGATTGATTTAATTTTTAGGATTGATGTATATTTGATTTGTCAAATATATTTAATCTAAATTAAATCATAATTTGTTGGCTTTTACCAACAACAATCTTGACCATTGGATTGACATAAATCAATCTCATCCATTGATTTTATATGTCCCATGGATTGAGATCCATGGATCCTAAACCCTATAAATAGAGAGGCATACCATGCTCTCTAGTACATGCTTTTGGAAGCACATCTCTCTCTCTCTCTCTCTCTCTCTATTTCTCTCCACACACGTCAACTCTCTCTCCCTCTACATGGTGGCCATCCACCAAACCCTAGAGGAGATAGTCGTCGTCGCCTACGCCACCGCGCTGCCGCTTCGACGTTCTTCGGTTCTCCGTCTTCTTGGAGTGCTACGCTCACGAAGAAGACGTTCGATCTCGTACGACGAGATCAGGAGTTCACACTGCTTGGATCATCTTGTTGGATTGCGAGGTTCATGCGACTCATACCTGCGCTCGCAAGCTACTTCTCCGACGATCGGACTTGAGACAAGAGGTCTCTTTTCGTAGGGACTTGATCAACAACGCTTCAAGACGTATTACATTATACTTGTTGTGTTTATAGATGAAATGATCCGAGAATCGATCTTGGATCATGTGGTTTCATCGCATGAAAATTTTTTAAATTCCGCTGCACCGAACAACTAGTACGACTAGTCGTTCTTTGTCGTATTCAATACGACACTCACGCTTCCATGATGCTCTTGAGGATTATTCCATATCCTTCCGGTGCTTGGATGAATATCTAAAGAGTTATATCAAGGACTCATCAAGCACCATCAAATGATTACTAAGAGATAATCCCCATCCTGAGAAGGAGATGGAAATCCATTCTATAAAGGTTTACATTTAACCGACATCTAGATACAGGTCCTCTACATAGTAATAGAGATTCGAAGGTGTTTCATAAGCTAGGTCAAAGAGTTGACTTAACGAGATCGAGATAACCGAAGACCTATGTCGTATGCTGTCACGATATAGGAACACATCCTTTGATCAGAGAAAAATGTGTTACTATATGTATGAGTATGTATATTTGGCATAGCAATAGGTTGATGACCAAATCAAGGTCTATACATCGGCACACTAGTGTGCATACAAGGGCATATGACTAATACGATCTCTCAAAGGGATCATATCGATTCATTTACTAAACCGGAAGACCTGAGCTCACTTATAAGATATTGGAAAGATCAAATTCCATGCACGGCCGTCTCGCTTTAGAAGCTTGACTGAATTTTATGGTTTGATATATGTTGTTCAAAAGTATAAGATCAACACCTAGGAATGATATATGCTTTTGGAGAGTACATGATCAATACCACCACCCAGTGATCGAATGAGAAACATAATGATAAAACCCTGAAGGAGACAGTCTAAAGGAGATCTAAAACTTCGGTTTTGATCTTAGTCTTCCAGTATGCAGGATGTGCAGGTATTAGGAATACCTGAGGTTGATGTGATAAAAAACGATTGTATAAGCATGACGCTTCCATTCCTAGGGAGTGATGAAACATGTTTGGATTTTAGTGACTTATCTTAGTAAAGAAGTAATCTGATCTTGGTCCAAAAGTTAGACATTGATCTTAATGTGATTCAGATGCAATTAGAAGATTAGATTTGCGGTCTTGATCTAATCAAGAATCTATGACAGGTCCTTAAGATCTGGATTTGAGATGCGATCTCAATATCCATGTCACTATATGGGGAACAATACAATCGCCCTGTCCTTATGTCCAAGTATCTGCTTAGAAGGCACATTGTTCTTGAAAGGATTCAAGAATAATTCCATTATTGATATTATATATCTAAGCATTGGTATATTGACAATTAAATATGATTCAATTGTCATGAATAATATTATTTTTATTCATATTTGGCCATATAAGGAGAGTCATCTAAGATGATTAAATGTGATTTAATTATCAGAGATGTGAATAATATGGATGTAATTCATGTTATTTGGGAACTTGAGATTAAAGATCCAAGATGATTAAATATGCTTCAATTATCAAGGATATGATTAATGTTGATATCACAATCCACGATAATCATGGATATTATAAATATGGTTAAATATGATGCAGAAATTTAATTCTAAATAGAATTTACAAATTGTATGTTGTTTAGAATGGGATTCGCTATAAACAATTAATTGTAAATCTAATTTACATATTATGTTGGATATATGAATATAATTCATATTATCAATGGCATTATTGATGTTTTCACAAGTTTATTTTGGAATTATTTTTGTGAAGATAAATGCAATAATACTTGTTGCATTTTATCCTATATAATAAATATATTGTAAGGAACCGTGCACCTTGACCAAGTCAAGGGGGACGACCACCCTCTTTTTAGGGTGGTGGTTGCCTCCCTTATTACCTATTTATTATAATTTGAAATTAAAATGAATTAATTTTTTTCTTAATAAAGGGATATAATTAATTTAATTTAATAAATTTTGTTGTTTCAAATTTGTAGCAATAAATCATTGCCATTGATTAATAACCTCTTAATCTAAATTGTTTGATTAAGAGGGCACATGGATTGAGATCCATATACAACTAACTAGTATAAAAGGAAGGGTAGCCCTTGCCTTGTAGAAGACACACACATAAAACTCCAAGAGGAATTTAACTCAATCCCTCTTTGTCTTTACATGCCATGTCTTTCTCTCTCTCTCTCTCCCTCTCTCATTGTGGCCATCCACCATGGTGCCCGAGAGAGAGTCTCCATCGCCACAACATCATCGTTTTGTTTTCGGATTGTTTGCTCATGGATCTTCATCTCCTTCAGTGTGCCTCTCTCATTAAGAATACATCGGATCTCATTTGACGAGATCAGGAGATTCGCCGATTGGATCACCAACATGGATTGCGAGGAGTATACATCTCATCAACGTGCTCACAAGCGTATCCTCCATTGGATCATATGTGGGACAAGAGGTTTCTTCCTTTAGAGACTCGATTGCAACCATGCTTCAAGAGGTAAATCTAATACTTGTTTGTGGTTTTGATGAAATGATCCTAGAAGTGTTCATGGATCACGTAGTTTCATCAGATTAAAAAATTTTAAATTTCGCTACCTAGAGCAACTAGTATGACTAGTCGCTCCTGATCTCATACGATGTGATCCTCACGCTTCAGTGAAGCGCTTAAGGATCTTCCCATATCCTTCATCCACCGATCATCGTAGAGCAGCAGTTGCAGCCGCTACTATTACCGGCTGCCGACCGTCCTACCCGTTGCTAGTTGTGGCTACTAGTTATGCTCATTTTTGGGTTTCTAGGGTGTGATGTGAAGATATAAAAAACCCCAGTTACCCAAAGGAGCCTCTATCGAATGGAAGAGTTGTGGTATGAGTATACAACCATAACCATCTTCCCATATGTCAATGTAGACGTATGTCTTACTTGTTGCAGACCTAGTCTTAGAGACAGTTGTCATCATGTCAAACAAAAAAGCTGATGTTTCATCCTAGGGTGCCTTCAAAGGTCAAGCACCCATCGTCATGAGGTATGGAACAAAATATGAACCATGGGCATGCAGTTCATGAGTTTAATGCAGTGCAATGGTAAGAAGCACATCCTCACGAATGAGGAGCTGAGCGACAAGACTGCGATAAATGCCTCATGGGAGGCAGAGGATTCATATGTACGATTATGACTATCTGGGACTGTGTCAATAGAGATAGCTAATGCTATACTGAGTCAGCCTACTACAAAGGCTATGTGGGACATTCTCGCCAGCATATACTCACCAGCGAAAAATGAGTCGAAGATACTGCAGATCCACCATGATATAATCACATCGAAGCAGAATGGACGTCCCCTCCATACCTTCTACACTTCTCTGAGCGGTATGTTTGAGAAGCTCCATGTTTACATTCCCTTGGCTGCTATGCCTAAGCAGCTCAAGGCATACCGAGACTTTGTTATTACTGTGGTCTTCCTAACAACTCTCGATCTTTAGTATGACATTGCTCGTGCCCATATTCTCACTGATGCCACAATACATCCACTGGAGGAGGCATGTCGTAGATTGAGCAGGCTCTCTATATGCTCTGGTGGAATCCTGCAGTTCTAGGCTTCTTCATATATGGTTTCATCTCGTGCAAGGGGGAGCCCGACATAGTATTGTGGTAGGGGGAGCTCGAACCGTGGCAGGGGAGGAGGTATTCAACCCCGTCAGCCATGCAACTACTATCACAGGTCATGTCATTTTAAGGAAACATGCTACTCTAATAATGGGTTTCCTGCTTCAGCACACATTACATAGCATACTCAACAGGTTGGGAGTTTATCATCTGTATCTGATAAGAGATTTGACCAACTTGTAGTGTGGATCAGGGAGATCATGCCCGCTTCTGGATCACTAGCTCTAATTCAGGATCCTCATAGGTAGCTGCCTCAGCATCAACGTCCACATCAGGTATAACATATGTCTTTTCTAGATGTTACAGGGCAGATTTGTCCAGGTGGATTATTGATTCAGGCGCATCCCATCATCTCTGTGGTGACCAAGGATAGTTTAGTTTAGTCTGGCTCAACCATTGAGATCTGTTATGTTAGCTGATGGGATAGACTCTCCCATTACTTGATAGGGGGAGGTGCAGTTAACTCCTACAATGCGACTTCATAATGTTCTCTACACTCCTTAATTTTCAATGAATTTACTATCCATTAGTCAAATCACCAAGGATTTACATTGTCGTGCCATATTTGACCCTTCTTCTATTGTATTTCAGGACATTCTTACAGGCAGGGTGATTGGATCTGGCCATGAGCAAGGAGGTTTCCTACACACTGTTACAATCTCCTTATGTTAGTGCTTCTTCCCTCTGCACTGGATATGTTTCTCCCTACATGTGGCATCTTTGATTGGGTCATCTTCCTCTACAAAGACTGTGTCATGTTCTTCCACAAATCCCCCCCACTCTACTATTCATTGCGAGGCCTACCAGATTGGGAAGCATCATTGGTCCACTTTTCAGAGTCGTCAAGGTTGAAGTAATATTTTTTGAGTAAATTCATCTTGACATTTGGGGTCCAAGTCTTGTCCCAGATAGTAAAAGGCATAAGTTTTATCTTGTTGTTGTCGATGAGTTTTCAATATTGTCATGGTTTTTTCTTCTTAAGAATAAATTTGATGCTGGTCATGTTATTCAATCCTTTATTAATGAAATAAATAATGTTTTTTATGCGAATGTCAAGGTTATACGCTCAGATAATGTGCTAGAATTTTGCAGTACTCAACTTTCTCAATTTCTTATATACAATGGTATTGTGCATCAGACTTCCTGTGCATATACTACTCAACAAAATGGGTGGCTGAATGAATAGACCACCATTTTTTGGATATTACCAGGACTCTTTTGATTCAGAGTTGTGCCTCTCATTTGTACGGGCAGGATGTGGTTCTAACTGCTTTTGACCTAGTGAATCGTATGCCCTCATCGATATTGGGGGAGAAGATCTCATTCTCGATTGCATTTCCCGAGATAGGTCTTTTCTCTCTTACCCTTATGTTTTCAGATATATTGCTTTTCTTCATCAGATGACTCCAAGGCTTGTCAATCTCTCTCCAAGAGTTGTTAAGTGTGTGTTTGTTGGTATTCTAGGACCCAAGACCAAAAGGGATATCATTTCTTTGACCATGATCAACAATTAGTGCGGATGTCACTTTCTTTGAGTCCATTATGTATTTCTCTCCTATAAGCTTATTCCTGCAGAGAATGGATAAGAGGAATATATGCCTCTACCTCTGATGTCGTCTACTCCAGGCTCCATTACACAACCACCATCTACTCCTTCGCCATCACCACCACCACCACCACCTTCACCTCCATCATCACCTCCACCACCACCTCCACCACCACCTCCTCCACCACTTGCCATGCCTACTTTTATTCCGCAGATGTACCAGCACTGACATCATGTTCATGTGACTTCTCATTCATCCAGCATGCCCATGATATGTTCTTAGCATTTGAGTTATTGTAATGGCACTGGTGATTTGTTTATGCAGTTTGAGGTGCAGAATGCCTTGAAGAAGGCACCCTTTGATCATGTTGTGGTCATGGATTTGCCTATCACTCTTCTGAAGTAATGGCGTGCATGCACTATGCATCCTCTTGCTTACCATGTTTCCCTGGAAAGACTCTCCGAGGATTTTTAGAGGTTTGTTGTGAGACTATCAACCGTGGAGATACCACGATCCTATCAAGAGACATTGCAAAGTAGTCAGTGGCATATGGCGATGGAGGAGGAGATGGCAACTTTACGGTCGTGTGGTACATGGAGCGTTGTACTGGATACTCCAGTTGCATCTGTTGTTGGCAACAAGGGGGTATATAATATGAAACACCGAGTTGATCGTACTATTGATATATATAAGTCCATATTGTTTCCCATTGGTTTACTCAAACCTACGGGGTTGATTACAAGTATACTTTCTCTCATTGCATGTCATTCTACAATGTAGATTCTTATTGTTGTTATTGGGGCACGTGACTGGCCGCTTTTCCAGTTAAATTTCAAGAATACATTCTTGTATGAAGACCTTCAGGAGGATGTTTACATGCAGCAACCGCCGGTCTTTGCTGCTGAGGGGGAGTCTAGTATGGTGTACCTACTTCACAAATCAATATATGGCCTTAAGCAGAGTCCAAGGGCTTGGTTTCAGAAGCTCTCAGAGTTGATTGAACATAAGGGATTTATCAGATCTACTACTGATCATTCTATTTCTATTAAGAGAACTCAGAGAGGTACTATTATTGTTCTATTTTATGTTGATGACATCGTTATTACTTGTAGTGATGAACAAGGCATATGTAGCAAAGGATTTCTTTGGATGGCAGTTTATGACCTATTACCTTGGCAAGCGACATTACTTCCTTGGCATGGAGTTTGCAAGAAATCGGCAAGGTGTGGTTATGATGCAAAGGAAGTACGTTACTGATCATCTATCTGAGACAAGCATGATAGGATGCAGATATGCCACTACACGAATGGATCCTAATGCTAGGCTCTATGGTTATGACTCTGAGGAGGTGGACAAGAGTCAGTATAGAGAGCTAGTAGGGAAGCTGTTATATGTTACTATTACTAGGCATGATATATTATTTTTTGTGAGCAACGTCAGCCGGTTTCTTGAGCACCCCAAACAAGCTCACATGGATGCAGTTTGCATGATTTGGAGGCATCTGATGTCTTCCTCTGGGTGCAAACCTTCTATTAAGAAGAGACATGTCTCTCACACTTACTGGATGTGCATATGCATATTATGTTGGGTGCCCCAGGGATAGGAAGTCCACTTCAAGCTTCATTGTGTTTGTTGATAGATCACTAGTTTCATGGAAGAGTAAGAAATGAACAGTTGTTGCTCAATTTAGCACTGAATCAGAAAGTAGGGCCATGGCCCAAGGGAGCGTGGAAATGATGTGGGTCAAGCCCGTTTTGAATAACCTATTTATTGAGTTGCCTCTTCCTACACACATCAAATGTCATAATCAAGGAGTTTTATTCGTAGCTAATAATCCAATCTTCCATGAGAGAACAAAGCACATTGAAGTAGACGTTCATTATATCTGTGATTTGATCCAGAAGGGACTCATTTCCATTTCTCATTTTTCTTCAAGCGATAAGATTGTAGACATGTTTATCAAAGCTCTTGCGAGGAGAACTTTTCATTGTTGTTCTTCTAGGAAGAGCATGATAGATAAATATGCTCCAGCTTGAGGGGGAGTACTGAGATACGTATATCTCTTTGTCTTTGTTTATAATTTTATATTTATTGGTCTACTTTTAAATGTAATTTTCCCTTAGAGCTTTTATCTTATATAAGAGAGCTCTATGGCTATGATGATTAATTTTCATTTTACATCATTCCACAGTGTTGTCGAGGGCAAACATCATCATTTATTCGATGTGACCAGAACTCTTCTTATTCAGAATTGTGCTCCGAACTCTTGTTGGGATGATGTGGTTCTCATTGCTTGCTACTTAGAGAATCATATGCCATCCTCTATTATGGGAGAAAATGTTCCTTTCTTGATATCATTTCTCGAGAAGGATTTATTCTCCCTTATACCCTGTGTATTTGGATATGTGGTCTGCATTCACAATATTTTGCTTGGTTATGACAAGCTCTCCCCTAGAGATGTCAAGTGTGTCTTTGTTGTCTACTCTTATACCGAAAAAGGGTACCATTGCTTTGATCCGCTTTGACGGAGATACTTTGTAAGTGTTGATGTTACATTCTTTGAGTCTATTATATTTATCTCCTACAGGTGGCAGATTGGCCCCATCTGACTCTCATGAGGAAGTCGACATGCCTCCACCTCCTACAGCTCTACCACCTCCTGCACCTGCTCTACCCCCTCCATAACCTCCCTATCCACCCCCAGTACCTACACTTTCTCATGTGGCTACCCGTGGACCTCCACCCACCTTGACTCGATTTTTGCCACGTGTTTTTACTCACAGATCTCGCTTTATCCCCACTGCTCACATGTCTTCCCCATCATCGAGAATGCCTCAATTATGTAATGAGCACATTGTTTTTACCGATGGCACTACTGAGTTGTCTATGCAACATGATTCCTTACAGGATGAGCATGTACCCTCTGAAGGGAAAACTTACATATTCATGGGGTGGTAGATGATCTCGATGTGCCTATTGCTCTGCAAAAGCAAAAACATACTTGTACTTCATATTCTCTTATAGCCCAAGTTTCTTTGAGCAGATTTTCTTAGGATTTCAGGAGATTTACCATGGTAGTGTCAGCCACAGAGATGCCACAGATGTATTAGGAAACCGTTCAGGACAGTGAGTGGCATACTTCCATAGAGGAGGAGATGGTTGTTATACAATCATGTGGCACTTGGAGCCTTGTTTCAGTTCCAATTAGTCCATCCATTGTTGGGTGCAAGTATGTGTTCATAGTGAAGCACCAAGCAGATGGTTGTGTAGATCTCTACAAATGCGAGACTTGTGGCACATAGGTTCACCTAGACATATGGGTCGACTATCAGTATACATTCTCTCCAGTGTCCATGCATTAAACTTTTTGTATACTTCTATTTGTTGTAGTGATACGAGATTGGCCCATCTATCAACTTAATGTGAAGAACGCTTTTCTATATGGTGACCTACATGAGGAGGTTTTGATGCAACATCCACCTGGGTTTGCTGCTAAGGAGGAGTGTCAGATGTTTTGTGGGATTCATAATGCAATCTATGGCCTTAATCAAAGTCTAAAAGCATGGTTCTAGAAGCTCTCGGACTTGATAGAGCAAATGGGGTTTTTTAGATCGATGGTCGATCATTCATTGTTTGTGTTGGAGTATGTGTTGTGTATCACTTACATGGGAGATGGGTTAATGGATCTTTCAGGGATCCATTTACCATCTAGTTTTTTAGTCCCACATCTAACAGTTGTGAGATGTGGAGAATCAGCATGGGCTATAAGAAGCCCTACACCCCATGTATCAAGTGAGAAAGTGCAATGCAACATATGGTCCGTTGAGGGCTTCTCCCGTGGTTTCATCCCACTCCTTAAGGAGTAGGGTTCCACGTTAAATATCATGTTCTTGGTGATGTTTTATCTTTGTTTATGATATGCTTCCGTGTTCCTATTTTCTAACATGGTATCAGAGCGGGTTCCATTCTTGAATTTTTTTGTTCTTTAATGTTTTATTAAAGATTCGATATTATCAAGTTTTAGGGTTCATTATGAAACCCTAAGCATCTCCAGCCCAATGATCTTCCAGCGGTTGTGCCGCCTTCCTCCTTAGCGGTAACTCAGGCACTTCTAGTCCCAGCCCGCCACAATAGTTCTCTAGAACGGCAATAGGCTTCTCCATTAGGAGCCCTTCAGGTGGTCCTCTATGTTAGTAATCATAGCTTCAGTAGATCTATATCATCACAAAGAAACATTTTGTGAAAAAAAATTGATTCTCTTTCCAGCGACGCACCATGTGCCTCTCTACATCACATCTTTTGCATTGCAGCCAAAGTCGATGAACCCAAAAGTCGAGGTCATGCCCAAACTCCAAGTGGAGGCACCTCCCCGATCTAGAAATGGCGCAGCCCCATATCCTCTGACCAGGCGCATGGCAGAGCAGCCGTCACTCCAGGTGATCTCTAGAAGCCCCCTCCGATCAACATGCAACATGCGGTGAGGTTCCATTGCATCGCACCTCATCTCATCTCTTGGATGCTCCAAGCAGAGCTAGACGCCCCAGGTGAAGTATCACTACCTCTAAGCATCCCCACCTCCTCCCTTCAACCACCCTAGCTCAGCCTCCTCCCTTTCGATCTAGCATCGCAACTCCAGGCCACCATCATGCCTCTAGGCAGAGGCACCTCCCCGAGTGGCGCAAAAGTAGCGTGGCGATGCCCTTGAGCTCCAATAGTACCCTCCTGCTCCGGGAAAGCCTCTCTCCTTTGTGCGCCTCCACGAGTGCCTCGAGGCAATGCTCCCCAAGACATGATGGTGATAGTGCTTCCCTTCCTAATTTCCAGCTATGACATTGACCTTCTCTAACGCAGCGTATTGGCGACGAGCGACGAGCAGTGTGCTGCATGCTCCACGTAAAGCCCCATCGGGAGGGGTTAGATGGTCCTTGAGGAAAGGGGTTCCCATAGGGTTATGCCCTTGTGGGCTATATGTTTTTATATATATTTTTTGTTTTGTTGAAAATGGTATCGAGAAAAGCTTGAAAAAAATGAGACAACTTATTTGTTTTTGTTTTCCTCAATGTCTTATCTTCTCCCAACATGGTCGCCATCATTAATTCCCTACTAGTCTAGGTGAAAGGGGTATTATTGTATAGAGTCACATGCTAGATTTATAGATTCTCTAGATTCCATATTCTGATGTCAGATTCCAGGCCAATCGGATTTTCAGACTCTACAGTTCATTAGATGTTCAGGCTCGACGTCAGATTGGTTCTGAGTCTTCAGTTTTAGAAACACATATGTATTCGGTCTTTTCAGATGTGCACATGTATGCCATCATTATTTGTGGTCCTTATCTTTTCTATTTTGGTCAGGGTTTATCATTAGTTTCACAAGGACTCCAGAGTAGGGATCCTATTTCCTATTCCATATGGGTTAGGGTTCATGTCGTTTTATAGGGACTCCAATGAAGGATATGGAAAGATCCTTAAGTGCATCATGGAAGTGTGATGATCACATCTTATGCGATCGGAGCGACTAGTCCCAGGTGCTTGGTGGAGTGGAACATAAAAAATTTTAGTTGATGACACCACACGATCCAAGAACACTTCTTGGATCATTTCATCTGACCAAGTAAATTGTAGGATTACCTCTTGAATCAAGGTTTCAATCAAGTCTTTAAACCTAGAGACCTCCTGCCTCAAGTCTGATCCGACAGAGGAGATGCTTGCGAGTGCAATGATGAGACACATGCTCCTTGTAATCCAAGTTGAAGATACAAATGACGAATCTCTTGATATCATCACATGAGATCCGATGTCTTCTTCACGATCGAGGCGCACCGAGGAAGACAAAGATCCACGAGCGGTTGAAGCGGTGGCACAACGGAGTGGCGTTGACGACGACTCTCTCCAGGGCACTAGGCTTATGACCACTAGGAGGGAGAGAAATGGGACATGTGTAAGGAGAATGAGAGAGATAGAAAGAGAGAGAGACTTTCCAAGTGTGGTAAAAGAAGAGCTAGGGTTGCCTCTTCTTTTATAGTATTTTGGGAATCCATGGATTCCAATCCATGTCAAACACAAAATCAATAGATGAGATTGATTTGTGTTTTTATTCAATGACCATGATTTGTTGTAAAAACACAACAACAATTAATTAATTTATATTAAATTAAATATATCTTGAATAATCAACATAATTAATTTGAACTAAATTATTATTGATAGAAGGATTAGGAGGGAGGCCACCCACCTCCCTAAAAAAGTGGGGACGACCACCCTTGAGACCAAGTCAAGGGTGGTCGTCCACCGTCCATTGAATGGATGGTGGAGGCTCCTCCAATCCATTATATTTATTTATAACAACTTTTGTTGTAAATTAATTCACAGAAATAATTCTAAATTAATTTTGTGAATATTGCAATCGTGCCATTAAATAATTGTGAATGATATCTACAACCCAAAATAAAATGTAATTTGTATTTCATATGTGAATCCAATTCACATAAACAAATAATTTGAAGTTACTATTTAAAATAAGATCTCTCTACTATATTATAAATCACATCTATAATATATATGAGTAATATGGATATCACTATCCACATTATTCACATCCTTGATAATTAAATCACATTTAATTATCACGGATCATCATTCTCATATATTTAAATAATATGAATCGTATTCACATTATTCATGATAATTACATCACATTTACTTATCATCATCTCAAAGCTGAGATACTTAACTCAACGATGGAATTATGCTTGAACTCTTTCAAGAATAATGCGCTTTCTCTTCGAATACTTGGAGATAAGGAAAGGCGATTGTACGTTGCAGATATAGTGACTTAGATATTGAGATCACATATCAAATACATATCTCAAGGACCTCTAATAGATGCTTGATTAAATCAAGGTTGTATATCTAATCTTCTCAATGCATCTGAATCACATTCATATCAATGTCCAACACTTGGGCTAAGATCAGATCACTTATCTAATAAGAGGAGTCACTAAAATCCATACTTGTTTCATCACGCTCTTGGAATGAAAGCATCATAGTTCTTATCATGCTTCCAAAGCATGATGACCATGCATGGAATTTGATCAGTCCCAATAACTGATGAGTGAGCCCATGTCTCTGGTTCACAAGTGAACCTGTATGATCCCTTTGAGAGATTGTATTACTCAAATGCGTTCATATGCACACCATCTCACCGGTGTATAGTCCTTGATTAGGTCATCAACCTATTGGTCTGCCAAATTTACATAATTAGACATATAGGAACACATATGTCTCTAGTCAAAGGATGTGTGCCTACATAGAGTCAGTATACGATATAGGACTTGGTTATCTTGATCTTGTTAAGTCAACTCTTTGGTCCAACTAATCTGACATCTCTGAATCTATATTCCCAAGCAGAGGACCTGCATCAAAGAGGCCAGTCAGATATCAGCCTAATGAGAAAGGACTCTCATCTCTTACTTAGGCTGGAAGGATTAACTCTCACCTGGAGAGATCACGTCCTGAAAGAAAATATCAAAAATATAATAACTTGTATATTTTCTCAATAAAATAAAAAAATGTAGTTTGGAGACAAAAAGATGTAAATGCGAATATCTCTCTCATACATTTTCCTATAAACCTCTACCCGCTGTTGAATTAATATACATTAGACTAAACAAAATAAAAGCAAATTCAAAAGAATCAGACTTCATAGGTGAAACTTGGGTTTTAGGGCCTCGTTGTATATTGTACATATTGACTGATTTTGACCCTATTATTTCATGTACAAAAATAACTCTTTTTGATTTATTTATTTTCTTTAATTTATGCTTTATTAAAAGTGTGAAAACTTCACATCAAAATTTAAGTAAAAGTCAAAGAAAATAAGAAACTCTGAGTATGCATGTATAGTCTATATATATGTCTCTCTTATTTTTATTTCTTTAATTTATTACTTATTAAAAAATACAAAAATAGATTATTGTGTAAATATTTATTTTATATTTTTTTGATTTTATTTTGAATTTACTATTATTTAAAATTCACAAAATTGCAAATCCTGATAATTACGATTTCCTATGTACATAGAATACCAACAAAAATACATTTTATAAAGATGATTTCTTTTGATTTTGGTTCCTTCACAAAAGTTGTAACCTTGTCATGCAGAACAATTTACATGAAGACCACTTTTGATTGGACTTCATTACTATTTTATTTTTATTTTTATTTATGTTTTGTTCTTGATTTTTCTGAGAGCGACACGTGGGAGCTCCTGGAGCTGCCACATGTCGCCTCCTTTACTCTCCGTCTCCACCCCTGATTTGGGACATTGGATGAAGGGAGCTTCATCCAAGGACGCAGATATTTTCATTTATTATTTATTTATTTGTTTATTGTTTCATTTTATTTATTTTTTTTAATCCTTTACCACGTGATGCGTCCAAGGTTGCTCGATCTTGGATGATCGAGCAACCATTGACCCATCCCTCTCTTACACCTCTTTTGCCCTACCGTTGGTCACTCTACCTTTTTTACCACTCCTCAATTGACCACTCCTCCTTCCTTGAGCACCCAGACCACCTGCTCCCATCTCCCCCACACTCCGTCTCCTTCGCCCCTCTCCTCCACGTTCCTCGCTTCACCCTCACCGTCTCCACCTCACCAATGATCGTTTCTAGCCATAACTACCTTTAAAAGGTCCTTTGCCTCACCAATCTCCGACATCTGCCATTATTGAGCAAAGCCATCATCAGCCTCCGGCTATCCTAGGTGACATCTCATGTCTAGCCAATGAGGCGACGACGGTGGCCTTCACTAGATCCTTTGGCATGATCTATGGTTTGTTGAAACTTGCTACGACTCCCACATTTAGCTGTTGAGCTAGAGCATCGATGTGTTCTTATGATACGATCCTAGTTGTTAGCTCCTTGCCTCAACGGATTACCCTAGGAGCCTCCTTCTGTAGACCTCCTAGTAGTCTATGTTTTTCTTCCTTTCATTTCTCCTTCTTTGCCCCTTTTTCTGTCATTATTCCTTATTCGTCCCCAAATCCTCATTGGCTCAAAATATCTTTGTCTTTTGATTAAACTCTAAATCAATCTGAGGCCCTGATTACCCTCAAGCTCTTCAAAAGTGTGAGGCTATCAGCAATCCATCTTCGCTCAAACAGGACTACCACCTTCCATCACCAATACTCTGCTTTCTTGTTTTGATTAATCTTTGCAGGAAGCAACTGAAATCCTGAACTCCCTAATGCAATAACCAAGGGAGGTATGATCGTCTACTCTGCCTCTCCCTTTTCTCCACTCACCGCCACTCCCCCTCGTCCGCCTTGCCACAACACCGTCGACCTCGCACAACTATGAGAAATCACATGATAACCGGAGGCTCGTCATGGATTTGCTCCAATAATGGCAGATGGTTGGAGTTTGGTGACGTGAAAGCCCTTTTAAGTGTAGTTGGGCCTTGCATCGATCGCGAGCAAGGTGTATACGATGGGGGTAAAGCGAGGCATGTAGAGGAGAGGGGTGAAGAAGGATGTGCATGGGGGAGATGGGAGCGGTGGATCATGGGTGCTCGAGGAATTTGGAATGGTCAATTGAGGTATGGCGGAGAAGGTTGAGTGGACGATACTTGGGTGGAAGAGGTAGAAGAGAGGGTTGGGTCTATGTTCGTTTCGTCAGTTGAGATCGAGCAGCTGTGGATGTGCCAAGTGGTGAATGATTATATAATAAAAAATAAATAAAATAAAATAAAAAATAGGTACATAATAAATGAAAATATCTGGGTCATTGGATGAATCCCTTTCATCCAAAGACCCAAATCAGGCGCAGAGAAGGAGAGTAAAGGGAGCGACATGTGGCGGCTCCAAGAACTGCCACGTTCGCTCCCTGAAAAATTAAGAATTAAAAATTATATAAAATTCAAAATAAAATAGTAAATGAAGTAAAATCAAAAGTTATCTTCATAAAAATTATTCCTCTAAGTGATATGTATAACTTCGTGAAGGAATCAATATCAAAAGAAATCATCTCTACAAAACGTATTTTTGTGGTATTTTATGTATATAGAAAATCATAATTTTTGGGATTTGCAAATAAAAGTCAAAATAAAATCAAATAGAATATAAAATAAATATCTAAACATTTATCTAACTTTTTTGGTATTTTAAATAATTAAGAAAATAAATAAATTAAGAGAGGTATATACACAACCTATATAAACAGATTTAGAGTTATATATTAATTGATTTTTACTTAAATTTTGATATAGATTTTTGCACATTTTATTAAATCATAAATCGAAGAAACGTAACGAAAAAGTAATAGATCAAAAAGAGTTATTTTTATACATATAATAATAGTGTTAAAATTAGTAAATATGTAAAATATTCAATCCCAAAACCCATGTTTCACATATGAACTCTGAATTTTTGATATTGATCTTGTTTTGTTGATAATTGGATGTATATTAATTTAAAATTGAGTAAGGTTCATAGGAGACTATATTAGAGAGATATTCACATATACGGTTTTATGTCTTCAAACTAAGGTTTGGGTTATATTGAGAAAATTCACAAGTTAGTTTTTTTCTGATATTTTTACGTTATTAATGTTAGTAGTATGTACACACAAAAAATTATTTTATTTGATTTGGGGTTAGTGAAAATTAACCAAACTGGGAGTTATGGTAATATACATCTGATATTGTACACTGGATTTTGGCTTCTTATTAACGCAACTGTAATTATAATATGGATCTTGTTTACACATGCATGAATGTTAAAAAATACAATATAGATGAATAAATGTAAATAATTACTTGGTAATAGAGCTTTGTTTTCATGTTTTAGAGTGATGAATCACAGATTCATCAGAATTACTTATATTCTTTGAGTTTAGATATGTCAACAAACTTGCCTTGTACATGTATATGAAAGTTACATTTTATACATGAAAATTATTGATACCCAATTATAGGAAATCATACAAAAAAGGCACAATAAGGGATGCTTGTTCCAAAATTACAAATGGAAAGCAAAGATCTACTAAAGAAAAATCTATTCAAACAACCCAACTCTACCAAATAAGCCAAGTAGAAAACCAATGTTGTTACTAGTTTAAAAGTGGCCAAAAAGGCCCAAGGTTGTGCTCCGCAAAAAGAAAAAAATGAGAGAAATGGACCAAATCTCTCTTTGGAAAACCCTAGAATATCCAAGTTCCCTACAAATTTCATCCATATTCTTTTGTCGACAGATTCAAGTAAAATGATAATAAGCATATACTAGGAGAGAATAGAAGCTTTAGATTTTTGGAATCTCATGGTGCCTTGCTTGAGGTTGTACAATATACTTGTCTCGCAAGTTGGGAAGAGTTATAACTTTCACACTAAGATGAAATTCAACTCAAGGTTAAAGAGAATATCTTTTGATGGAGATGATCTGACTTTACCTAAGGATTGAACCTACTAGAGTTGATAGAACTCAAATGGTTGAATGAAATACTAGAATTTAAATGATGTCCGAACATATTATTAATATAAAGGTCGACTCAGTCTATGTTTGTTCAAACCTGGTTTAAAATATCAAGACTCTGTGGCTGTATATGCTATAAACCCTCTTGGTGCATTCTCTAATTATTTTTCTCTTCTCTTTGCATATCGTTATTTTGCTTGGGACTAGCAAAAGTTAAGTATGGGGGTGTGATGAATATGTGATTTAACATGTTTTTATTCCCTTTTTGAGAACATAATATGTGTTCAATCCATGCATTTTTCTTTGTTTTAGACATAATTTTCATTTCATAATTTTCAAGTTCATTTCATCAAAATCATATAAAGATTGCATAATATTCATTGCAAAAGAAATCTAAAAAAATAGTTGCATTCTAATTTCTGATTTGATTTTTTTAATAAACATGGGATCCAACCCCATGTTGAAGTATCTAATAGTTTTTCTTTTCTTATTTTCGTGGTCTAGTTTAGAAGAGACCCAAGGGGATATCAAATCTTTTACATCTTCAAATTTAGAAAAAAAGAGGAAAATTCACTACATGACAAAAAATAGCTGATGTCATTGAAAACTCTATAAGTACCCTAAGTTATTGTGTTGTTTTTATGTTGTAGTCGGGCACTTTGAACTATAACAAACCGTTAAATTAATGTTTTCATTTAAATTGGAAGCGATCAAATTTATTTCACTAGAGGAGGCCCAAGGTTGAATTCAGAGAGGCCACTATCTCTTTAGGTTAAATTTTCAGATAATTTACATGCTAGGTTTTTAAGGAGAATATTTTTGGGTAATTTTCTTATGCACATGATGATTAAATGCGTAAGTTAGAGGCCAATTTTAAGGTCAAATTTTCCTATAATGGAAACTCTAAAAAATTTTGCAATTAGGCTAAAAAATCCAAAAGACTATTTTTTCTTTGTTATTTATGCTATGAAGAATCCCAAACACATTTTTTGTATTTTTTTAATGTAAAATGCATGCATGAAAAATGAACATTTCTCATGGGTTTTTCTGTAATTATTCGTGCAAATGATCAGCAAAATTATGAAAATTTGTGAATAAGTTAATTATAATGAAATTGACCTACAATGAATTATTAGGATTTTCTGAAGCAAACTAATAATATGGAAACTTGAATATGCAGACTGAGTGATTTTCAGTAATTAATTTCAACAAATAACAAATCTAATTAATTTCCAGAACTAAACTGATCCTAAGTATTCATATTTAGGTTCTATATGGGAAAAATTCCAATTCCTAAAAATACGAAGTTTACGTGGGACTAAAATATAATTATATCAATCACTAAAAAAATTATTTTAAGAAAAAATGCGAGCAAAGGACTTGATTTTTAGGCACTTATTAGAACATAAGTAATTCTGTAAAATGGGAATTTTCAAGAATTTATAGAGTAATGGTTTAATTATTATGAATTTCGGAAGCAGACAAGCTAAAACATGACAATTTTAACCACTATAAATATTAGTAAATCACCCACATCTCTCTAAAATACCATTAAATATCCACCAGAGAAAAGAGCAGTTGTTTTATAAGTTAAATTTTTGGAAAAAATATACAAAAAAGATACTAAAAATAGAACTCAAACACATGGTCTAATATGCAATACAGGAGTATAAAATAAATAAAAACATTGCTGGCATGGATAAAAGTTTAATTACCAAAAGCTGCTAGGGTATCTGTGCAATTTATCACATGGAACACGTGTATCACACGTACCTACTCATTGACAGGGTTTCACTGCAAGTTGCCCCACACCTACGTGCATGGCACGTGCGGGCGCGAGGCTCGGAGGAGGGTGGAGGTCCAGTGCTGAGGCAAGGTTCCCAAGCTTCCAGGTGGCATGCTACATGGTGCTTCAGGCTCCCAGAAGCTCAAGTCTTGCTGGAGGTTTGTTGGGATGTTGTGGCACCCTTGAGTTTGTCTGATAGTGATCGGATGGCTGGAGCAATGTAAAGGCGGTGGTTCTCCCATTGATAGTGAAGGAGAGGACATTAATGTTGGTGAGGTGATGCACCAATGAGAGGCATGCAGAAAGGCTCGATGATCGAGTCATCATCTAAAGTCGCGGAGCAGGGGGTGAGGATCATCACACAGGCCAAGGTGCACAAAGTGCGAGGCAGTCAGAGAAGGTGTACGAAGGTCAAGGTGGAAGGTACGTCAGGTCATGGTCTTAACTAGTGGGTGTTGCAGGGATGTCTAAGGGAGATAGGAGGTGATGGCCGCGAGGTGGTGAAGATTGAAGGCAAAGATCGAGAAATTCGGAGGAAGAATATATAAATAAGAAGGAATAAGAAGAGAGGAAGAAAAAGATGATGATGAAGAAGAAGAAGAAAAGAGGAGTAGAGGAAGAAAAGGTGGAAGAATAAGAGTTAAGATACAACCTGGGGTGTTGGTCGGGGGATAAGCGAGCTTGGTAAAGCTCATCTCTCTAGATCATCGCCTCAAATAGCTTCGATACTAGAGCTATGAAGCTGGGCAGAAGGTTGCTTCTGCAACACAAAGAAAAATACCTCCTCCTCATAGATGATCGGGTAATCATTATGCAACCTTGGTGATGCTTCCCCTGTCAACTAAAGTGACGAAGAGGAGTTGTGCCTTCTTCTCGTGATTAGCTGTGGATATTGGGCAAAGGAAAATGGGAGGGGTCCTCTTAAGGGTGGCTGGAGTTTGCAAAGGAGGTGAAAATTAGGCAAGTGGTGGTCATGAGTGAGATGGTGTGATTGGGCGATTCAGCCGGGGGTGATTGGGCGAGGAAGTCACAAAGGAGGCAGGTTGGCGGGTGCACCGTCACAGAAGGGGAGAAGGGGAAGAGGCCACTGTCTTTCGATCGATCGAAATCGAATGGCTGTAATTCTACCACATGGCAGATAATGAAATAAATAAATAAAACGAAAAAAGGGGCAAAAGTGTTGACACATGGTGGCTTCAGGAGATGCCACATGTCGCTCCAGAAAATTTACAATAAAATAAAATAAAATAAATAAGAAAATAGAATATTGTATCAAATCAAAAAGTTCCTTTTGGATCGACCTCGATTCCCCATTTAGACATAATATGACCAAAGACCATCCCTTGAATCATCATAAAATGTCTCTTCTCCCAAGATAATACGTGGTTGAACTTGATGCACTACTGAAGCACTTGGTCTAGGCTAGAAAAACAAGCATCAAACCCATCGCCATAGACCAAAAACTCATCCATGAAGACCTCTAAACAATCACCACCTTGTCTAATAAGATGGAAAGCGTACACCATTCAATGTAGCTGGGGAATTACATAATCCAAAGGGAATCCGTCTAAAAGCATACTTTGCAAACTGACTGGTTAGTGTCATCTTATCCAGGACTTCAGGCGTAATGGCCACCTGATTATACCCTGAGTACCGTCAAGAAATCAGTAATGACTCTTCCCAGCTAATCACTCAATAATATGATAAATGAATGGTAGCGGGAAGTGATCCTTCTTGGTGGCTTGATTCAATCATCTGTAGTCCACACAGACCCACCAAGAAGTGGGTACACGGGTAGCAATATCATCTCCAGACTCACTCAAAACTATAGTGATACCCATCTTCTTGGGTACCACATGTAATGGACTAACCCACTTGGAGTAAAAAATGAGGTAGATAAAATCGACATTTTGTTGAGCACGGTTTTCTCGATGGATCGGTTAAATTAATGAGAAATAATGAAGTGGTCGTTGCTATCCCCAAAAATCCCACGTCAAACAAACAATTCTTTTTTTATTTTTGCTACTTATTAACCTATATACCGGACAGGGTCGAACTCAGGGAGGCTACAAATCGTGAGGGGAATTCAATTAATAAAAAATCAATTAAGAAAAGAAACAGTAATCTCAAAGGATAATTGGTTTTCATGATTTTTTATCTTTTTTATTTCAATTTTTTATATTTTTTGATTTTCAAATTTTTAGTGATTTTGATTTTGTAATTTTTTTAAATTTTCAAATAACGAACAATATGCACAAGCACAAGAAATATGCACACAATTTTTTTATAATTTTTAATTATACCAAATAATTCTCAGAAAAATTCAGAGAAAATATTTTTAGGTTTAAAAAGTTTTGAAATGTTTTTGAGAATTTTTGTGGAATTTTCAGATGTTTTTCTATTTTTTTTAAAAACAAATATTTAGAAAATGCGAAAATGAGCACAACCTGGACTAATTTGCAACTTAAAAATATTTTAAGTGCCCAAAACTTATGACAATTATTTTTATGACAAACTACTAGATCAGAAAATGAAATAACAATTTTTGGATTTTAGTAGAATTTTTTTACAATTTTTTTAAGATTTGTAGCATTTTTCAATTTTTTGGGTTTTTTGAAGAATTAATGCATGAAATTTGTATACCGATTAAAAGACAATAAAATAAAACTACCCTAATTTGTTTTGGAATTTTCAGAGTTATTTTCGAATTTTTATGAATTTTTGTATTTCAAACAGGGAAAATGACATGTTTTTGATTTGATAATAACAATAAAATAAACCAAAATGCAATGGAAATTTTATGCTACATGGATATGCACATCAGGAGCATAGCATAATTTTTCAAAAATTTTGGACTAATAAAAACATTTATTTCAATAGATGAATCATGCAAATCCATGTCTGAATAATAGGGACTGCAATGTAAGTAGTTTAGGTTATTGCATTAAATAAATGATAAAAATAAACAGGGTGGTGAATATGAAATTTACCCATAGTGTTACGTGCATGGCACATGCTTGAGGCTCTAGCAGGGGTGCTTTTGCAATTTGTAAATCTTCCAAGGTGCTTACTGCAAATTTTCAATTTTTTTAAAAAAACCCTAGCAAGTGTTCCTGTTCTCTTCGTTTCTTCAATCACAAGGAGTGGGGGCACCGTCTTCATCAAGTTGGAGCCTAGGGGGGTGCGTACGCTGCCACCCCTTGCATTCTACTCCAAGCAAGGGCGACGGTTCTGGCGGTCGGGAGGATGTGCTCTGGCCGTATGTTTGGGAGCGCTACGTGTGGAGGTACGCGGTGACTATCTGGCAGAGGTTACCGCAGCTGGTGGCGGAGGAGCCCGCGCGATGGAGAGCGGAACGTGGGGTCTGGCTTCAGCAGAGGGCGGTGGTAGTCTGGAGGATCTGCTGGAGCGTGCAGAGCTATTTTAGGGCCCGATGTTGGTGGGAGCGTGCGTCGCTGGTGGTGTGGGCTGCGACTACGACACAAGGGGGCGGCGGGGCAGCCTGTCGTGATGGCATCCTGTTGTGGGTCTGGAGGATGGCGGTAAGGAGGACTGGCCAGGAGGAGGGGCGGCGACTCCTAGGGCAAAGCGGCGATGGAGGCTGAGGAAGAAGGGGGGCGGGGGCGGCTGGAGGGTAGTCGTCCCCTTTTTTATATTTTTTTGTAATCTTTTTATTGTAATGTAAACAGTAATAAAAAGAACCCATTTCTTTCTTTTTTTGTAAATTTGAAATAATTAAAAATTAGAAAATGAGGAATTTTTTTTAGTTTTTTTTTTGTTTTCTTTTTGATGATCGTGCAAAAACAAATGGTAGAAATAAATAAAACAAATGCTTTTTTATTTTTCTATTTTTTAATTTATTTACAACTCGAAGAATGAACGAAGATCCGACAGAAATGAGAGATTTGAATACGATCTTCGACCACCGTACACGGCCGGAGTTGAGAGATCGTGGACGATAGAAATAGAATGTGGAGAGATCGAGAGAATGAGATAAAAACTCGAGATCGATGTTGAATAACAAATGTGATGGATTTTAAGATCTAGGTAAAAAAATGACAACGAGATAAAAGTGCGAGAAATAAAACTACGATTAACCCAGACAAAAAAATAAGAAAAATGTGGAATTCACCTTAGGAGCAGAAATGGACTGTGATCACCTCGACAAGGCCGACTCGCTCTCACCGGACAGCTTGAAGACTAGGCAAATTTCTTTATGAAATTTCCTCTTTGAGATCGGGTTCCTCTCTCCAAAGATTGATCAAGTGAGAATGGGGGAGAAGGAGCCATATAAATAGAAAAGATAGAGATGACATTTGAATTTTTGAATTTTTGAATTTTTTGGTGGAAGAGATAAGAGAGGAGAAAATTGAAATGAGATAAAGATAAAAAGAGATAAAACTATTTACAAAATTATCTATTTTTTTTGAATTTTCATCAATTTATTTATTTGAATTAAAAAATGTTATTTTTTTAAGGTGGTTAATTAAAAATAGCAACTATATACATATACTATATACATATATGACATTATATACAAGGGTAAATGAGGAAATTAGTTTTTTTCAAGAATTTTATTTTTTTTATTTTAAATAATTAGTAAAAAATATTTACAAACATATACAAATATAATATGTATAAAATACATGGGAAAATTGCACAAACCACCTCGGAAAACCAACTTTTTACTCGTAACTCAAAAAATTATGAAATCATAGCCATTTTAAAGATAATTTAATTTAGAATTCAATGGAAGTGAGAGTGGTTCAATTTGAGTTCATATGGAGCTAGAATTGATCTTTTAATTAGTTCTTAGTGGCTTTTTCCAAGTGTGGTTGCTTTTATTATGTACATGATTTAATTGTGCAATTATTATTATTAATTAGATACATTTTTATTTACAACTTTGGTTTTGAAAGTTATTTGATTTGAGGACAATTAAGGTACAAATAAATTAGTGTTAGTTTTATATAGATATACACAAAATAAGTGAGAAGTATTTACAGCAACACACACATTTTTTTGGATTTTCTGCTTAAGGACCCTATCTCCCCCTAATTTATTCCTGGTCGATCAGGTCAAGTCTTGACCTTCTCTCGGGGTTTGGGTCAGCCTATACACAGTCTTCCTTTCTTTTAGTTTCTTTTCTTTCTTTTCTTTATTTTTCCTTTATTTATTTATTTTAGGTTAAAATTAGTAAGAAGTGTACAATATTTACATATAGATGCAAGTTAGTAAGAATATGGAGTTAGTATTTTATGCAGGTGTTTTGTAAGGGATTTTAAACTAAAATAAATGAATGAAGATGATGAATCGCAGATTCATCAACACTCCACCACTTGGATATTTCCTTCACGATCACATCTAGAAGATTCAGGTTCAGCCTACACTGGAACTCATGTGAAGGCTTAGCGTAATCTTTGAGATAGATGTGGTGGGAGCACATGGCCAGACTTATCCCATGGAGACTAATACAGACCAACCAATTACCTTGCGTCTCTTCTCAAGAACCTCCATTAAACAAGATTCTTAGTCATTAGTCAAATCCGTTGAGATAATGACTGGGAACATATCTTATGCACCCGCAAGGAATCTATATTTCATGCTATGTGGTATGGTCCTCAATTCCGAGCATGTGAGAGCTAACAAATATGGCCTCTGAAAAGTTTGAGTGAAGGCTACCAGATCTGAATAGGGGAACTCTCATTGCTTATACACTCGATGAAGATGGCCCTAACGGTGTCTCTATCAACTACACTAGATCTCTCTCCATCCTGGTTGTATGGTATGTAGATATCAAACGCGGTAAATACTCATCAAAATCATGCCAATCAAAATCTGTTATCTGAGTCTGAGGGATCTGAATTGGAATGGCATGAAATGAAATCAACCTCGCTACTAGAAACTGCATTGTCAACCTCTAAAGTATCATGTGCCACAAGTGTGCTCTCCTAGATCTCATCAGTTGGCATCTGTGAATTTGTTGAGTCTTAAGATGTGATAAGAGCTCTTGAAATTGGTTCTGCCCAAACTGCCTCATCATCTGTAATCATAAAATCACACTCATGGTGGATGTCTGACTCTGTATTTATCATCTGCTCTGATCCCTGCTATGCAAGTTGAATATCTAGCTCCCGTCTCCTCAATCATCTCTAGTTTTATACTCTCGCACTCAACGCAAAAACATACCTTTCCATATCATGATTAGGCACGACCTTTGCTGTCGCCTTGAAAGGACAACCTAATATGATGGGGGTATCGATCACGCATGCAGGGATCTCCATTTCCATCACAACTATGTCCATAGGAAATTTCATTCCATGAATGGCGAGGACAACATCCTTCAATAACCCCTTCGACCTCCTGAAAATATTATCTCCAAACTAAAGTACTGTCCAGCTATGTCGTAGAGGTCTAAACTTGAAGCGGTAAAGTAAGGATGCCGAAAGAAGGTTAATTAAAGACCCGCTGTCTAATAGAGTATGATCGAACAACTGCTCATGAATGGGACATCTGACATAAGGAGCCCTTGCATCTGGACTCTTGGCTGGCAATAGGTTTTGAATAGCGAAGTAAGTGCACGGGTGAGAACATGGATTTCTGCCTTATGGTTTCGCCTATTCTGGACTGTGGATTTCTCTCTAAGGTTCTTCTGGAAGAGAGGCATGTGCTCTAATGCCTCTTAAAAAGTCAGCTGGATATGAAATCTGTCCATCATCTACATGATGAACTCTAGCTGATATCTCTTTTTGGATTTTCTATTTTTTAGCCCTTCCCAAAGAGGAGTGCTTGAGGAAAGGGAATAGAGGGACCCTCCTCAAGAACTAGAGGGTTATGAGTAGGAGAAGAACTTTGAACTTGCCAATGGTTGGAATCCATATAATCGTCATAATTCATAACAGATGGACCAGGAGAAGACACAAAAACCTTTCCTTTATGAATATTTCTATTTTCAAAAATATTATATTTTTTGTATTTTTCTATGGAAATCATCCTCAGGTACAAGAGTAGTAGCTACAATAACTCGAGGATTTGTATACAGACTCTTGATGGCATTAACACCACCGACAAAATCTGATGTTGCATCATAAGTACCGTTCTCAGGCCCATCATATGGAATTTGGGTGGCATCAACACCACCTTCTGCAACATCAGCACCATCAACTGGATCATCCGGAAAATGACTGGCATTAGCACCGCCATCAATATCAACATCAACACCGCTCTCTTGCTCATCTGACGCTTTGGAGTCTGTATTCGATAGTCACCTAGATGAGTCACCGTCGGATAGCTTCCTACCACTCCTAAGCCTCAAAAAATCAACATCTAATAAATAATGCATGCCATCAAGTATCTCACTAAGAGTGTCAGACTCTATAGACTGTACCTGCTCAGATTTTCTCTTCGGATTGTTCGGGTTGAGCTCTATCTGTGTAGGTATGGTGGCCATTCCCTAGATGATCTCTCTCGTCTCCTACCCGAACTCATCCATTCCTCTTATGATCTGTCGCTCTGTAAGCATACATGAGAGATCCTCAAAAGCAAGGTTTTCATACAAGGGTGCATGAGAACCTAATGGGTAGCCTCTCTGAAAGTATTTAGGATGGCCCTGTAGCTGTTGTTGGTAAGACTGCGGGGGAGTCTGGTGAAACTGAGAATGAGGTGTTGTTTCCTGCAATGTTGACCCTAGTATTGCGGTCGAGGAACAGTGTGCTGGGAGTACTAGGGTTGCTGTTACTGGGTATCCTGCCCGGACTGTGCCAGAGGATGCTTCTGGGACTGAGCATCTCTAATGGACCATCTGAAGAAAGGGTGATCACGGTGGATACTGGGCTACAGCTGGTACTAGCCATACCAAATTCTGTGGACTTCCATCAACAGCTCCGACTGCTCGTGCACTGGTGGGGTAAGGGAAGCTAATGGCTGATCACATTAATAGACCACCATATGTGTGTCTAGTGCAGGTGGTGGCGACAACTGGTACTGGGGGACTAGCTTAATTTCCTCCGCCTGAATATGGTGAATCTATCGGTAAGAGGCAGATGACTATGATGATCAGCTCCCCAGATCAGCATGTGACCTAGACTGTGGTGTGGAAGCCGTTTGTGCCTCTTGGAGGCACATGATCTGTGTCTTGGTGTCACTTAAAGTCTGGGTCCGCTAGTCAATCCCATTGAGATTGTCTTGGCCTTAGCACATCTTCTTCTCTATAATCTCCATGTGATCCAACTTCTGGCTAATGATGCCCATGTCCACTGCTTATGACTCTGCAAATGCTGCAACTATAGAAGATGAACATGGACCTGCCTCAATACCTGCAACTCTGTGGTGAGACAATGCATGTGTGGGAGGCTTCCAATGAGTGTATACACGGGCTTGGGTCATAAAAGTGTAGTTTTCATCCATCTCCTCAATGACGGTCAAGACCTGGTCCTTGTCCTTGGAACAATAGGACCCTCCACAAGAGGCATTGACTAGCCCCTCCAGCTCATGTGTCAATCCACAAAAGAAACTCTGAACTAAGTTGGCCTTAGTAATATCGTTTTGTGGACAACTTTCAATGAGCTATCTAAACCGATCCGAAGCCTCATGGAACTGTTCATTCAGGATCATGGTGAAATATCTGATTATGGATCACGTTGTATTCGTCCGACCGAGTGGATAGTATTTGTTGAGGTACTCGGTCCTCAACTGCTCCCAGGTGGTGACAACCATTCCAAAGTGCTTCAGCCAGTAGGTTGCTCTATCAATAGGAAGACTATTAGCTAGACCATGTCCTTACCCACAAATCTGTCGTGGACTGTGCCGTAAATCATCTGAAACTCCTGGAGATGTAGATGGGGATCCTTGGTTGCGTGCTCGAGAAACTAGTACAGTAACTGAATCATCTAGGGCCATAAATACAAATCTCCAAGAATGGCAGGAACTGAGTCCACCTGTCGGTGAGAGTTGCACCAAGGTTGTGCAACACTCTCTCGGTGAGCAAGGGTCTTTGTGGACCACATGCCTCCTCCTAGAATATGTCATCAACTCGGTACTCATGTATAGAAATATCTCCACCACCGGGTCTATCATTTCTCACATCTACTCACCCGTCTCACATATGAGTCAACTCTCGCCTCACCTGTGTCAAGAGAAACCTCTGGTCCCGGATTTATCGATGCATCACCAATAGGGATGTTGGGAGGGTATTGTTTATCATCGTCCGATCAAACACGTCGTGAATGTTTGCCTGCTCATCATCTCTCCGCTCTTGGGCCATCTCTTTAGATTCTTAAAAGGAAAAAGAGAGGACCTTTGGTGTAACCAAGTATACAAACATCTGCGTTGATTGATCTGGATGATGTACCTCAGGTGATGGATGAGGAAGGTTGAATAAAAAATAGGTGGAATACTCGGGTTCTGAGAGTTTGTCTGAGCACTCAAGAACCTCCCTTGACGGATCGGCAAGTGTGTTGTGAAGCGGTGCCACTAAAGGAAGTTTAAAGAATGTCAGTCCATCATCATGATGTGGGGATTTATGAAGATTAGATCAGGACAGAAAATAATGATAAGAAATCAAACCTCCAACTCACCAACTCAATGCGATGATTACTATGAAAGCTCGGTCATTAATCTTTTCTATTTTAGAGTTTGGCGATAATGCAATCTAAGAAAGGAGTTAGTGAGTTGTTAGGTACGAGTATTTCACCAAAGACTGGCCCAAATTCTTACGACTAGTTGAACCTACTTTCAGCCAGTATAGGTGTAAGTACGGACCGTAAAACTACTACACACTTCTTGAAGACAAAGCCTTATGCAATGCTTTCTAAACCACCCACTCTACTAAGGAATCACGAACAATTTACCAGCTACCTGCATTTCCTGACTAAGAAGTAGCTAATCAGTTTTTATAGAATCAGTAGTCTTAACAGAGAATCCAGGCGTGGCTCTATCCCAGCGTTCATCTCTCGCTCACTATACAAGTAAATTCAAATAATGAGTGGGTTACTCTCCCTAAAACAATGAATGTCATCTATTTGTTGGTTTTAGTGTCGAGTTTATTTAGCAGTCTCGATTTTATTTGGTTATAACTTTTTGTAATTTTTTAGTAAAGAAACTTCTAATGAATTTTCTAATTTCCTTTTATTTTTTAGTGCAATAAAGCATGGGGAGGATGACGGAAAGCCGATGCAAAATGAAATAAATGACGCGTGCACAAGATAGAAGGCGTACCTTGATCCAGCAGTCTACATGCAATATGATTCGCGCATAAATTTAAAGGAAGAAAAAAAACTACCTATATAATGCATAAAGATATCACCCAAAATAAAAACTTCTATTACAGGAAGAATGAGGTGTTAACTATATAGAAGTGAGACCATGGTACGGTCTTCGATGCCCTCAGTGCCCGCCACAACGGGTCTTGCCAGTGTTATATGTGACTTCTCTCAGTGCGCGGTCTCAAATCTAAATAATTAACAATTTATTTGTGTGACTAAGTCCAATCAATTATTATGGAACACATATTATTTTAAGTGTTTGGACCTAATCACTACCTGGCTAAACCAAATAAAAGCCAAAATTTTGGCTCACATAAAGAAAACAAAATAAAGCAAAATCGATGAAAACTGTAAAGAAAAACCCGATGAGGCCCCCTGAGTGCACCAGCACTCGGCGAAACAGACCCTGGATAAAAGTGTCCAACTTCGCTAAGAGTTATTAAAGGTTAAAATGAAATAAAATACGAAAAATAAAATCTATTTTAAGGGAGTCTCCTGCTCCTCCTAAGATGCTCTCTCTCTCCTGCTGGTTGGTGTAGAATGTCCGACCTCCGCCTTGCTCGAGTGCTCGGCTCTCCTAAGATCTCCTCCCTCGCTCCATAGGCCCTCACAACAAAGAGATACAAAAGAATATGTTAGAACAAATTTTATTAACAATCTAAACAAAATAATAAAGAGGAGAAGAAAGCAAGAAAAGAAAACAAGGTAACAAGATAGAGATGAACAATCTAATTATCTAGCCGTGCTCCCCGTCAACGATGCCATTCTGATGTTGCGACCTGCTAACTCGAGATATGTTGATTAATTAATGTGTCGTTTTCACCCAAATTAATAGAGTCAAAAATTGAGAAATTTATATGACCACTTAAGAATTTCAACAAATCACAAAAGTGGTATAGCTACTTTTATCAACCTTGTATAATGACCAGGGTCGAACAAAAGGAGCACTATGATAACTAGGTGAATCAAGGAATTGAAGGATTTTATTCTCTTTTTATGGCTTTTTAATTTTGCAAATTTTTAATTTTGAAAACAATGGAAATAAAGATAAATAAGAAAAATGCAAATACACTCCTCTTATTGTATTTTCCAGTTAGACTAAAATGCACAGAAAAATAAATTAAAAATAATTTTTGGGTTCATAGGTTTTAAAATGTTTTTGTAAATTTTTGGTTATTTTTCAAATGTTTTTGGAAATTTTAAAAATCAAAAACTAGGAAAACATGCAAATAGTGCACAGTCAGGGGTAGAAGAAAGGCTCAAAACCCCTAAACATAAATTTTATTTAAAAATAGAAGAAAACATCTATAAATAATAACTGAAATAATAATTTTGGTATTTTTTAATGAATTTTATATGATTTTTATAAGATTTTTGATGTTTTGTAAATATTTAGAATTTATAAAATATTTTCAAGCCAAATTCAAATAGTTGATAATATAGGAGAAAATACACATACACTATATTTGGGAGAATTTTTAAAAAAAATCAATTTTTTATGAATTTTCTACTCTAAATAACACTTTTTAGAGATTTTTTAATTTTAATAGTAGTAAATAAAAGTAATATGGCAAACCAAAATTACCACACAAGCAACATGTTAACAAAAGCTACAAGGTAGTTTTGTAGAATTTTTAGGACCACTTTAATATCTATTGCAATAATTAAAATAGCATGAAAATGAAATAGTTAACAAGGCACCTATTTATAATTATTTCAAGTCACAAGGCCAATTAATAACACGAAATAGAAGTATGGGGGCCCTAGTGCTATTAATCAAGAAATCTCGTGCGCAACACATGATTCAACATTCACAGGGGCATAATTGCAAATAGTAGAAACATTCTCTATTTAAAATAACACATGAAAACACTCAAGTAAAGTTCTGTAAATTTCCCACAAAACATGCGAAGACGTGTATGACTCAAACTCGATTGAAGTAAAATGTAAATAAAGAAACTATAGGGTCCTGAATGCAAATGTTCAGAACTAATTATAATATTTATTAGATTTAAGCGAAATAGCATAAAAGGCAAGGGAGAAAGGGAAATATACCCCACACAAACACATGGAAGACGCATGGAGGGCCTCTGACGTACAACTCTCATCAGTCACTACAAAGGATCTGACGGCTCAGAAGAATGTCAGGGATGTACGACCTGATGTGATGCTCCAATATAATCCAATGGTCAGAATAGCTAGCGTTGACGTAAAACATGGATGTGTGGATGATCTGTTCGATTCTGGACGAGGGACTTTTCAAATGACAGTAGGAGGGTCTGCTAGAAGAACAAGGAAGAAGGTCTCTCCGGTCGGTCTTCAATCAATGATATCTAGCTTTGACGGATTCGACTGGCTGGCTGAATGCTCCAACATGACACCGGAAGTGACGCACATCTACTGGAGCCCTCCAATGAGTCGGAGGGCTGCTCGATGATGATATGGAGGTGGGTGTTCCTGGAGCTGCTTCGCCTGGAACGTTGAGGCTCTATTCGAGCCTCCTCGCACGCACCCATACCTACAGAGAGAGGCTAGCCTCAGAGTTATAGCTCCGCTCGAGTTATTTCGCAGAGAGACCCAAAGAAGTGATGGTGGATGGTGACTGATCTCCGGCAAAATGGAGGGGGAAAGTTGATAACTGGGATTTTGCCGAAGTCATGTCCATCCACAAGGCAGATCAACAATCGTCAAAGCGACCTCAGACGAAACACCAATAAATCAACAGTTAACCCAAAAGTTGAATCAAGCAATAAATAACAAAAAATGTGGAGTTAAAATTTAATATTCTCTGCAAAATTATTTGTATAGACAGAAAGCAAGTAGTGGTCAAACCACAGAGAGCAAAACATGTAGCCTATGATTATTGCTAATCGATGTGTAGTATGTACAAACATGTCTCTTTTTTTATTTTTGTGGATTTTTAATTTTATATATTTTTAAAAGTTTTAATTTATATATAATACACACACATATGTATATGTATATGTATATATATTTTATTTTAATTTTTTTATTTTTATAATTTCTTTTTATTTTTAATAAATAATAGACTATATAAGGCTATATATACCATATAGACTAATATAATTATAATTACTAGTAGAAATAAAAAAATAGATCAAATAAATCGTTTTTGGTTTTTATATCTTTTTCTAAAATTTTTATGATTTTTTTTGGAATTTTTGCTAATTTATATGCATATTTCAAGTAAATAATATCCCAAATCGGGGATTAAATAATTGTCCCAAATTGAATAGAGGATTAAAAATAGAAAAATAAGTACAAATTTCTTCAAATCAATTTCAATAAGTAGATAATAATTTAAATAAAACTCAGAAATATAAAAAACATATTTTTGGAATTTTTAGTGATTTTTAATGTTTTTATTGGACTTTGGAGATTTTTAATTTTTTAGTCTTTTTCTATTTTAGGGATTTTCGGTCTAGAGCTTAAGTATGGTAAAATAAACAACATATATATTTTTTGGAATTTTTCAAAACATTTTCTATTTTTTGGGTATTTTATACATTAAACAGAGATATTAACATGCTCATTTTAATTTTAATAATAGTTAAGATGCCAAAGTTGGTAAACTAAACATGGAGCTTAAAGTTATGTTAGTAGGCTTCTAATGCTATTTTTGCATAATTTTAGAACAAGGTTTCTATTTTAATAAATGAAAGTCAAACACCAAAAATACATGAACTAGGAAGTCATATTTGTAAATAAAATAAACATCATGGGCATGCTTTCAATTTTCCTAGAATTATACATTATATATTAAAATTTATTGGACTAAATACAAATATAATTTCACAACCTCATGTGGGACGAAACTTGAGGTGACGTGGAATGGACCTAATGTAATATTCACTAACTACATGGGCCTTCATGCAAAATTTCCATATTACAAACACATCATATTTTATTTACAAGACTAATAAATAAATAAATATGGGGCGAAGTATGCATGTTACCCCATCTTTGCATGGAGATGGGTAGATCTATTCATTTACTTAAAAATGTATCACTCTCTCCGCTCCCGATGACGCTTCGTGCATGGATGCTCGAGATGAGATCGTACATGACGATCTGCAACTGAGGATTGCTTGATCCAACAGCTGGCGATTGACCTCTGGTGCCTCCAAAGATCAGATGGGTTCTGCTCTCTTCGAAGAACATGGAGGAACAACTCGCTTCCCTACCTTCGATCGTTGATCTCTCCTCCATTCGATGGTTTCCTTTGATGGCATTTCGCTCTACACCTCCAGGGAGGTTGTTCGTAGCTAATGATTCCCACAAAATAGTTCAGGACCTCAAGAAGAGGTCCAGTGTGCTCATGGTTTGCAAGGGGCTTTTTGAACTTCTATGCGAGTTGATCAAAGCCCAGAAAGGCTTCTTTGTGCTTAGGACCTGCACAAGGGAGACTTATGCTCTAAGCGAATTACTTCGATCAGGAATGAAGTTGGATTGCATAAAGGATGAGGTGGGCAGAGAGGGTCTGGCGAGAGGCAGCGGAGGACCCTCGATTTGTTGATCTATGAAGGATAAGATGGGTTGGATGGAGAAATAAGATGGAGAACACGTAGGGAAAGAGAATGGAGGCGACGAGGTGGCCGAGGATAGATCAAATCATGATGAAAACATGCTAGATCTCGAGTCCTCTGGTGAGGGGTCCTAGCTATTCTTCGCTAAAGCATAGATTAAAATTCAAAAATAAATGTGAAAACTAAATGCGGGAATTAAATCTTCCTAAAAAAGGAAGGAAAATAGCTCTTATACCTGAGAGGGTACTCAGGGAGCAGGGCGAACGGAGCTCACCGTGGACAACCTCCTCTCCTCACAACGACGTACTCTAAGCACATGGAAGGCGCAACTATCACATGGCATCCATGTACAATCGTAAGGATTCGATCAGGGGCTCCAGAAGGAATCAAGAAGAGAAGTCAGTCCGAGTGACTTATTTATAGACAATGGTGTTTTGTCGAACTTTGACATGGATTATTGACAAGCTCGAGGAAGATCAATACAATCTGATGATCACACGAGGTAAAGGGATGTGAGACGCATAATCTTTGTGAAGAGCTCGAGGTGGAAGGATCAACAGGGCGGTCTAGAAAAATCGAAGAAGATGAGGGACTCAAGGCTCTGATAAAAGTCAGAGCTGAAAGATGGGAAGTTAACCGATCTCAACATTACCTGGAAGATGATTAGGCCACGTCAGCCCACTACATGACAAAAGAACTCCATTTATTGGAAAATATTAAAAAAAATATTACATGATATTATTAATCTTTATTAGAAAATTTTTACTATGTTATGTAGTATTTTAATATGATTATTACTTATTTTTTGGTGTTATTTATTACAAGTTAATTTTTAGGGGTGTATTTATAGGTATATTCATCTATATTTTGTTCATTTTATTTTTATTTTGTATTTTTGATTTCAATAATTTTTTCACTTATTTTATATATTTGTAACTTATTTTTTGATATATAAACATATTTTATTATATTTTTCAAATGTTATTTGTAGACTTAAATAAATAAGGATATAAATTATATATGTAAAAGTAAAGGTATTTTATCTTTGTATTTTTGTATATTTTTTTTATGTTTTCATTATGGTTTTATCTAGTTTTAGTATGTACATATACTAAAAAAATACTTATAAAATTATAAAAAAAATGAAAAATTATAAAATAATAAAGAATAAATAAAATAAATAATTTATTTCAGGTATATAGTACGATAGGGTTCCAAAACCTAACTTTCACATATTAACTTCACAAAATATGAAACCACCTTCATTAAATAGCTTATTAAATGTATATATAACTAAATGTGATCTTGAAACATTTTGAGTTTTAATTTGAGAGAAATGTGGTTAGGAAGTTGGGATTTTGGAATTTTATTGAGATTATAACAGGTACATTGTATATTGTTTTTACATGAAATCAATTTTGTATTTTTCCAGATATTATTATCTACAACTTTCATGTACAAGATTTCTTCATTTGATGTATAAATAGTAAAGAATAGGAAAAGTCCCTAAAATATATAAATGATGAATGAATAAATGGGATTTTTATTGTATAATTGGCCCTTATGTCTCTATACTTTATTCCTTATCGATCAGTTAAATTATTGAGTTGGTCTCGGGGTTTATGGTCATAAAATATCTTTGGCAATTTAATCTTTTTCTTTTCGTTCCTTTATTATTTAATTTTGGCATTAAAAACATTGATTTTTATAAAATAATTGGAACAAATAATGAATGTTAGTATGTACGAAGTAATGCTATTTACATGTATTTGCTAGGGTTTTTAAGGCCAAAATGATAGAATAAAGGTGATAAAATGGAGATTCAACACCCCCCTATATACAATAATTATAGAAAAATAAAAAGAAAGAGAAGAAAAAGAAAGTGGATTAAATTTTATTATCAAACTTGTCTTCACAAAATTAAAGTTTGGATCTTAAGTCAGACCTTTGGAGTTTTAATGCGGTCAAAACCTTATTCGAAATAAGATTTGAAAAAAATAGCCTTCAAGAATCCCAAGACTCTGCTAAAGTCTCCTTAATAGCTATGCCATAATGCTTCAACTCGTATGCAAACCCTTATGACTATGAGTCTCACTTGTACAATGTATGTGATAGTGGCTCTTCCCAACTGAAATGACAAAGAGTCTGACTTCTCCAGCATGAAAACCCAATGATTCCCTAATCCAGCAACTCTTTCTTCGAGGAGTAGGGTATTCCCTTCTAAGTTCAAGTAGCAACGAGCTCGAGAGGAGGGGTGAAGAGAAGAATGGATGGTAGCCAGTGCAGCTACCTATCCTAGGATGCATGACCAGCGTAGTCAAGTCATCCAGCTATAGTCTCACAAGGTATGACTTAAAAACTCAAGCTTGTTTATTGACTATACAAATATATACACTCTTGCAGGCATTTTTTATTTTCAATCATATCTTTTTGCTTTTTTTCGAAATACTATATACAACAACATTTACATAAGGAGTTTTTCCTCTTGAGCTAGTAGACTATCCCTCTTTTGAAGCATTATTGCATCCCACACTCTCCTGTCTTTAGACGTCTCTGCTACTGCATGGGTTGGGGTGCACTTCCCTCCCTAGACAAGGATAAATGTTTCCACTTGTGTGCGTCTCACACCGACAAATCCAATCCCCTCACCACTCCAACTAAGTTGACCCAAGTGAAAGGTGCAGTTGTCCAAGTTAGGTCATTTTTTATTAGAGTCGTGTATCTGCTCCAAAATACTCTACTTAGACAATCAAGAATACATTGAATCAAGTCTCCCAATTCTCAAAGAATTAAGTCTACTAGACCAAAAGTACCTCAATTCCAATTCCTATAAGGTTCTTGTGATAGAGTATAATCTCAATCCGAAAAATGTGAAAGCAATGCAAATGTTATTTACAATGCAGAAATTTTTTTGAGATACAATTTTCAAAGTTTTGAACGTTTTATGGGTTTTTGAAAAAAGGTTTTGCAAATTTTTATGGAATTTTGAAAAAAGGTTTTGCAAATTTTTCAAAGCAAAAGATTTTTTTGGAATAAAACTAGGTAGAATGCCTCTTATTATTGACAAGAGTTGGGTTTTTGAGAATTTACAAGGGATATGTGATCATTAGTATATATACAAGATAGAATTTTAATGTGATGTATATACTCATCAAACTTATTTGAAAATGGTTTTATAGAAAAATTTGAAAACTATAGTACATGATAATTTTCACAAATAATTTTTACAAACATTTGGAGATCATTTTGCAAAGGTTTTTCGAACATTATATATAATTTTTTTTTCAAATATTTTTGCAACCATTTTTAGAACCATTTGCAAATAGTTGAAAACAATTGTATATCACAGAAAGAGAAGAAAATTTTAAAACAAAATATTTTTACAAGGACTGCAAAATTTGGCAAAATTGTTTTCAAATAGCCTTGAAAAGATTTTTCAAAATATTTTAAAACTATTTTTCAAACATTTTGCAACAATATTTTTACCTGATTTATTAATCAATATATACAACATGAGTTTGAGGAGTAATAAACATCTTTTTATTAGGTGATCTAACTGAATTGTATATGTTTGTATATAAATAGTGATTTAGCCATACTTATTAAAAATATGAAAGTACGAGTTGTGGCTAAAGTATATACAATGTAAATAGGACCCCCTATACCTAGCTTGAGCTATGTCCTCATAGATCGAAAAGAAAAAGAGAAGACATAACTCGTACTGAGAATAGATAAACCTAAAGAATAAATGAATAAGGAATAAAAGAAAGAACGAGAGATGAAATGAATGATAAGTCGACTGTCCCCCTAATAATTAGGATCAAATAATCCTAAGTACAACAAACTATACACAAAGCAGGGAGGGTCAAGGGTTGGAATGAATAAAACACAACTCGGACTGTCTCCCCCAATAGTAAGGGTAAGATATCCCTAAGTATAGACAATAAGAGGAGACAGTGGAGGGGATCGAAGAATGAAAGAACTTGGGGTGCACACCCCCTATACTTAGGACAAAGTACGTCCTAAGTATAGAAGTCTGACTAAAAGGGATGACACACTTTTGTTGGTAGATAAAGAAAATTGAAAATTAGAAGAAGAAAAGAAGAAAATAAGAAAGTATGAAAACTTAAAGGAAAAGTTTTTGAGTAACATTATCTGAATCTTGTCATACTACTACGGTTGTGGATGCTCCTTCAGTACATATTACTTTGACAGAGTCAACAACGGCCAAGAAAGTGTCATACTCGAGGTAAGGATTCAATAATTGACTATTGACGACAAATGTTCATGTGTAGGGAGACAATTCTGATATCACAATGCTTCTGTTGTCACAAACTTCTTGCATTCTTAATGGCCCTATCCATTTACTTTTTAATTTGCTTGAGAAGATCTTAAACTTTGCATCAAATAGTTATACTTTCTGTCCAGTCTCGAAGGTCTTCGTTTGATGTGCCGATCATGCCAGCATTTAACCTTCTCCATGTACATCAATGAGTTATAATAAGCATCGTCTCAAATTCTAAGAGCTTGTTTAGATAATCTTTTCTTTTCTAACCACCTTGTAGTGACTTCAAATTGCAAATATTGACTTCCTACAATGATCTATGAATCAACTCCTCTTGAAGATGGTATGGCTTTCCATATACAAGATGGTAGGGCGGCATGCCCAAGGGACACTTGTAAGTGGTTCTGTATGCCCAAAGGACCGAGTCTAAAAGTTGGGACCAATTTTCCTTGTGTGGTTTGACATGCTTCTAGAGGATCATCTTGATTTCTCTGTTTGATAATTCAGCCATGCCATTAATCTGAGGATGGTAAGGAGATGCCATTCAGTGCTTGATGTCGTATTCCTTCATTAATGTCTTGACCTCTCTAATAATGAAATGACTACCCCCATTTGATATCAGTATCTTCAGAATTCCGAACCGTGAGATGATGATCTCTTTCAGAAACTGACAAACTGTATGGTTGTATGTCGATCGAGCGGGGATAGATTCAACCCAACGACTCACATAATCCACAACAAAAAGGATATGCTCTTAACCTGACTATTAGGGAAGGGTCCCATAAAGTCAATTCCCCGTGCATCGAATACATCTGCTATCTGAATGAACTCTAGGGACATGGAACCTTTACCTATAAGGGTACCTTCAATCTTTGACAGTCAATGCAGCACCTGACATATACTACAACATCTTTAAATATTGTAGGCCACCATAGGCCACACTGCAGTACTTTCGTTGTCGTTCTACCTCCATAGTGGTGCCCACCAAGTTCGTGAGAATGACAATGCTTGAGGACACTATGATGCTCCTCTAGAGGGATACACCTACGTCCAATGCAGTCCACTCCTTCCCTTAATAAGAGAAGATCTTCCCATTGGTATAAATGGATAGTGGACAAGAACTTATCCTTCTGAATCTCCATACAATCTTGTGGAACTACACCATAGACAAGGTAGTTTACAATATCGACATACCAAGGGATTAAATCCACAACCAGAATCGACTCGTCAGGAAAGGTGTTTGTGATGGGTGCACTGCTTAGAGGAGGCTCTTGTTGCTCAATTCTGGAGAGGTGACCTGCTACCACCTTCTGAACCCCATGCTTGTCCATGATTTAAAAATCGAATTCCTTGAGGAGAAGGATCCATCTGATCAGTTAGGTTTGGCATCCTTCTTCTGATGTAAATATTGGATAATAGAGTGGTTGGTATAGAAGGTGACTTTAGATCTAAGCAGATAGGATCTAAACTTCTCAAGGGTGAATAACATAACGAACAACTCATTCTCTGACATAGTGAAATTTCTTTGAGATTCATCTAATGTTTTTCTGGCATAGGGTGGCTTGTCTTTCCTTTGTCCTAGAACATCCCCAACTATAAAGTCTAACGCATCCGTCGATATCTAAATAGAATGAGACTAATCTAGCATCTGTAGGACTGGATCTTGAGTTATTAGCTCATTCAGCTGATTAAATGAAAGTAGATCTTGCTGATTAACATTGACCTTAATCTCCTTGCACATCAATTCTACCAGAGATCGGGCAATGCGGCTGAAGTCACGAATGAATCGCATGTAGACTCCCACATGTCCCAGAAACAACCTCATGTTTTTTACTGTCTGAGGTGGCTCTAATTTGGCAATCACATTGACCTTTGTCGGTCGACTTCCATGCCATGTCTGGAAATGACGTGACTCAACACAATCCCTTCTGTGGCCAAGAAGTTGATCTTTTCCCAAGATAACACAAGATTGACTTCACAGCATTTCTGAAGTACTCGATCAAGGTGCTCAAGACATCTATTGAAACTGTCACCATAAACGGAGATGTCACCCATAAACACCTCGAGAAAACTACCTACCATCTTGGCAAAAACTACTAGCATGCATCTCTGAAATGTCGCAGGTTCATTACACAGTCCAAAGGGCATTCTCACGAAAGCATAGATGTCGAACAAGCTAGTGGAGGTAGTCTTCTCTTGGTCCTCAGGGATGATTGCCACTTTGTTGTACCCTGAGTACCCATCCAGAAAGCAGAAGAACTCGTTACTAGATAGTCTTTCCAATTCTTGGTCAATGAATGGCACGGGGAAGTGGTCCTTCTTCGTTGCTGCGTTAAGATGGCGGTAGTCAACCCACACTATAGGATGTCGGTACCCGAGTAGAGATCTCCTCTCCTTTGTCATTTGTAACCACGGTGAGTCCTTACTTCTTTAGAACTACACGAAGTCGAATGGCCCATTTTGAATCAGACATGGGATAAATGAAGCATGCGTCACACCATTTTGTGATCTCTTTAATGAAGATGTCCCACAGATTTTGTTTTCAATCAACTTTGAAATTATTGGGATGCTTGGCATCTTCTTCCAAATAAATGTGGTGTGAGTACAGAGAAAAATTATCACGCGAAGGTCTGAGACGTGCCAACCAAGTGCCTTGTGATTTTTCTCTAGAACCTCGAGAAATGGAGATTCTTAATCTGAGGTCAGCCTACTGCTGATGATGACCGGATACATATTTTCTTCACGTGAAAGGAAAGAATACTTAAGGCCTGCCGAAAGTGGCTTTAGTTCAGGCTCTTATCTGGCCCGCTTCTCAATCACATCGAAAATTGTGCTGGTTGGAGGATGGTCTACTATCATATTAGAGGTAGTGTTGCTCACCTTAGGGACTTATTACTCAACTGACAATGTGCCGAACAGGTCTACATTTAATTCAGCATGTTCAGTGTGGAATGAATCATCTGAGTCAAGGAGATACACCAACGAATTATATTTTGTCTCCCAAATGCCATCGGAGCTTGTGTCGATTGTACTTTCCCAGTCCTCCTCAAGAGAGAGGATTTCTAGGCTCCAAGTGTCATTCAAAGAGAGGTTCGTATCTCTTATTTGTGCAATGAAGTCACAGACTGCTTCAGGCGGTGCTGTACGACTTTCATCAGATATGACTTTAGGCTCGTTGACCATGTCTATTTTAACTCTATGATTGCTCGAGCTGAACATGATCTTGCCAGACCCGTGGTAAACTACAGCCTCTGCGGTACATAAGAATGGCAGTCCAAGGATAATGGGGGTATGGATTAAGGGTGCAGGGGAGTCCATCAAGGACCACAAAATCAATGGGAAACTGCATATCCTGCACCTTTACCACAACATCTTCCAACAAACCTTGGTATCTTTTGATGGATCGATCTTTGAACTACAAGATCATGCGTATGTGCTTCAACGGACCCAACCTGAATTCTTGCAGTAATGTTGAGGGCAAGAGGTTGATGGAAAAACCATTGTCAAGAAGAATCCACTCGAATAATTTTTCAAATATCTCGCATAAGATCAAAGGTGCTCATCTATCTAGCTTCTTTTGATGGAGGTTGTTGATGGCCGCGACCTTGGCCATTGTGAGGACATGCTTCTCTACCTTCTTGCGTCTGTTATTTTGAGTTGGCCGACGCTTGCTTTTACATGCCTCCTTCAAACCTTTCTTCATAGCAAACATGTATTCCACGGCTTTCATCAATGGATAATCAACAATTATGAAGAATGTACAAAACTCTTGGATCAAATAATGCACTTTTACTTTTTGCATTTTTTTATTTTTCTAATGCATCCACAAAAGGAATGTTTACATTGGTGAAATTAAATGCAGTGTTCTTATTTACAACAAAATCATTGTCCACAAAATATTGTACATCTGGATCATAAAAAGGTGTACATGTTGAGGTGAAGATTCAGTTACTGGCATACAAGCAAAAGGAGTGGTCTCTGCTCCGTCAGTTGGCATTGGATCAGCTGTTAATGTTGGCTCCTCCGAAGCTTGCACGACTTCATGTCGATCGTGAACATCTTTTTGCCTTTTTTGTTTTTTCGAATTTTTTATTGTTTTTGTTGGTGGATATGGTGATGGATGGCAGCTACCGTGGCTCATCCTTGTTCTTCTTCCTCACTCAAACATGTTGCTTGCATGACTGAAGCAGAAGATGACAATTCACTTGTCAAAACTTTATTCTCCCTTGTACGAGTGGCCAATGGAGGTAATGTCCTACTGCTCCTGAGATTGACAACATTAGATAAAACAAAATCATGATTATATGACTCGAGAGGCATAAATAAAACATCACATTCTACTTGCTCTTTCTTTTAAAATTACTGGGTTTGCTTCGACCTGCATCAGAATAACAATTTTGGTGGCGATCAGGTAGTCAAGCTTATTAGTCATATCTGCTAGACCCTTGACAAGATAAGCCAAGCAATCCAAGCTAGGGTTCACTAGATCTACCTCAGAAGTTTCAGCATGAAGACCACACTATTGCTGATGGTTGGGGGGGTTGAGGCTGAGGCCGATGAAGGTGTTATGGAGGAGGAAGAAGTAGATAATGTTGATAAGTAGAAGGTGGATAATTCTAGTGTCCAGCTGCGTACTGATGATAAGGTTGTATATGGCGGTACTGTGGATGGGGGTATTGCTGCAACAGTCTCCAATTTCCTTTATACGGTCGAGATGGGTGAGTTTGTTACTGAGGCTGAGGCTGAGGTGGAAAGGATTGTCCATAATGACAACCTTGATGTTGGTGGTAAGGTTGATTCGTCAGTGGCTGATCCTAGTGTTGCCTCGCAAGACGGGTTAGTTACAGGACATTGCTCCATACACCATTGACTTCTTGAATCAGTGGTGGAGGTGGAAAAGTTGGATCTGAAGGGGGAAGGATGTCTGGCTGGTAAACCACCATCTACTATTGCGGCTGGCCCTTCTCAGGTGCAATAACGTAGTATACGTGCTGGATGGATGGCAGATGCTGACTCGGTTGAGGCTAATGTGGCAATGATTGTTCATCCATATTCTCAACAGGAGTCTCTGATGCTGGTGTCGCTAATTAAATAACGTTGATGGTACTCATCAACAACTCCAACTGCTTGGTGATTTGGTCTAGCATATCTAGGTTTTTTGTCCTTTGTTAGATAACAACAAGCTTCTGAAGATCCTCTGTCCGCTTCTCGATGATGTCAAACTTTGAAAGATGGCTCCCTATGATACTGAGGTTGGAGCTCTCATATTTCTCTACCTCACGAGTTGTTTCCATATGGACTAGCTTTTGGAGGACCTGAAGTTGTCTCTGATAGGCGTGTGATGGAGATAAGGCAGCTTCTCCTTCAACCATTTCTTCAAAAATCTGCCATACTACATCTTCATCCTTGTTGAAATGACATCGTCCTCATGCAACATCTACTAACCTTTGACTTTCTACATTCATGCCCGCAATAAAATGTTGGACCAAGCTGATCTTTGGTTTCTCATGGTAGGGGAACTTTTCCTATGGGTCCGTAAATCACTCCCAAGCTTCATGAATAAACCCATGGCTGTCTTGAGAGAAGTTACTAATCTGGGCACACATCTAGTTGAGATGACCGAGAGGGTAGAAGTTGTGAAGGAATGCATATTTATATTCCTACCAGGTTGTTACAACATTTCCCAAATGATTGACCTAGTATAGGGCCTTATTTTGCAGGTTGAAGGGGAACACCATCATCTTCACTACATCTAACGGAATGTTGGTGTAGTGGTTAGTTCGACAGATATGCGAGAACTGCTACAGGGGAATGTAGGGCTCCTCATTGGTATTCACGTGTAATGATGGTAGTGTTAGCCATGTGAGCCCGAGGCAAACCATTCTTACAATAAATTTTATTGTAATAAATATGTTTTATCAATAAAAGTTATTGATTGTTCACTCCCTTTCTGAAACTAAGTGAATGAATGCACTATAAGGTCCCTCTATACTATTAGAGTTATGTACCATGGCCATCTTAATAATCATATAGTTGTTGATTCATTAAGTGAATCGTAGAGGCTGGTGTTTGAATGAATATCTAATGAGTTAGATAGAGGACTCATCAAGCACCGTCAAATGATTATTGAGAGATGATCTCCAGCCTGAGTAGGAAATGGCAATCCTTTCTCACATAGGATGATATATGACTGACCTCTTGATGCAGGTCCTCTGCATGGGAATAGTGATTCGGAGGTGTCAGATTAGTTAGGTCAAAGAGTTGACTTAGCGAGATCGAGATAACCTACGTCCTATGTTGAATACTGTCACAACATAGGCACACATCCTCTGACAAGAGACAGATGTGTTACTATATGTTTGAGTATGTACATTTGGCAGACCATTAGGTTGATGACCTAACAAAGGTCTATACACCGGCGAGCTGGTGTGTATATAAGGTCATATGAGTAATACGATCTCTCAAAGGGATCATATAGGTTCACTTATGAACCGGAAGACATGAGCTCACTCATGAGGTATAAGGATCGATCAAATTGCATGCATGGTCGTCGTGCTTTAGAAGCATAACAAGAATTTGAAGGTATGATATATACTTTGGGAAAGCATATGATCGATAACAAATCCCAATGACCAAGATTGAGAAACTTGGTGATCAAACCTTGAAGAAGAAAGTGTAAACTTGATCTTCATCTTCAGGTTGATCATTGGTCTTCCAGTATGCAGGATGTGCAGGTATTGGGTATACCTAAGGGTGATGTGATCATAAACGATTGTATAAACATGACGCTTCCAATCCGAGGGAGTGACGAAATAGGTCAGGATTTTAGTGACTCCTCTCAGTAGAGAAGTAACTTGATCTTAGTCCAAGTTTTGGACATTGATCTGAATGTGATTCAGATGCAATGAGATGATTAAGTATACAGACTTGATTTAATCAAGCATCTGTGGGAGGTCCATTAGATCTGGATTTGAGATGAGATCTCAACATCCAAGTCACTATACGTGGAACAATACAATCGCCCTGTCCTTATCTCCAAGTATCCGCGGAGAAAGCACATTATTCTTGAAGGAGTTCAGGACTAATTCCTATGATGAATTTTGTATCCAAGCAAGAAGGTCTTGATGATTAAATGAGATTTAATTATCAAGTATAATATGAATGAGATTCATATTGTGAGAATGATTATCTAAGGTAATTAAATGGAAATTAAATATCAAGGATAAGCAGATCGTGGATAGTGTTATCCATAAAATCTGTGTATATTATAATTGTGATTTATAATATATAAAAGATAGAGAGAGAGAGAGAGATTTTTTGTAAATAGTATTTGTTAATTAATAATGTGGATTGGATTCACATTTAATTAATTACTTGGAAATATAATTTACAAATTAGTTTGGGTTGTGAATATGATTCACATATTTTTCAATGGCATGATTGAAATATTCACAAGTTAATTTGGAATTAATTTGGTGGATATTATTGCAATAAAAGTTATTGCAATTTATTAAGAAATAGTAGGCTAAAATAAAAAGGAGACAAAAACACCACCAAAAATAGGTGGCGTCACCTATGACTCATAGGTAACGCCCCCAATTTTTTAGGATGGTTTGTTGTCTCTTTTATTTTGTTATCTTGTTATCTCCTAATAATTAATTTGTGTTAATTAATTTGTGTTTATAATAATTCAACATATATTCAATTTAATATAAATTAATGTTGTTGGCTTTTAACCAACAATAATCATGGTTGTTGATTGGCACATGGATTATCATAGCCTTTGGAGCCATGTGTGCCATGGATTGAGATCCATTGGATCCCAAACTAATATATAAGGAGGGCAACCCTAGCCCTTTGGGATACATGACTAGATAGAGTACACGCCTACTCTACTCTCTCTGTCTCTCTCATTCTTGTCCTCCCTCTCCCTCTCTCTAAGGTGGCCATCCATCTATGTGTTGAGAGAGAGAGCTTCTCGCCTTCGCCTTCGATTACTCAAGGATCTCCATCTTCTTTGGGGCCGCTTGCTCTAGAGGAAGATGACAGATTTCATTGGATGAAATAAGGGGATTCGAGGCTTGGATCTTCGTCGAGGATTGCGGGAGTCACGCGTCTCATCATCGCACCCGCAAGTGCTGTCTTTGTGGATCGGACTTGAGTCAGGAGGATCTCTTGCTTTAGAGATCTCGTGATCGCAACCACGCTTCGAGAGGTATTTCTAATACTTTGTGGTTTGATGAAACGATCGAAGAAACGTTCTTGTGATCAAGTGCTTTCATCATATGTTTTAAAAAATTTTAAATTCCGCTGCATCTTGCGACTAGTGCGACTAGTCGCCCCGATCGCATAAGATGCGATCGTCACGCTTCCATGATGCGCTTGAGGATTATCTATATTCTTCAAGTGGTATCAGAGCCAGGTTGAAAAAGGTTTTGGATATGATCCATGAATCTAAGACGACTTTGGGTTTGAAAGGTTCGCGAATGTTTTATCGCATTTGAATTTTCGCACCTCTGTCTAATTGATTTTTTCGGCACTTTTTAAATTGTTTAAACACGAAATATTCAATTGGATTTTGTTTTCCATTAAATAAGAAAACCATAGGATCTGTGTTTACTAAATTTGGATTTAATTTGCTCGAGATATGTCCTTTTGAATAAGCATGTATTCACTGTTGCGGAAACAACAAATCTAAACGTGATTAATTTCTTAATTACGGTTTTTATGCACCTCTAAATGCGTGAAATATCACTTAGGTTCTTTGTAAATCAAGTTGGCAATATTAGAAAACTGATTTTGCAAATTTTGGATTTAAATTGATCAAGATAAATTCATTTTAGTGATTAGGGGTCACTGCTGGAAATTGACAAACTTGATCATGAACCTTGTGATAATCATTCAATTATGTTGATGAAAATTAATTGTTAATTTTCTGAAATTGGTTATTGATAAGTATTTGTGAAATATTTAAAGATGATAATCAATTCTTTAAATGACATCCCACTAACCATAATGCTAAGATAGTTCATCTTGATCATTGGTTAATTTGAAATTATCAACAAACATTGTTTGCATACAAAATCCTAGGTCATCATACAATAGTTGTAGGACAACTTTTACATGCAAAACCCTCTTGCTTGAATAGGATTGGGTATTTGTTTATCAAATTTCCTTATAATATAATCAAAATTGTTTTGATGTATATTATATGGTATAGTTTCGATTGAAAGACCGATGAGCATCTCAAAGTACATGATGATCTATCTAGCATTATCCTCTCCTGAGGTGAATATGGTGTCTAGTTAGAGTGCATTGGGGAAGCGGGTTTCAACATATGTGGTCCGTCCCACTCTTGCTGGTACTGGCCATGACAGCGGGTAGGGACTCGATAATGCCGGAGAAATCAAAGTGTATTTTTCTAATTATTAAAATTCGAAATAATACATACTTTGAGATTATACCTGCTATTCAAGTAAAATTCAGAGTTTGTTGTTTAAAAATTGGATTGATAATTAATTTAATGTGATTAAATTAATTATATCCTATTAAAACACTCTATTGTGAATAGATATGTAATTTTCCATGGAGGAATTAATTATGTGAATATGATTCGCGATAATTAATTATTTCAATCTGAATAAGAGATGGTGGATCACATAAGTGACATCCATGGTCTCCCGTCAAGGCAAAAAATTCTTCACCAAAAGTTGTATATAGGAGACGCATGTCCGAAGTGACAGATCCTATATACAATTATTTGGATCGGGTTATTTGCTTCTCAAAAGAGTAAGGACGTATACGTAGTGACCCCAATATCGGGTCCTCATATTATTGGGCCAATATTGGATTGTGTATAGCGAGTATTAAGCCTCTTGACGGTTGGTTCAATTAGCAACGGGTCAACATCATCTTAGGGGTGGTGGGCCCGTGTGTTAAAGACCATATTGGGAAATGCAAGTTGGACTTGCAAGGCAGAATGTGTTCCCGCTTCTCTTTATTCCAGTCACAGGTTCTCATATTATTGGGATGTGATAAAGATAGAGAGGAGATCACAGATCTTGCTTGAGATATAGTGGTAAGTATATCTCTTACTTTGAAAGACGATTAGGGAATAATCTTTCACAGTAGACATAGCAAGATAAATTTGATTTAAAATGCCTTAATTAAATGTGTTAAAATTGGATATAAAACTATTTATATATTCTAAAATAGTGCATTCTTAATTTCAGAAAATGAAGTCCATGAACCCTCTGAGCAGGCTCCTGGAGGTCAATCAATTGACCGGACCAAATTATTCAGATTGGATCCGAAATTTGGATCTTGTCCTATCTACGGTGCGCATCTCTTATTTGTTGAGCAAGGACAAGATAGTAGACCCTGTGACTACGGAAGATAAATCTTTTAATGAGAAATATGATGAAGATTATAACTTGTCAATATGTTATATCCTTGTCTCATTATCCAATGTGCTTCAGAAGCAATATGTGGAGATGAACCACTGCCAAGAAATCATGCTGAATCTGAAGGAAATGTTTAGTGATGTCAACCACATACAGCGTTACAATGTGATGAAAGAGCTTATTCGCTGCAAGATGCAGGAAGGGACCTCTGTTAGAGAACACGTGCTCAAAGTGTTTGGGTACCTCCCAGAAGTGGAAACCCTGGGAGCTGACATGGATGCTGATATGCAGGCTGATTTTATTCTCCTGTCGCTCCCTAAGTCTTTCAACAACTTTGTCGTGTCATATCACATGAGCAAAGTTGATTTCAGTAACGCTGGGCTGTTAGCTGCATTAAAGTCTGCAGAAGACGTAATGAAGAAGTATGGACCCTCTGCTAGTGCAATGGTTGATCAAGTAAAAGAAAAGCGCGATCAGAAGCAAGGTTCTCGGAAGGGCCCGCCCTAGAAGAGAAAGAAGAAGAATCAAGGAGTTGGTTCATCTTCCAGTACTTTCACGTTAATGACACAAAGAAGACGAATGTCTGTCACCACTACAAGAAGCCGGGGCACTGGCGGCGTAACTTCCCAGAGTACCTGATGTCGGTCAACAAAGGTAAAGCCCCAGCAGGTATGAAATCTATTTTCATAATTGAAACTAGCTTTCTCATTGACCGAGAAGGAAGTTGGATTGTAGATTCTGCTGCTTCTGTTCATGTATGCAATTTGTTGCATTTGTTTTAGGAAACTAGGAATCCAGAGCAAGGGGAGATAGTCATCCATATGGGATCTGATCCAAGTGTTGCAGCAGTCGCCATTGGGACTTGCCGACTGTCGTTATCTAGTGGTCGAGTCCTAGTACTTAAAGAGTGTCCTTACGTACCTGAAATCAGGAGGAATTTTATATCCGTATCTAAGCTTGTTAGACAAGGATATTCCTTCCTTTTCTGTAATAAGTTAGTCATTAATTAATATGATAAATTTATTATGGATGGTGTTTTAACTTCTGGTGGACTCTATGAATTGTGCATTGATGAATGTGTCATGAATGTCGCTACCTCTTATCAAAACCCTAAAAGATCCAGGGAGAATGGAAATCATTCGAATATGAATTGGCATCAAAGGCTTGTTCATTTATCTATTGATAGGATCAATAGATTGATAAAGGATGGACCCTTATATTTTCTACAGGTCCAATCTTTACCTACCTGTGAACATTGCATTCGAGGTAAAATGACTAAGATGCCTTTCCGTAACAAGGTTACGAGATGCGGAGGTATTCTTGACCTAATACATACTGATGTATGTAGTCCCTTCAATACCGTGACCCGGAATGGATATCGATATTATTTGACATTTATTGATGACCATTCGCGGTACGGGTTTATCTTCCTACTACGTCATAAATCTGAAACCTTTGAAAAGTTCAAAGAGTTTAAGGCTTTGGTTGAGAACCAAACCGATAGAAAGATTAAACGGATTCGATCTGACCGAGGTGGCAAGTACCTCTAAGAGGAATTCAAGGGATACCTTAAAGAGAATGGAATTGTCTCTAATCTCACTCCTCCTGGAACTCCCCAACTTAATGGTGTTGCTGAAAGACGCAACAGGACCATCATGGACTTGGTCCGTTCAATGATGAGCAAAGCACTTTTACCTTTTAGTTTCTGAGGATATGCAGTAGAGACTGCAATATATATCCTGAATAAGATTCCTAGCAAATCTGTACCTAAGACTCCTCATGAGCTCTAGTATGGAACCAAACCTAGTGTTAGACACTTGAGAGTTTGGGGCTGCTTGGTTCATGCGAAGAATGTGGATGCAAGTTAGAATCACGCACTTGTGAGTTCTACTTCATTGAGTATGTTAAAGATGGTATTGGATATCAACTTTATGACCCTGAGACCCAAAAGGTTTTTGTCTCTAGAGCTGTGAAATTTCTGGAGGATGATTTCCTTAAAGGTCAAGATAGAAATGAAGTAGAGGAACCCATTGAATCCCTTGAGGATTCTGAGGTTCCTGAACCAGAAACTAAAGAGATAAATGAAGATGAAACACCCATACCTCTTCGAAGGAGTTCGAGGGTGGTTGCGCCACCTGAAAGGTATGGATTCGTGAAACTGACAATGATCCTACTTCATTTGATGAAGCACTCGCGGATCATGACATGGATAGATGGATGCTAGCAATGAAGTCAGAGATTGACTCCATGCATAAGAATGGTGTATGGACCCTAGAGGATCCACCAAAAGGGGAAAAACCCATTGGGTAAAAATGGATCTTCAAGAGAAAAAGGGGACCTGATGGGAAAGTAGAGACTTTCAAGGCACGGCTCCTAGCCAAGGGCAACACACAGAGAGAAGGCATCGAATACAATGAGACGTTCTCTCATGTGGCTATGCTTAAGTCCATCAGGACACTGCTAGCTATAACTGCATCTCTTGACTACGACATCTGGCAGATTGACATCAAGACAACCTTCCTCAATGGATACCTCGAGGAGGATATCTATATGGAGCATCCCCAGGGCCTCATAGTTAAGGATGAAAAAGTATGCAAGCTGAAGAAATCCATATGGTATCAAACAAGCTTCTCGTAGCTGGAACATCAGATTTGATGAAACCATAAAGAGTTATGATTTTGTGCAGAATCCTGATGAACCTTGTGTGTATAAGAAGCTTAGGGGGAGCACCATTGTGTTCATCATGCTTTACGTAGATGATATCCTTATCATTGGGAATGATACAGGAATGATGACTAGTGTAAAGATTTGGCTGTCTCATACCTTTAAGATGAAAGATATTGGAGAAGCCTCTTACATCTTAGGCCTGAAGTTGTTCAGAAACCGAGAAAAGAGGATGTTGGGATTGTCACAATATGGATACATTAAGAAGATTCTTGAACGATTCAACATGGATAATTCCAAGAAAGGATTCCTCCCCTTAAGACATGGTATCCATCTGTCTAATGGGATGGCTCCTCAAAGTGTTGAGGAAAAGAAGGCCATGGCTGGATGCCCCTATGCATCAGCTGTAGGAATCCTAATGTATGGCATGATGTGTACTAGGCCAGACATCTGCCATGCAGTGGGAGTGGTAAGTCGTTACCAATCCTTCTATGGAGATCAACACTGGAATGCAGTAAAGAACATATTCCAATATCTAAGACGGACGCAAGATTACATCTTGATCTATGGAGATGGTGATATCCAAGTCTTGGGATATACAGATTCAGACTTCCAGTCAGATATTGATGATCGAAAGTCGACATCAAGGTTTGTATTCCTGTAGAACGGTGGTGCTGTGAGCTGGAGAATCAAGAAGCAGGATACTACGACAGATTCAACAATAGAAGCTGAATACATTGTCGCATCAGATGCTGCAAAGGAGGCGGTGTGGTTGCGCAAGTTCATCATGGACCTTGGCATAGTTTCCCTTGATACTCCCATCCCGTTACTCTGCAATAACATGGGAGTCATTGCCCAGGAAAAGGAACCCATATGGCATCAAAAGAGCAAGCACGTGGAAAGGAAATACCACATCATTTGGGAGATTCAAAAGCGTGGTGATATCATCATCACCAATGTGGCCTTTGCCGACAACGTTGCTTATCCTCTTACCAAACCTCTGACATGGAAGGTTTTCGACCAGCATGTAATGAGTATGGGTTTAAGGACTGTCCCTGAATGGTTCTGAAGGCTAGTGGGAGATTGTTGGCCATGTGAGACCGAGGCGAACCATTCTTACAATAAATGTGATTGTAATAAATATGTTTTATCAATAAAAGTTATTGATTGTTCACTCCCTTTCTGAAATTAAGTGAATGAATGCACTATAAGGTCCCTCTGTACAATTAGGGTTATGTACCATGGCCGTCTTGATAATCATATAGCTATTGATTCATTAAGTGAATCATAGAGGCTGGTGTTTGGATGAATTTCGAATGAGTTAGATAGAGGACTCATCAAGCATTGTCAAATGATAATTAAGAGATGATCTCCATCCTGAGTATGAGATGGCAATCCTTTCTCACATAGTATGATATCTAACCGACCTCTTAATACAGATCCTCTGCATGGGAATAATGATACGGAGGTGTCAGATTAGTTAGGTCAAAGGGTTGACTTAGCGAGATCAAGAAAACCTAAGTCCTATGTCGAATATTGTCACTGCATAGGCACACATCCTCTGACCAGAGACATATGTGTTACTATATGTTTAAGTATGTACATTTGGCATACCATTAGGTTGATGACCTAACCAAGGTCTATACACCGGCGAGCTGGTGTGCATATAAGAGCATATGAGTAATACGATCTCTCAAAGGGATCATATAGGTTCACTTATGAACCGGAAGACATGAGCTCACTCATGAGGTATTCGGACCGATCAAATTCCATGCATGGTCGTCGTGCTTTAGAAGCATGACAAGAATTTGAAGGTATGATATATGCTTTGGGAAAGCATATAATCGATACCAAATCCCAATGACCAAGATTGAGAAACTTGGTGATCAAACCCTGAAGAAGACAGTGTAAAATTGATCTTCATCTTTAGGTTGATCATTGATCTACCAGTATGCAAGATGTGCAGGTATTGAGAATACCTGAGGGTGATGTGATCATAAACGATTGTATAACCATGACGCTTCCTGTCCGAGGGAGTGATGAAACAGGTTTGGATTTTAGTGACTCCTCTCAGTAGAGAAGTAACTTGATCTTAGTCCAAGTTTTGGACATTGATCTGAATGTGATTCAGATGCAATGAGAAGATTAAGTATACGGACTTGATTTAATCAAGCATCCGTGGGAGGTCTGTTAGATCTGGATTTGAGATGATATCTCAACATCCAAGTCATTATACGTGGAATAATACAATCGCCCTGTCCTTATCTCCAAGTATCTGCGGAGAAAGCACATTATTCTTGAAGGAGTTCAGGAATAATTCCTATGATGAATTTTGTATCCAAGCAAGAAGGTCTTGATGATTAAATGAGATTTAATTATCAAGTATAATATGAATGAGATTCATATTGTGAGAATGATTATCCAAGATAATTAAATGGGATTTAATTATCAAGGATAAGTAGATCGTGCATAGTGCTATCCATAAAATCTATGTATATTATAAATGTGATTTATAATATATAATAGAGAGAGAGAGATTTTTTTGTAAATAGCATTTGTTAATTAATAATGTGGATTGGATTCACATTTAATTAATTAACTGGAAGTGTTATTTACAAATTTGTTTGGGTTGTGAATATGATTCACATATTTTTCAATGGCATGATTGAAATATTCACAAATTATTTTGGAATTAATTTAGAGGATATTATTTCAATAAAAGTTATTATAATTTATTAAGAAATAATAGGATAAAATAAAAAGGAGACAAAAACACCACCAAAAAGAGGTGGCGTCACCAATGACTTAGTCATAGGTGACGCCCCCTATTTTTTAGGGTGGTTTGTTGTCTATTTTATTTTGTTATCTTGTTATCTCTTAATAATTAATTTGTGTTAATTAAATTGTGTTGATAACAATTCAACATGTATTTAATTTAATATAAATTAATGTTGTTGACTTTTAACCAACAACAATCATGGTTGTTGATTGGTACATGGATTATTATAGCCGTTGGATCCATGTGTGCCATGGATTGAGATCCATTGGATCCCAAACTAATATATATGGACGGCAACCCTAGCCCTTTAGGATACACGACTAGATAGACTACACGCCTACCGTACTCTCTCTCTCTCATTCTCGTCCTCTCTTTCCCTCTCTCTAAGGTGGTTGTCCATCCATTTGTTGAGAGAGAGAGAGAGCTTCTTGCCTTCGCCTTCGACTACTCGAGGATCTCCATCTTCTTTGGGGCCGCTTGCTCTAGAGGAAGATGACAGATTTTGTTGGACGAAATCAGGGGATTCGAGGCTTGGATCTTCATCGAGGATTACGGGAGTCACGTGTCTCATCATCATGCCTGCAAGTGCTGTCTTCGTGGATCAGACTTGAGACAGGAGGATCTCTTGCTTTAGAGATCTTGTGACCGCAACCACGCATCGAGAGGTATTTATAATACTTTGTGGTTTGATGAAATGATCTATGAAACGTTCTTGTGATCATGTGGTTTCATCATATGTTTTAAAAAATTTTAAATTCCGTTGCACCTTGCGACTAGTGCGACTAGTCGCCCCCATCGTATAAGATGCGATCGTCACGCTTCCATGATGTGCTTGAGGATTCTCAATATCCTTCAGGTAGAAGAGCAAGGAATTGTGGCTTTAGCTTGAAGTGAGCATGTACCGATGGAATGAGGATACAATCGGTCATCTGCCTGTCTCTAGGATTGTATGATTCCTTTAGTGCGGGTTTCTACCTCTCACGTTTCGGTTCTTCTTTGTCAGGGTCTTCACAGGGTCTGTCTCCACCTCCTCCTCCTCCTGGTCGGCTTTGTGAGTCATTCAGCGTGTCCTGAAATACGGTCTGATCAAGAGCCTGCTCTGTCAGTTGTTGTTGTGTGTCTTGTATGGAAGCCAACAACTGAGCTTTCACTCGGTTCTGATCGGGTCCCTGACCCGACTCCATATGTGGAGGCTTTTGTCTTTTCCCTTTTCCTTGAGGCGTTATCTCTGGGTACAAATCAGAGGAGATGAATTCTGTATTGGGATCTAGGACTAGGGCTTACTTCTATCTGAAATGTGAAAGAATCCCAATAAGACCACTTGAAATTGAATCCCAACTGCCAAGATGAATATGAGATTAGGGTAAATCCCTGATTGTTGTGAATGGAGAAAAATATGTAGATGGAAATTGACTCCCATACGACGGTTGTGGGATAAGAGTGGTCCCGGGTTATTAGGTGGTCAAGGGAGGTAGAAATAAAATGAGGAGTCTTGAGATCAACCCGTAAGGTTCGGACCAGGTTATATGGAATCGATGTGGGCATCGGCAGAATCCTGACTAAACCATCCATGGATCATTATCATGGAGCAAAAAGGAGATCAATGCATAAGGATAGATAATGTGGTCGAAGAGGAATAAAAAAATGTAAAATATTAAAAAAGATTGAACTGAGCGGGAGGTTAAAAGGAAGTCACATAGGATGAAATTTGCGCAAATATGCATGACTTTATCTCTGAACCTTAATCTAAAACCATACAACCACAATACAAAATTGGGTTCACCAAATCACACCATGTGAAGCTGTGAAGAATCAGCTATTTGTTATCTTTTTATTTTTAGAGTTGTTATTTCAGGCATGTCTTTTAACAAGTCCTTAGCACGCTAACCCTATAAGAGAAGGAGTACTGCCAGAAAAGTATCTCGTACTTGTCCTCCTCATTTGTAACCTGTAGTCTGCATTTTTTGAGGTCCTTGTAACCCTTCTTGGATCCCTATAAATAGTGGGAGAAAGCCGATATTAGAAAGCACTAATTCAAACTTTGCTTGCAATGGAATCACATGTGAGCGTGCAAAGATCAACTCAGATGCAAACCGATGAGACAGACACACCCGTGGGGTTGTGGTGTAAGCTTTGTTCTTAGGACAAAGTCGATGTTCCACACAAGGCTGGAAAACTATCGCTGACGAGGCCCTACTCGATCACGTATGAAAGAAGCACCATTACTTTGGAAATCCAGAATCTACGCAAGGTAGTTGCAGACTGGGTTTTTGGCTCTAATCCTTAGCAAGTCATGCCTCGCTCATGGAAGGGATTTTGGTCCCCTCCTAAGGTACCTGAAAACAATGAGGGTTTTATGATCCCAAAGCAATGATAGTGTATTAAAGATTTTAGTTAATGTCAAAATTTATTTAGCAGTCCCATTATTTTAATTTTCAGGTTTTCACATTTTTGGGTATTTTGCATACAAGCGCCTAATGATTTTGTAGATTTTCATTTAAGTCCTAGGTGCTCAAAAATAGAGGGAGATAATGAAAAAGCCGTGCAAATTGATTCTATGATGGATATCTCACCATTGAATCGAATGACGCATGCTGAGTTAATGTACTTACAGTACTTCCCTACTCTCCTCATGTGGTATGCGAAATAAAATTTTTAAACCTATCTACATGGTGGTGTGCAATTGAAAAAATCACTCTAAACTAAAACTGTTATTAGTCATGAAGAACCATATGTTAGTTTTTCAGAAATGAGACCAAGATTATGATCTTCCATGCCACTCGCTGCCCGCCACAATGGGTACTGCCAGTGATGTATGTGGCCTTACTCGACACGTGGTCTCAAGTCCAACTAATTACCATTTATTAATTTCACTAAACGTAAGAGACTATAGGTACATGCTTCTTATTAGGGTTTTGATCTAATTAGCGATACAAGAAACATAAATCCAGCGGCTCCATGCACACAAAACAAACGAAAAGCAAGGCAAAAAAGCCAAAACAATGAGAAACAAAATAAAAAAAGGAGGTAAAAGCGCAAAAAACTACAATGAGGCCTCCAGGTGAACAATCACTTGGGCGCTGGACCTTGTAGAGTTGGGTAGTGTAAAAGTTTTTAATTATTACAAATTCATAAGTATCTCTCTCATCATTACATAAATAAATGAATATGTCTACGTTATTTCAAAGTTAAGTCTTCACTCCTTGCTTCACTGGCTGCCTCTCCAACTGGCTAAAGGGGGCAGACTAGTCTCCACCATGCTTGGTTGCACCAGCCTCCTAAGAAGGCGTCCTCGCGTAGCGGGCCCTCACAACAAATTCACAAAGAGAGGTATATTAGCACAAATATTTGAATAGAAATATCAAAATGAATTATGTACAAATAATTGATTAAATATGTACAAAAATGAAATATTAATTAAATAAATAAATCAATAAATGAATGCATACAAAATAAGATACAAAGTAGTCTATGCACATTGCTCCATGGCAAAGGGACCTTTTGATATCCGAGATTTTGCTAAAGTCAGGTCAATCTACAAGGAGGACCAACAATTGTCGAAGCAGCCTCAGGCGAAACCCCAATAAATCAACAATTAACCCACAAGATGAATCAAGCAGTAAATAGCAAAAATGTGGAGTTAAAAATTATTATTCTCTATAAAACTGTGTATAACAAGAAAGCATGTAGAGGTCGAACCACAAAGAGCAAAACATGTAGCCTACGATTATTGCTAATCGATGTAAAGTATGCATAAACATGTCTCTTTTTTGTATTTTTGTGGGTTTTTAATATATTTATATTTTTTAATTTTTATTTTATATATAATATATAAATATATATATATATATTATTTTAATTTTATGATTTTTATATTTTCTTTTTCCTTTTAATAAATAATAGACTATGTAAGGCTATGTCTAAATCGTATAGAGTAATATAACTATAAATATCAGTAGAAATAAATGGAATACAATAAATTAATTGTTTTTGGGGTTTGTATCTTTTTCTAATGTTTTTATGATTTTTATAGAATTTTTGTTAAGTTTTATGCATTTTTTGAAGTAAAAATATCCCAAATCAGAGATTAAATAATAGGTCGAAATTGAAACAATGATTAAAAATAGCAAATTAAGTCCAAAATTCTTCACATTAATTTTAATAAGTATATAATAATATAAATAAAATTAAGAAACAGAAAAACATATTTTTGGGATTTTATTGATTTTTAATGTTTTTTTTACTTTGGAGCTTTTAAAATTTTTAGTCTTTTTCTATTCTTATGGATTTTTAGTCTCTCTGCGCTCCTGATGGCTCTCTGGCTGTGGACGCTCGAGATTAGATCGCGTGGGATGATATGGCAGCTGAGGATGGCTGGATCAAATGGTTGGCGAATGATCTGGGGCATCTCTCCAAATCAGATGGTTATTGCTCTCTTCGAAGAACAGTAAAGAACTGCTCTCTTCCCTACCTTCAATCGGTGATCTCTTCTCCATCCGGTGATCTCCTTCGATGGAGTTTTGCTCTATACCTCCGTGGAGTTTGTCTGCAGCTGATGATGCCCACAAAATAGTCAGACCTCTAGAAGAGGTTTGGCGAGATCAAGGTTAGCAAGTTGCTTTTTGATCCTCTATGCAAGTCCATCCAAGCTCAGAAGGGTTTCTTGCGCTCGGTACCTATAAAGGGGAGACGTATGGATCGAAGCAACTTGCTTCGAAAAAAATGAAGCTATATTGCACGAAGGATGAGGTGGGTGGAGAGGGTCTGGTAGGAGGCAGTAGAGGACCCTCGATTTGCTGATCTACAAAGGATCAGATGGGATGGATGGACAAATCAGATTAAGAACGAGTAGGGAAAGACATTGGAGGTGACAAGTTTGTTGGAGATAGATCAAATCATGTTGAAAACATGCTGGAACTCAAGAGCTCCAGTGAGGGGTCCTAGCTAATCTACGATAAAGCATTGATTAAAACTCGAAACCCATGGAAGGAAAACTAAATGTTGTAATTAAATCTACCTAAAACAGGAAGGAAAACATCTCTTATACCTGAGAGGATGCTCAGGGAGTAGGGTGGCTGACGCTCGCCTTGGACGGCCTCCTCTCCTAGCTCTGATGTACTCGAAGCACGGGGAAGGTGCAACTGTCACTTGGCCTCCACACGCAAGCGTAAGGAGTCGATCAGGGGCTTCGGGAGAGATCAAGAAGAGAAGGAGGATCTGGTGACTTAATTATAGACAATGGTGTTCTTGAGGACTTTGATGTGGATTATTGATTCGCTCGAGGAAGATAATTAGGATCTCATGATCACGCGAGGTAGACGGATGTGAGACACATAATCTATGTGAAGAGCTCGTGGTGGAAGGATCAACAGTATAGCCTGGAAAAATCGAAGAAGATGAGTCTCGATGCTATGACAGAAGTCAGAGCTCAAAGATGGGGAGTTGACCGAGGTGAACATTCCCTAGAAGGTGATTGGGCCACACTATCCCGCTACAGGTCAAAAGAGATCCATTAATTCATAAATACAACAACAACAACACAACAACCACAACAACAAAGCCTTTTCCCATAATTAAGTAGGGTCGGCTACATGGATTCTTCGCCTCCATTCAGATCTATCTTGGGTCAATCTCGGATTTATATCCAAAAAACTAAGATCCCTTCGTATAGTCTCTTTCCAACACTTCTTGGGTCGTCCTCGCCCTCTCTTAGCCGGCTCAACATCCCAACACTCGCATCTCCTAACCGGTGCATCAGTTGACCTTCTTTGCAAATGACCAAACCATCTTAAGCGGTTTTCTCGCATCTTATCCTCGATCGGAGCTACACCAACTTTCTTTCTGATTTCATCATTCCGAATCCGATCTTTACGTGTATGTCCACACATCCATCTTAGCATTTTCATTTCTGCTACATCCATTCTCTGCACATGTCTATGGTTCACAGGCCAAGATTCAGAACCATAAAGCATAGCAGGTCTCACGGCTACTTTGTAAAACTTTCCTTTAAATTTTAAAGGAATTTTCTTATCACAGAGAACAACGGAGGCTCCTCTCCACTTTAGCCAGCCTGCATTTATTCTATTAGTAACATCTCCATCAATTTCCCCATCATGTTGCAAAATAGATCCCAGATATCTAAAAGAATCTCTCTTCTGAATGTTATCGTCATCAATCTTCACCTCGATTCCTTCACCATTGCTTCCATCAAAGGTGCATTCCATATATTCCGTCTTAGCCCTACTTATACGAAAACCTTTAGTCTCCAATGCATGTCTCCAAACCTCAAGCTTCTCATTTACTCCATCTCTAGTCTCGTCAATCAGCACAATATCATCATCAAATAACATACACCAAGGTAACTCATCCTGAATGTGACTTGTCATCTCATCCATAATCAAAGTAAAAAGAAATGGACTCAAAGCTAAACCTTGATGTAAACCAATGTTGATATCAAAACAATCAGTCTTCTCCATCGGGGTCCTTACACAAGATAAAGCCCTATCATACATATCCTTTATGAGATTAATGTATAGGAAATGTACTTGTCTCCTCTCCAAAACTCTCCACAGTATCTCTCGTGGGACGGAATCATAAGCCTTCTCCAAATCAATAAAGATCATATGGAGATTCTTCCTTTTAGCTCTATAAATCTACATTGTTCTCCTCAGCAAATGGATGGCTTCAAAAGAGGCACCATGATACTCCACCTCCAATCTTCAGGCATTTTCTTGCTTCGCCAAATAACATTGAATAGATTCGTAAGCCATGTCAAACCACACTCACCTAAGACTTTCCATACTTCTACAGGGATGTCATCCGGTCCAACACCTTTCCCAGGTCTCATAACCTTCAAAGCCTCTTGTACTTCTTTTCTTTGTATTCGTCTATAGCATGCACGATTCAAGTAACTTTCACTACTAGCTAGATTACCCAAAGTGATCTCTCTATTTCCTTCTCCAATGAAAAGTTTATGGAAGTACTGATTTCATCTAGTCTCCATATCCTTCTGAGTAACAAGCACGTGACTTTCCTCGTCATTAATGCATCTCACTTGAGAAAGGTCTTTGGTCTTTCTTTCTCTTGCTTTGGCCAACCTGAATATATCCTTCTGGCCCTCCTTAGAGTTGAGATTTTTATACAAAACTTCATAAGCTTTTGACTTAGCTTCGCTTACAGCCTTCTTTGCTTCCTTCTTCGCTATTTTATAGTCTGTGGCAGTTTACTCTGTTCTATCCTTAGACATAGCTTTAAAGCAAGCTCTTTTAATTTTTAGTTTCTCTTGCACCCCTTCACTCCACCACCAAGCCTCCTTTTGACCTGGATCTCCTCCTTTTGACTCTCCTAGCATCTCTTTGTCTACCTTTCGGATACAAGATGCTACTGCTTCCCACATCTCGTTTGCACTACTGCTACAATCCCAAGATAAGTCTTCTAAAACCTTTTTCCTGAAGCTTGATTGCTTCAACGGAAGATTCCACCACCTAGTTCTAGTGATCTTAGGAACCTTCATTTTCTTTACCAGCCCTTTTATTTGTAAATCCAAGACTAACAAGCGATGTTGGGTTGCCAAACTCTCTCCAGGGATTACTTTGCAATCTTTGCAACACAACTGATCCCTTCTCCTCAACGCAAAGTAATCTATCTGTGTTCTAGTTGAGCCACTCTTATAAGTAATTAAATGCTCCTCCCTCTTCATGAAAAGAGTGTTTGCTATGAAAAGATCATAAGCAGTTACAAAATCTAGAAATAAAATCCATTTCTTCATAAATAATTAATAAAAATTAGAATGATTTTATTAATTTTTTTATTATAAAATATAAAATGTTTATTATTTTATATAGTATTTTAATATGATATTTACTTATGTATTTTTATGTTGTTTATTACAAGTTAATTTTCAGGGGTATATTTATTGATATATATATATATATGTATGTTTTGTTTATTTTATTTATTTATTTTGTATTTTATTATTTTATTCTATTATTATATATATTTAAAAATTATTCTTAGGTATATAAATATATTTTTATTATATTTTTCTCATGTTATTTATATAGTTACATATTAGGGGTGTAAATTATATAGGTACAAGTATAGGTATCTCATCTATGTATTTTGTATATTATTTTATTTTTAAGTTTTGTTTTCTTTATGGTTTTACTCTAGTTTTAATATGTTCATATACTACAAATAATTTTTCTAAAATTATAAATAATGTAAAATTATAAATAATAAAGAATGAATAAAATGAATATTTTATTTTGGTATATAATATAATAGAGGCCTAAAACCTTGCTTTCAAAAATTTACTCCAAAAAATATGAAACCACCTTCATTAAATTGCTTATTAAAGATATACATTTAAAGTGATTTTGATACTTTTGAGTTTTAATTTGAGAGATATGGGTCTGGAAAGTTAGGATTTTGGAATCTTATTTAGAATATAACTTGTATACAATATATTATTTTTGCATGAAATCAATTTTGTATTTTTACATACATCATTATCTACAACTTTCAAGTACAAAGTTTATTCATTTTATGTATAAATAGTAAAGAATAAATTAAGTCCCAAAAATGAATATTTGATGAATGAATAAATGGGATTTTTATTTTATTATCGGACCTTATCTCTCTCTCTACTTTGTTGTCGACCATGTCAATTCTTGACTTGGTCTCAAGGTTTAGGGTCATAAAATACCTATGGCATTTTATTATATTTCTTTTATGTTATATAATTTTGGCATTAAAAACATTGTTTTATATACAATAATTGGAACAAATAATTAATTAGAATATGTAAAAAATAATGATATTTACATGCATTAGCTAGGGTTTTTAAGGCCACCATGATAGAATAATGTATATGAAATGGAGATTCATCATAGGTCTATGCCTAATCTTGCTCCGATGAGCAAGACATAGGGTGGAAAGGCTATAGGAGAAGGTGTCCATGATAAGGGGATCATATTGATGAGACTGGTGTGGAAGTTGAGGCTCTGACCTGATGGTCGGAGCAGACGAAATGGATGGCAACAATGAACTAGAAATCAAAGAAGTGAGGTGAAATGTGAAGTGAAGCGAGGGTACTCGAGCGTTCTACGGTGATCAGTGAAGCAAGGTGAGTGTAGAGGCAGGGTCTTGGCCTCGATCTTGCTGCAAATGGCAGAAGAGGCTTCTCACGGTCGAGCTCTTGCCACGAAGTGAGCTTAGCACTATGAAGAACCAATCCAAGCACCCAAGCGGCCTACTCGAGTCCTGTCACTACCCTGCAAACAAAGGTGAACCAAAATGGTAGCGAGGAACGAGATTCAATACGACAGAAGGTGAAGAAAGGATTTTATAGGTGTTCCAAAAATATAGAAAAATCATAAGAATGTGCAAAACCCAAGGAGGATCAGGTGCTACCCAGGGATCCACGAGGATCACATATCCTAGGTGAAGAATCAGGAATGCAAATCTAGGGCAGAAGTGGTTGGAGTCGGACACAAAAAAGGCAAGAAATTGGATCTGAAGGATATGGGAGAATCCTTAAGCGCATCATAGAAGCTTGAGGAACACATCATATGCGATCAAGAGAGACTAGTTGCACTAGTTGCTCGGTGTAGCGTAATTTAAAAAACATCTGATCGATGAAACCACATGATCCAAGAACACTTCTTGGATCGTTTCATCTAACCAAAAAGTAGATAGAGGAATACCTCTCGTAGCGTGGTTATGATCGATACTCTAATGAGAAGAGACCTCCTATCTCAAGTCCGATTTGTCGGAGGAGACGATTACGAGTACGGGAATGAGTGACGTGCTTCTCACAATCCAAGTCGTTTATCCAAGCAAGAGAACTCCTGATATTTTCACATGAGATCGAGTGTCTTCTTTGTGAGTGAAGCACACCAAAGAAGATGGAGAACCAAGGGCAGTCGAAGCGACAACACAATGGTGATGTGATGACGGTGGCGCCTTCTCTCTAGGGTATGAGTAGACGTTGGAGAGTGTGAGAATGAGAGGGAGAGAGAGAGCTTAATGTTGCAAGAGTTGTTATAAATTAGAAGAGCAAAGGGTGCCTCTTCTTATATAGGGTTTGGGAGTCCATGGATAACAATCCATGGACTACACAAAATCAATGGTTGAGATTGATTTGTGCTTCTTTCAATGACCAAGATTTTGTTGTAAAAAACACAACAACAATTAATTTATTTAGATTAAATATATTTTGTAAATCAATATAAATTAATCCTAAAATTAAATTAATCAAGCACAGAGATTATGGAATGGAGATTGCCTGCTTCCACGTGAATAGAGTGGACGACCACCCTTTCCTAATGGGATTGGGTGGCCGTCAACCCTCCCATTATGGAATGGTGCAATCTCATGTAATCTTATAAGATTACATTATTCCATGGAAATCTCCAATATTTACATCAACACTTACTGTAAATTATTATACAAAATTAATTCATAATTATTTTGTGAATATTGCATTCTTGCCATTGGAAATTTGTGAATCACATTCACAACCCTAAATAGAATGTGATTTTCATTTTCAATTAATTATCCAATGTGAATCCAATTCACACCAATAATTAATCAACAATTATAAATCATAATAAGCTCACTCTAATACATTATAAATCACATTTATAATATATTATGAATAATTTGGATAGTGCTATCCACATTATTCATATCCATAATAATTAAATCACGTTTAATTATATTAGATCATCATTCTCATGCATACAAATAAAATCAATCAAATTCACATTATTCATGATAATTAAATCAGATTAAATTATCCATTTCTCAATGGTTAAATATAATTCAACAATGGAATTATTCTAGAACTCTTTCAAGAGTAATGTGCTTTCTCCACAGATACTTGGACATAAGGACAGGGAGATTTTACGTTCCATGTATAGAGACTTAGTTGTTGAGATTACATCTCAAATCCAGATCTCAATGACCTCTCAAAGATGCTTGATTAAATCACAACCGTAAATCTAATCTTCTTATTGCATCTGAATCTCATTCAGATCAATGTCCAACACTTGGACTAAGATCCGATTACTTCTCTACTAAGAGGAGTCACTAAAATCCAGACATGTTTCGTCACTCCTTCAGAATGGAAGCATCATGGTTATACAATCGTTTATGATCACATCACCCTTAGGTATTCCTAATACCTGTGCATCCTGCATATTGGACGACCTATGATGAACCCTAAGATATAGATGAATTTCACACTGTCATCTTTAAGAATTCATCATCAAGTTTCTCATTCTTGGTCATTAGGAGTTGGTATCGATCATATGCTTTTAAAAAGCATACATCATACCTACAAAATCTTGTCATGCTTCCAAAGCACGACGATCATGAATGGAATTTGATCGGTCCCAATACCTCATGAGTGAACTCATGTCTTCCGGTTCTTAAGTTAACATGTATAATCCCTTTTAGAGATCTTATTTTTCATATGCACACCAGCTCGTAGGTGTATAGACCTTGGCTAGGTCATCAACCTATTGGTATGCCAATTGTATACACTTAGACATATAGTAACACATCTGTCTCCGGTCAGTGGATGTGTACATGTAACATGACAGTATACGACATATGACTTTGGTTATCTCGATCTCCTTAAGTTAACTCTTTGACCTAACTAATATGATACCTCAGAATCTCTATGCCCATGCAGAGAACCTGCATCAAGAGGCCGGTCATATATCATCCTAATGAGAAAGGATTGCCATCATCTACTCAGACTGGAGATCATCTCTTAACATTCATTTGACGGTGCTTGATGAGTCCTCAATCTAACTCCTTCGATATTCATCCAAGCACCTACCAATGTGATTTAAATATTGAATCAATAGATGTATGATTATTAAGATGGCCATGATACATAACCCTAATTGTACAGAGGGACCTTATAGTGCATTCATTCACTTAATATCAGATATGAAGTGAAAAAATCAATAATTTTATTGATAAATCAAGTATTAAAATAATATTTATTGTAGGAATGGTTCACCTTGGGCTCACATTGCTAACAATCTCCTACTATCCCTCATAACCAATCTGGTACAATCCTTAAATCCATACTCATTACATGCTTGTCAAAAACCATCTGTGTCAGAGGCTTGGTAAGAGGAACAGTAACGATGTCGGCAGAGGCCATCTTGGTGATGATGATGTCACCACGCTTTTGAATCTCCTGAATGATGTAATATTTCCTTTCCACGTGCTCGCACTTTTGATGCCATCTAGGTTCCTTCGACCTGGGAAATGGCACTCATGTTATCGCAGAGTAATAGGATGGGAGTATCAAAGAAAAATATGCGAAGTTTCAAGTTGAACTTGTGCAACCACACTGCCTCCTTTACATCATCTGATGCAGTAATGTATCCAGTTTCTGTTGTTAAATCTGCTTTAGTTTCCTACTTCTAGCTCTTCCAGCTCACATCACCATTATTCAATAGGAACACAAACCATGATGTTGAATTCGATCATCAATATCGGACCAGAAGTATAAATCTGTGCATCCCAAGACTTGGAGATCACCATCTCCATAAATCGAGATGTAATCTTGTATCCGTCTTAGATACTTGAAAATGTCTCTTAACTACATTCTAGTGTTGTTCTCCATAGATGGATTGGTAGTTACTTACCACTCCCACTGCATGGTAGATATCTGGCCTAGTACACATCGTTAAGTGCATTAGGCTTCCTACAGCAGATGCATAGGGGCATCCAGCCATGGCTTTCTTTTCCTCAATACTTTGAGGAGCCATCCCTTTAGATAGGTGGATACCATGTCTTAAGGGGATGAAACCTTTCTTGGAACTCTCTATATGGAAATGTTCAAGAATTTTCTTAATGTACCCATGTTGTAATAATCCCAATATCCTCTTTTCTCGGTTCATGAACAGCTTCAGCCCCAAGATGTAATAGGATTCTTCAAGATATTTCATCTCAGAAGGTATGGATAGACAAATCTTAACACTTGTCATCATCCATGTATCATTCCCAATAATAAGGATGCCATCTTCGTAAAGCACGATGAACACAATGGATCTCCCACTAAGCTTCATGTACACAAAAGGTTCATCAAGATTCTGCACAAAATCATAACTCTTTACGGTTTCGTCAAATCTGTTGTACTAGCGACGAGAAGCTTGTTTGAGTCTATAGATGTATTTCTTTACGTTGCATACTTTACCTTCCTCAGTTATGAAGTCCCGGGATTGCTCTATATTGATATCCTCATGGAAGTATCCACTAAGGAAAGTTGACTTGACGTCCATCTGCCAGATGTCGTAGTCAAGGGATGTATATATATATATCTAGCAGTGTCCTGATGGACATAAGCATAGCCACAAGATACAACATTTCATCGTAATCGATGCTTTCTCTCTGTGTGTAGCCCTTGGCTATGAGCCATGCCTTGAAACTCTCTACTTTCCCAATAGGTCCCCTCTTTCTCTTGAAGATCCATTTATACCCAATGGGTTTTACCACTTTAGGTGGATCCTCTAGGATTCAGACACCATTCTTATGCATGGAGTCAATCTCAGACTTCATTTCTAGCATCCATCTATCCATGTCATTGATGTATCCACGATTCATTAACATTCTATCTGCATTTTTTCTTAAAACCCATAACAAATACATGTAAATATCCATTAATTTTCACTTTTTAATAAAACCTCATACATGAATAAAAATGCACTTTTATGCATTAAAATCATGTAAATAAATAAAACAATAAAAATAAAGAGAATAAAAATAAAGGCAAATTGTAGATATGCATATAAGTACAATATGACTTGTAAAAAATAAATATAGCTGAAAGATATATTTATAACCTATTCCTCGAGACCAGGTCAGCAAGGGTTGGTCGACAAATAAATAATGAGGGGGAGATAAGGATGAAAACAAATAAAAATAATTGATTTCATGTCTCAGACATTTTCCATTAATTATCTAATAAATTCCAAAACTTTATAGATTTTTAATTAATTCAATTTAACATATTTTTCACCAAACTCTTCTCCTATTTATTTCTAAAAATGTTTATAAAAATATAATAATAATTTAAATATATTTCCTTGTATATCTGCCAAGAAATCCAACTTGTAAATTCTCAAAATCAAAACTTCATAACATCATAACTTTCTCACACGAACTCCAATCTCACTTTACTCAACTTTAATGTTCATAAAATAATATTCTCTAATTAATGAAGTGATTTCACAAAAATCGGATCCGTATGCAGAAAGTCGGTTTTGGGACCCAAGCACAAAATGGGTTTCTGGGCTATCTATTTTATTTAGAACACATTATTTATTGTTTTGATGATTTTATTATTTCTAATTAATTTCTTGATCTTGTGTTTTTACCTTAATTTATTTCATAATTTTTTGAACATAATTATTATTTAAATAAATCAAAACCCTAATTTATTAGGTACAAATGAACGATATAAATTATACTTGTATTTATTAACCTATCTAAATTAATTTAATAAAATCCAAACAATTTTTATATACTTTATTTATTCATCTAATAATTAAGAAAATATAAAATTAATATACTATTTATTAATTGATTACATTTAAAATCCAAAACCTATTTATTAAGTATTACTTATTCTTATTTATTTATATAATAATTATTTTTCGTAAAATAATTATTAGTTATCAAAACTAATTATACTATAATTTAGATAATTTAATTATCTAAACCTTTTGTTTTTATACCTAATTAAAATAATACTATTTACTATTTAATTTATATTTATTAAGGGATTTATTGTACCTGGCCAACCAAGTGCTGACACGTGTCAGCATCCAGGACCTTCTTCTTCAAGAAGGCCGGTTGGAATCGGATTCAACCGCCGAGCTTTGCCTTTTTCTCTAAGTTAACTCCTAACCTCCTACTCCAATCTAATCCATTGATCTCCTTCTCCTAACAACCATCCTACATGCCAGCCCTTGATTCCTACCTAACTCCATTCCATCCACTCTATAAAAACCCCAAAAATCTCCATTAACAACTAACCAATACTAATCTCAAGCTACCGTAACTACTGGTCATCCCTCTACCTTCTCAATTCATTTTCGCTTGACTCCGGCCATGACAGGGTCTAGTTGATAGCTCGCGTGGAAGAGGAGACGGCGGAGGAGGGTTCCAAGTTGTTTGTCAGTCTTGAATCGCCGCCTTGTACCACATTCATCTCCGGTGATCACCTTCCATCAAACAACCTCATTCCCATGTGAGTTCATTTATCCTTTAGCAATTTTAATTCTCGATATATGAGCCATGATTAGGGTCCTTAATCACCAACATTAGACGCCATCCGCTCTCATCTTTCAACTCCATTTCAAATCATCCTGATACACTTTCTCTTTATCGCAATTCATTTTCTTACATTTTCCAGAAAGCAATATTTGGATCTACAAATTCTTAAGTTTGATGGTCGATTTGCATGCAAATCGAGCAAGAAATTATCGTTTATAGGTAAAACTTTCATCTGGAGCACAACCACAGATCATCTGGAACTCCAAATTTCCAAGAAAAATAAAAAAAAACCGCATTATCATCTTCCAAGACCCCCAGACTGGCCTTCTTCACCGGCGAATATCCATCAGCTTCAGCCACCTCTAGAGCTCTTCACCAGCTGGCAAGCTCAGAGGGAGAAGGTGTCTCCTTCCTGGCCTTACTAGAGGCCCCTGAACATCATCAATCGACATGAAGAAATCAGTGAAGACGTGCTCTTCGCCAGCCACGCGGAAGATTTGAAGAGCTTCAAGAACAATCAAAACGCATAGGTTGTTGACACGTGCCTCGAGCTAACGGTCTAGATCACATGATTTCTTCTAATCAGAGCCGTCTAAGATGATGCGGTAGAAATATTGAAACTTAAGTCCATCAATCTTCCATTAATTCAACTCTGCTCCAGATACTTTCCATAATTGCATTTAGGCCCTTGCACAGGGACCTAAATGCAATAAAATTTCTTTTCCTTTCAAAAACACTCCTTGTTGAGGACCATATTGTAATAGAACTTAATAACTTTTCTTGCATTTCTGCCCCTGGCTTGTAGGGTTAGTTTGGACCCTTATCTTGTTGTATTTTCATCCCAAATTTTTAGGGTTGTTATGCGAGTAACCCAGCTTTATTTCTAGGTATTTTTCACGGCTCTTCATTTCTTTATTTCTTCAATTTGATTTTTGTAAGATGTAGTGAATTTTGAGCCTTCCTTGAACATTGTTGTAAAACCAAAAATAATTTCAGAATTAATTTCTTTCATAGAAAACCGAAGTTTAAATATTCTACATCCTCGAGTTCGACCTAGGCACACTTACCTGGATAAATAACATAGTGTAGATGAAATAGGAGAGAAGAATAACTTTCTCTATCTCTCTCCTTTTTTGTTGATTTTTATTTCATCAATGCGGCTTTTGATTTAGCGGTTGTCTAGAACGACAACATTTTATCCGCTAGCAAAAGCCGCGTTATCAAAATGGCACCGTTGTCGGGGAGGCGTTATTTCTACATCAGTTTTTGAGTTTAATTTCGAAATTTCCTGATATTCTTGGTTTTACGGTTTTGATTCTTTTTCAATTTTTGATTGGTTTTCGTTTTACGTTTTTTTCTTCGGGTTTTTATAGTTTTATGCTTTTCTTTGATTTCTTTCGATTTTTGATTGTTTTTTTTATGGCTTTTCATGTGTTTTTCTTTTTCTCTAAATAATTTTTACAGGGCTTGTTAGTTGAGCCGACTTTCTTGGAAGCCCGAGCAGTTGAAAGTGTAGAGACCGCCCCTTTCTCTCATGGGTCGGTTGCAGAGGGCAGAGTTAGTCAGGGTTTTGTATTTCCTTGTAATATGTTTTGTAATAAAACAATAAGGGAACTTGCCCGTTTTTCTATTTTTGTAGAAGGGGCCCCATACGGGCATCTCGACTTGTACCTCCCCGCCCTTTTTCTCGGGGTCTTCTTCACCGAGTGTCGTGCAATCAGGGTAGTAGGGCACCCATCTTGGTTTTTCTCACAACATCGATTTTCCGCAGTTTTCTCGAGGCTAGGTGCTTTCTTAGGTGTTTTCTGATTTTTTTCTTTCTGCTAGAGCCTCCATAGTTAATTATAGGGCTTGCGACTTAGGTGCATGTTTTTAGAGTTAATAAAAAATAAAAAAAATCATTAGATGTTTGTCTAAAAAACTAAAAAAAGGAGAAAATAGAAAAAAAAATCAAGACTGCTTTAGCTATCTGGCCTAAAAAAAATAAAGGATCATTTGCTTTGGGAGATTAATCCTCGCACTTCAACTACAGGTACATTTCGAGATGATTATGAGTGAGGGACGACTCTTAAGGCTAGAACCAAAGTCCGGGTCTCCTTAGAAATAGTACTTAGTACATACTCGTAATCGTTTTTCTTCAGTGGTACTCTCGAGTAGCCGGCAGTGGTCCGAGTTTACTGAGAAGAGTGTGGGGTTTATAGGACATTGCCTAAGGCTCCATCCTCAAGTAACACAGGTAGCTAGAAATGGTCCGTACTTACCCTCACAGTGTCTAAGAATAAATGATTTTCCGTAAGGACTCAAGATAGTGTTTCGGGGGAAATGATGGGCACCTCTCAGCTCACGTTAATTTGTGAATATACTTGTATGTCAAAACAACCCTAAAACCGACAAGATAAATGACCAAACTCTTACGGTTCGATGGATATTTTGCTTAGACTACATGAGCTCTCGATCTTTCACCATCCGTCATATGTCTTCACAGACTCGGGATGACCCTCTTCTTGAGTCAGTCCCATCTGATCCCGAGGAGAGTTAGATCAAGACTCCCTTGCCTCCCAGCCCATCTTTTGAGGTAGACCCTCACCTCAATTTATCCTCTCTTTCTCCAGCTGATTTTTCTCTATGTTCTTATTAAAAGTTTTCCTTCCCAAAAGATTTGAAGAAGATGGCTCGCGGGAAGGGACAAGTAGAGGAGTGACCAGCTGAGGAACATCACGCTGATGGAAGACCAGATCCAACCACAAATACACAACTGGGATTCTCGATATGTTACAACAGATGGCTATTCAAATTCAAGACCAATTTAGAGAGCAAAATGAGTTGCAATCTGAGATCGTTGCGCGCAAAGCAGGAGCCGGGAATCCACTGCCGCTTGTTGTGGTTCCTGCGACACTTAGAGATGAGTATGACCCTGGTGCCAGAACTTTACATCATTGGATTCATTTACCACCAAATCAGAGGCCATACGAGTAGCGTCCGTCGTTCATCTCACTACTTCCCATGTTTTATGGCAATGTTGTAGAGGATATTTACCTTTTTGTGATAATTCAAGATGATCTGTGGCACGACTAATTACCCTGGAGTTACACAGGAGGTCGTTTACCTCAAAACCTTCCCCTTCGCCTTAGCAAATAAGGCTCTTTACTGGCGTAGTTATCTGCGTTGGGAGATTTCTACGTGGACTAACCTGAAGTCCACGTTCCTGCATAAAATTTTTCCTCTTGAACGGAAGAATATGATGATGAGTCAGATCTCCAACTTTACTCAGTTACCGAATGAATCGTTCCATGAGGCATGGGATCGATTCAAGGATCTTACCAAGAGATGTCCTCATCATGAGATACCGATGAAGATGCTAGTGTAGAACTACATTGGAGGACTTCAGTCGGATATTCAGGGGATTGTAAGTGCCGTGTCTACCGGCATCTATCTGAATTGGGATGTCGAGTCTATTTAGTCCATCTTTGAAGGGATGGCAGAGAACTCAAGAGTCGTCGACTCTACTTGGGTATTCCAGAAAGCACCACAACTACTTCATCACCATGAACATCATAAGGTAGCGAATATTTTAGATTCTGGAACCAATACAATCATGGGATATATCAGCAAGAAGTTAATGTTAGTACATGTGATTAAGAAGCAAGCTCAGGACTTGCAGCCACGTCGAGAGTTGGAGAAACTCTCATCACTACCTCAACAGCTGAGTGATCTAATGAATAAGGTGATGAACTGTAGCTTTAGTATCAACATGCTCAAGCTTCTTCGACCGCACAACCTACTTGGAGATCTTTACCCCCTGCGCCCACCCCATAAATCCATTTCGTCCAGAGCAAGCTAGAGACTCTGCAGATTGATAGGCATGACACCAGTCTCAAGCCAATTTCAGCCAGATCATCAACCTTGGAGATATATATGTTGAGTCTCAAGCCACTCTCTAGATCAACGGAATATGGTACGCTCCAATTCAGCCAACTTCATGGTTTTCTTATCAGAGCGTACATCACTAGCAGCAGCCGCTACACTATCCACAACATGGACGTCAACAGTGCCAGCACCGACAATATTACACGTAACAACAGTCTCGCCAGAATGTCTACCAAAGACAATATTATGTTCGTCATCCTTCTCTCCAATCACAATCCAATTATCACTAACAGCAGCATCAGTCTCCATTCACGCCACAACGATCCCCTCAGCAGTATGCTCCACGGCAATAGATGTAGAGGCAGGAGAGAGCCGAGAGCCAGGGTTACCACGCCGAACCAGAAATATCTTCACAAGCCCTAGCACTGAATCAAATCATGGATATAGTGAGCATGCTCCAGACCACACACAAGACGTAGATGGAGCGGGTTAACCATCATCTGGATGAGTTAACTGTGCCCAAGACCACTCTTACGTCATAGCCTCAGATCAACCCGAACAACAAAAGGAGGCACCCAAATCAGGTAGATGAAATAACAGGTACGATCTCTTTTCCTGAATTTTTATCTAACTTCATTCGTCTCAGGAGCGGTAGATCACCACAAGCACTTGATCGGGAGGAAGAGATGACATAGGAAGAGGAGCGAGAGCCAGAACATGATATACAAGGTGAGGAGGGGAATCACAACGATAAGGATCGACCATTTGATGATCAAGGAGAAGGGAGTGATGTTGAGATGGTCGATATGGACTTAGGAAAATCAGACAATGACACCACGCCATGCCATGAAGATGCGACCGAAGCTGATGGGTCCTTTCCTTATTTACAGAGTTTATAGATGATTTTGAAACTCTTAATGTACTAGTTGATCCTGATACTTATAAAATTGTTGTTTTTTTCCTAAAGTTGGCCTTTTTACCGATGCTTTGTATGGAATAGGCACGAAAAAATACAAAAAGAATGATGTTACTATAGAAATTGAGAAATTACTGAAAGAGCACATCTTTACGAAAATCCCGCTCCTTGATGCCTTGGATCATATCCCTACGCTTAAGCAACAGCTGAAAAATAGATGTACAACTCGTAGGAAGAAGAAGTCCCAAATAGAGAAGCATATTTTGACCAAGGCCACCTCCAGCGTGATTCAGAACAGACTTGCAAAGAAGAAGGACTCAGGAGCACACTATGTCATATGCGGGTTTTTAGAAGCCGCGTTCGAATGCACTCTCTTAGATAACGATTCCTCTATTTATCTTCTACCATCTTGTTTACTGGACAAGCTCGAGTTAGGTCCTCTTTACAAATTACGTTCGATCTTTCAGTTTGCTGATAGGACCATAAACAGACCTAGGGGCATTTTGAGGAACGTTATCGTAACAGTGCAGGGTTTGCAATTCCCAATGGACTTTACTGTCCTGGACATGGATTACCCTACACAGTTACACCGTACCTCGATCATTCTCGAGAGGCCTTTCTTGGAGACCGTAAATGCCCTCTTCGAATATGATACAGGGAAAGTATCTTTTGGCGCTGACGGCGAAAATGTACATATAGATATGGTGAGAGAATCATCCAATGCCACATCAACAACAAGTTCCGATGCTTTGTATTCCTTAGCCCCTTGCGACTACATGGATGAGGTTCGCCTTGACAACCTCGAGAGGTATGAAGTAGAGACCCGAGATGTCCTAGAAGAGGATGGGTCTGAGACTTCAAATGGTAGCTCTTTCGATGATACTTTATATTTCAGCATGGATGGTGAAGAACACATGGAGCTGAAATCTCAGGACTTTATTGTAGATATTTTAGACTCAGAAAATCTACAGAATTCCTCCAACTCTGATAACTCAGAGACAGATTTTTACTTAACAGAATTATTTTTGTCTAATCATTCTGATGATGAGCACGGTAGTAAGTCAGATGATGTTTTAGACATCTTTTATAGTACAACTCTAGAAAACATTGAGAAGGTGAAAATCCTTAAGGCAGAAACATCCATCAACAGCACAGATCCCATCAATCAATCAGAAGATGATATCACGGAGCCAGATCTAGCCTTACCTAAGCTGAAGACCCTTCCACCAAACATTAAATACGCTTTTGATGTGGGTCCACACTGACAGTTTCCAGTCATTATCAACGCATATTTGACCGATGAACAAGAATCTCGTCTAATGGAGGTTCTTGAGACAAAATGCAAGGCCATTGGGTTGACTGTATCTAATCTCCGCGGGATAAATCATGCTTTGTGTTCTCATCATATCTATCTTGATCATGACAGCAGACCTTCTAGAGAGTTTCAACATAGGCTGAATCCCATCATACATGATGTTGTCAAGAAAGAGATTACAAAATGGTGCGACATGGGCTTTATTTATCCTATATCCAACTCTGAATGGGTTATCTCATTACATGATGTCCCGAAGAAGTCGGGCATTCAGATGGTTGAGAACAAGAGTGGAGAGGAGATTACTAAGAGAGTAACCATGTTGTGGCAGATATGTGTAGATTACAGAAGCTGAACGTCGCGACAAAGAAGGACTACTTCATGTTTCATTTTATAGACCAAGTGATAGAACACTTGGTAAGGAAGGAGTACTTCTGCTTCTTAGACGGTTACTAATTAATCTGAATTTCATCATCTTAATTCATTTATTTTAGCTTAAATCCTTATAAAACACATGTATATAATAGTAAGTCCATATTCTTACTAACTTGCATCAGTATGTAAATATTGTTCATTTTTAACTATTTTAACCTAAAATAAATAAAAAGAAAAGAAGAAAAAGAAGAAGACTATATATATGTAATAGATATAGTCTGACCCGAACCCCAAGAGAAGTCCAAGACTTGACCAGATCGATCAGGAATAAAGTAGGGGGAGATATAGTCTTTAATCCAACAAAAATCCAAAAAAATAATTTGTAAATATTCTTCTTTTCTATTTTTTAATTTTTCTTTGTATATTTGTACAAAACATACATGATTTTATTTGTATAAAAATTGACCTCAAATAAAGTAATTTCCTTTACAAAAATTGTAAAAAATGTCTTGTAAACTAATAAAAATGTTTGCAAAATAAAATCATGTACATAATAAAAGCAACCATACTTGGAAAACCACACTAAGCGATAATTGAAAGACCAATTCCGGCTCCATCTCCATATGAAATCAAATTGAACAAATTGACTTCCATTGTATTTTAAATTAAATTATCTTGAAAATGGTTGTGGTTTCATAATTTTTGGAGTTACGATTGAAAAGTCAGTTTTCTGGTAGTTTTTGCAATTTGACCAAGTATTTAGTGTATTTATTTTATTATTTACTTTTTGTACATATTATATTTTAAATAAATGCAAATATTGTCCATAGGTAATTTAAAGTAAATAAAATTATTTAATTAAAAAAATCTTTTTTTTTATAAAAATACTTTTTTATAAAATTATTTTATTATTTGTAGATGTGTATAATGTATTGTATGTATGTATCATAAGTATATAAACTTTTTCCTTAAAAATTTATCACAAAAAAATTAAATAATTAACCTTTATTAGCTAAATAAATAAAGTGATGAAAATAATTGATTTAATTAATTTATTGTATATAAAAATATACCATATGTGTATAATTCAATAATTACCTTAATTTGCCACCATTAAGGTGGCTCTTTAATTTTTGCCAATTAATAATAACAATAGTATTTATTATAATTACAAAAATTCATTTCTATTTAATTTATTAAAATTTTTAATGAATTCCACTGCTAAACACCTTCCTCTTTTGTAAATATCATCCTTTTTTGGATTTCATCTTCTCTTTAATGGGTCTCCTTTCCTTCATTATTCTTTGATCAATCCTTTGGGGAGGAACCTATTTTCCAAGGGCATTCTTGTCGTAAAGAGGTGCCTAGCCTCCAAGCTGCCAGGTGATAGTGAGTCGACCCTCGTCAAGGCCATCATGGCATTCATCTGCTTCCATTGGTGAGATTCATTTTATTTCTCGTTTTTAATCTAGGTTAATCGTAGTGTATTTTGTAGTTTAGTTTTCTTATCATTTTCTAAATTTTATTTTGTAGATTTTAATTGCAGTTAATTGTCCTCATCATATTTTATTTCAATCCGATTTTTTACTCACATCAAGACCCCTACATTTCACGTTCTATATCTCACAACTTCTCACATCCGATCGCGTACGGTGGTCGGATCTCCAGATCTTTCTCTCATCTTGACAGATCCATGTTTCCATTCACATCTTCCATCCAATAATTGTGGACCTAGCCATCGTGCTCGTGTCCTCCTGTATTTGTTTATAAATAAAAAAAAGAAAGTATATAGTCTGTCTTTCTAACATTTGTTTTGCAGGAATTAACAAGTAATAACAATAAGAAATAGAAAACATAAAAAAATATATCTCTACAATTTCTATTTTTGAAAATAATAAAATAAAAAGTATTTTTTCCCAAATCTGTTTAAAAAATATATAAAAATTTTCTTTCATTTCTTGTTTCTGTTTATAAAAAAGTTAGGTCGTAGGGTCGCCACACCCCACCGTCGCGCCTCCCCTTTTCCTAGACTACCCACCATTGGTCGGAATCACCACCGCACTCCTATACGACTAGGCATGTGTCTCCCAGTCTCGGCCAGCCACCATGCACGATACGCCCCCGCGTGAGCTCGTCCACCAGCCGGCCGTCATCACCTCCATGTGCAGGCCTCTCCTTCATCGCCAGCCCCCGCACGAGCCATCGCCATCCACTTCCCCTTCACGCGCCCAGATCCGCTGACGCCGGTCGTGCTTTTCTCCTCCTCCTGATCCACCCGCAGCCCGACGCCTCCGCCTGCATAAGCCTGCGTGGACTTCCGCCTTCGCAGCCCAACGCCTCTACCCGTGCGAACATGCGCGGACCTCCCGTCCGCCGTGCATTAGCCCTGCAGCCACCGCCTGGGCCGAGAATGAAAGAGGGGCAACAACAGACTCTGTGCACCCTTGCCACCTATGGTTTTGAATGAAGGAGACAACAAAATACCCCAGAGGAATAATATTAAAAAATTGGAAAAATTACGAAGAAGCCCCCAGATGTTTTCAATGTTGTAGAGTCACCACCATCTCTAAAGCATCCTGGCAATGTCGCCATTTTGTAGGGTAGTTAGGTTTGTCTTTTGACCTACTATTCTTGGTTTTCTATATTTGATTATATTGTTTTCCATATTTTTTCATTGTTCATATTCACTGTATTTAATTTATTCAATTTTCCTCAGATTTTCAAATACTTGTGTCTCTTACATATTTTCTATTTTCCCTTTCTTGCGAGGGCCCGACGAGCGAGGGTGATTTTCTTAGGGGAGTTGGTGCACCGGAGCGAAGTGGAGGTGACTTAATTCTTCACCAAGCCACATGAGAGCGCAAGAAGAAGAAATTAGGAGATTGAAAAAATTTCGTAGAAATTTTCCTGTATTTATTTTTATTCTCACAATTGTAAAAGGACACTATAAACTTTGTTTGTGGGGTCTGTTTCGCCAAGTGTCGGTGCACTTGGGGGACCTCACTGGTTTTTTTTAACGTTTTTTTAGTTTGTTTCATGCAGATTTCATGAGCCAACTATTGACTTCTTTAATTAGTTTGCTTGAGCCAGGTAATTAATTAGGTCCAAAACCCTAAATAAGAATTTGTGTACCTATAGAGTAGAGCATAATTTGGACTTAGTCAAATTAACTCGTTCTTGTCCACTAATAGAAGTTATTGCTAGGATGGTTCACATGCATCATATAGGTTAGTTTTTTTTGTATTTAAATTCTGTGTGGATCATTTTGCATGTAGAGTACTGGTGAAAAGGTACACATCTCTAACCCATGCATGCATCATTGTAATTTATCGCGCATCGGCATTTCCGATCTTCCTTGTTTTCACTTACAGAAGTTAAAAGCAAATTGGACACTCGATAGGTGATTTATTTAAAATACTCAAACCATGTGATAACTGCCTAAAACTGGGACTGTTGAAGAAAACTCAACCTTAATATAAATGTAACGAAAAGTCATTGTTTTGGGGAGAATCACCCCCTCATTGGTTGGTTTTCTTGAGCGAGAGAGTGACCCGCACACTAGGATAGAGCCACACCTGAATTCTGTTAGACTACTAGTCTTGGGGTTAGTCATTCACCAATGAGGATCTCTCCGGTAACTTGTAAAGCGACCCACAATATCCTTAGCAGATTGAATTGATCTGGTAGCCGATAAATGGTCTGCAATTCATACTGGCTGGGAAAGATCTAACTTTGGGATTGTGATAGTCTCTTGTGAGAATCGGGTTCCTATAAGCTCGCTTAAACCACTCTGATATACTGTATTCTCACCAAATTCTAAAATTCGATAAGATAATTGACCAAACCTTCACGGTCTTCACATAGTGTTGAGTTGGTGAACAGGGGGTTGTATTGTGTTTGATTGTTAGTGCTAGAGATCCTTCCATGCAATTCGCACCTTCACTCATTTTCACTCTTGCATTGACCTTCGTGCTCTCGCATCTTGCCTATTGATTTCGAAGATGTCGGATCGGAGTATTTCTCATTCGGACTTTGCGAACTCATTCAGCACTCCGGCCCGTTTACCTACTATTCGGGGAGACTCACTTTCCAAATATTCTGCATTCTCCACATCACCCTTCACCTCATCTGTCAACCCACTTTTTCAGATTGGCTCTAATCTCGAACTAGTATCTGAGACTCCATCATTTTTAAGAACTAATCGAGTGTCATACATATTTTCAAAATTAGATACTAGACACTTGATTCCACCAAAGGAAAAGGGAACCATGTCAGAGTAGAAAAAGATCAAAAACACCATATCGGCCTCTATTCAATCAATTCAAGCCCAATTAACGGAGAACGCAAATATTCAGACCACATTGAGAGACATGATTCTCGAGCCGAGACAAGATAGAAGAGAGGAGGACAAAAACCCTAGAGGTGGGAAGGGAAGAGAAGACCCTACAATAGAACCTTTGGCTAAGCTTACCTTAAAAGATGCCTATAATCCAGGGGAAGGACAAATAAATTCTTGTATATAAATCCCTACGATTCATGGTCATTTCGAGCTTAAGCCCACTATTTTATCTCTTCTCTTAATATTCCATGGAAATATTAATGAAGAACATAATATACACCTTTAGTTGTTCGATCGCATTTGTGCAACAATACACTACCCAAAAGTCCCATTAGAGGTAGTGCAAATGACCGCCTTCCCATTCAATCTGATGGACAAAACATTATATTGGTTAAATCACTCGGGGAAGGTTGTTACCACTTGGGAAGAGTTGAGGTCTGATAAGCGGATAAATTCAGATCGCATCTTTTTTTGGGAAGAGATTGTCGATGTAGAAAAGCCGGAAACCAGATCTTAACTCGAATCAAACAAATTCGGTTTTCTAAAGAAAACCTACACTATTTTTTTATCCAAGTAAGTGTGCTTGGGTCGAACTCAAGGAGGCAGAATAGATTATTTTGATTTTTTTAAGGAAATATTTTTGTGATTTATTTTTATCTTTTCATAAAGCAATCAAAGGAGAGCTACAAGTTTTATTGATTTTTGAATTCTAATTTTTTTATTTGATTTTAGTCTTTTCCAATTTTTATTTAATTTTCAAAAGGGTATTTTTCACAAGATTTACTTATTATATAATAGGTGGAATATAGGTAAAAATAGGTGATACTATATAATAGGTGGAACGGATCGAGCAGCGGCTCGAACTACACACGAAAATAAAACAAAACGAAGGCAATTTGCGAAGAATTAAAACACGATGAAAACACGAGAAAAATACACGAAAAAATACTTGAAAAATCTTGCTGGGGTAGTTGCATAACTACCCTAAAAAATCAACGAAAAATAAGGTCAAAAGTAGGTTCAAAAATCCCCTACAGCCCAAGGTAATAAGCGTACGAAAAGTAATGAAAATGTTCTGCAATTAGGTCCTCACAGGGATTGTTTTATGAAAGAAACTAAAGAGTTTTACATTTAGGTCCCTGTAGAGGGACCTAAATGTAACTTCCAGAAACTATCTGGAGTAGGAATGAACATCGAAAAGTTATCTGGATTTAATATGCAATTTCTCCACCGGTTAAGATGGATGGCAGAGATTACAACGCACACTAGAATCTTAGCCATCCAGGGTATACATGTATGAGCAGACTGCTCTCCAGCTGTTCTTCCTGTTCTTTGGGTTGTTGAGCACCTTTACGAGGGTCGCTTCTTCGCTAACTTTTCTAAGGCAGTTGACGACGCTATGGAACCTCCGGCAGGGCCAGAGGGTTAGCTCCTCTAACCCTCGAGCTCGCCCGCAATGGATGGCGTTTAGCGATGACTTCGAGCATCAGCTATTGGTCTACGAATGTGGCGTTCCTCTGCAGCCTTGAGGTTATGAAGTTTGTTACAGCTTCTTGAATGCACGATTCCTTTGCGGGTTTAATGCTCCAAAAATCTCGAAGTTGCTCCCAATCAGAGAGGGATCTGCAAATTGCAATTCTATGTGCTCCATTCTCAAAGAATTGGCAAACAAGTTAGGTTTGCAAGATTGAAATGTTGTGCATCCAGACTAAACATGTACATGCATCAAAATAAACTCGAGAAAAGAAACATGGTTTGATTCATATGTGAAATGAAATCTGATTAAGCGTTTAAGAGGAATGATTAGATAATCTAATGATGGGATTAGCCACGCTAATCGTGGCACGATGTTCGAGAAAGAAAATAGAGAAGATGGAGGAATAGATCTAGGGAGATAGAGGTGTATTACCACTGGTATCGGCTCGACGGGCGATCTTCACCAGAGCTGAACGCGCGATGTAGCGACGATGCAAGGCTGCCAAGAGCCTTGGAACTTCCTTCGATGTGTCTTCTTCCACGCGGGATCGCTTGCAGGTGATGTCACCACCGATGCAAGGCGGAGCAAGGTGGAGAAAGTCGAGGATCGGCTACTGGAGCTAGGCTTCAGTTAGTTATAGGAGAGTTAGTTATGAATTTACGACCTTTAGGGGTTTTTATAGATCGGATTCGTGCTCCCCAAGTAAAATCCAAGGGTATGCGAGTAAGGTGGTTGTTAGGTGAAGAGATCTAATGGTTTAGATCGTAGGAAAGGCTTATGAGACGCACGAGAAAATTTAGTGAAGTCGGCTGGTTAGAACAGAAGAGCGTCTGGCCTTCTTGGAGAAGATGAACCAGGTGCTGACACATGTCAGCACCTGGTTGGCCAGATGCGAAAAATTGCTTGTAAATTCACTAATAATTAATAAATAAGGTTATTTTCAATAGGTAAAAATACAAGAAATCTAAATAAATTTATTATCTAATTTATGGAATAATTACTTTTTATAAATATTAAATATTATTCAAAATATAAATATTATATTAATGAATATGTATATATAAATAAGTCTTGGATTTTTAATTTAAAAAATAAATACTTAAAAATTAATTTTATATTTTCTTAATTATTAGAATAATAAATAAAGAATGTGAAATATTTTAGGTATTTTAATAAATTAATTTACATATATTAATAAATATGGATATTAGTGATATAGTTCATTTTTACCTATGATTTAGGGTTTTTGATTTTATTAAAATAATAAATAAGCTCCAAAAATTATGAAATAAATTAGGGTTAAAATACAAGATAATGAAAATATTTAGAAATTGTAAAATTAAGAAAACTATAAATAATGTGTGTTACATAAAATAGATAGCCCAAAAACCCCATTGTCATTTGGTCCCAAAATCGACTTTTTGCAAACGGACTCCGAATTCAATGAAACCACCTTTATTAATTAGAGAATATTATTTTATGAACTTTAATGGTGAGTAGAAGGAAATTGGAGTTCGTATAATGAACTTATGATGTTCGGAAGTTGAGATTTTGACAATTTATAGGCTGGGTTTCTTGGCATATATACAGGGTAATATTTTTAACTTATATTTATATTTTTTATATACTTTTTTAGAAATAATAAGGAAAAGAGTTTGGTGAAAAATATGTACATATGAATTAATTAAAATTCTTTGAAGTTTTTTATTTATTTTATAAATAGTGAAAGGTGTATGAAATATGACTTAATTTATTTTTATGATTTTCTTTCCTTATCTCCCCCTACTTTTTTTGGTTTGTCAACCAATCCATTCTGACTTGGTCTCGGGGTTTAGACTATACATATACCTTGCAGTTATATTTATATTTATAAGTCATATTGTATATATTTACATATATTCGATCTGCATTTTGTTCTTTTTCTTTGTTCTTTATTTATTTACATGATTTTGATGGTTTAAAGTGAATATTTATGCATGAATGAGGATTTGTTAAACGATGGAAATTAATGAATATTTACATGCATTTGTTAACGGTTTTAAGGCAAAATGCTACAGAAAAATTAATGAATCATGGATTCATCAACCCCCTATACTTAAACTTTGCTAGTCCCTTAGCAAACACTTATTTGAAAAGTAAGTGAAAAAGAAAGAAAGTTGGAATGAATTTATTTTTCCAAACCAATTCATGAGAACAGACAAAGGACAGAGCTCGATCGGGCCTGAAACAAGCATTTTGTCGGAGCCTTAACTAGGATTAGGATTGTATCATCAACAGTCCTCAAGTTCCAAAAGTCCTTATTCAAGATTACTTCATTATCTAGTTCAGACTCACTTATTCATATCGCAAACTCTATCATCCTTGAAGTCAACTTGTACAGTGTGTGAATTGGTTTAGCTCTTCCTGCTTACAGAAACGAAGAAACCATCCATCCCGGCTATACACTTCTATGGCTTCCTCATCCCGCTACTCTTTCCTCGGGGAGGGAGGTACTCCCTTCTGAGTTCAGTTCTGCTATGTCCACAATCGAGTATAGAGAGAAAGTAGAAGAATGAGAAAAGAAGTGGAGTGCGACCAGTGTAGACGCATCTCCTTGTGAAGCTCAACCGGTGTAGCTAAGTCTTCACTAAGATGTGCAAGCATTTTTGGTGGAAGCTTGGATCATTGTGGTCTTATTTGGTGGCTTATGCTTTTCTTTGACTTTGTAATTTGCTTGCACTGCATTCATCTTTTTGTGCCTCGACGGATATAGCATCTTTTTATTCCGTCGCTTTTTTGAGGTCTTAGGAACATTGTGTCAGCAGATCCTTCCCTCATCCGAAGCAACTATCGCAACCCCAATCTCTCCTGTCTTTAGACGTCAATGCCACAAAGATAAGGATAGAAACACACTTCCAAGTTGTACTGCCCTTCGTAACTCCATGCGAGTCGAGCTATGTGCAGAGTGCATGTGTTCAAGATTGGTTCACTGGTGTAGAGTTGTACGGATGACACCAAATGGTCTACTTAAGCACATATGACTTGATTTCCCGAATATGGTTTTATAGAACCCAAAGATATTAAGTCAAAAGACTTGAAGAGTCTAAATTCCAGATCCTAACTAGGCTCCTTACAACGAAAATTAAAGGCTATAATCAAGCTCCATCCTTTAGACTAGACTCAGACCTTAGTTCCAGAAATCAAACTAATTCTGAAAAATGCGAATGCAAATGCAACCATGTTTTTGTGAAGTATATTTTCTGGATTTGACTCATTTTTATGGATTTTAAGGATTTTGTAATTTTTATGGCTTTTAGGACTTTGTAATTTTTTATGGATTTTCAAGTTTTTAAAAACAAGTTTTTATTCATGAATGTTACAAGATATATTTTATTCGAGTTAAGTATCTAATGTATTTTAAAGATTTTATCTACATTGGATTTTACAAGGATTAAATGATTTTTAAAAATATTTTATATATAAATTTTATACAATTTTTAAATACAAATTTTAATTACAAATTTTAAATACAAGTTTTAAACATATTTTACTTATTTACAAGGATTTTGTATATAATAAATAAGTATAAGTGGATTTTAAATTAACCCTTACCCATTTTTATTTTAAATTAACCCTTACCCACTTTTTATGGAGTTATAGATATAGAAAATACATAAAAGTACGAGTTATGAACAAAAGTATATATACAATATATACACATCCCCTATACTTAGCTTGTGCTATGTCCTCATAGTGTCAAAAGAGAAAAAGGAGGCAATAACTCGTGCTAAGTAAAAGTGGGTGAAAAAGAATATAGAGTACAAGTCAGTCAACCCCCCATACTTACGATCAGGTCATCGTAAGTATAACATGAGAGCAAAAACAGGATGACTGAGTAAAAAGAATATATAATGAAAGATCAAAAGGAAAAAAATACGAAATCATTGAAATCACTCGGACCCCCATACATAGGATAAAGCATCCTAAGTACAGAAAAGAGTATGGCCAAAAGTCGGAGACCAGTGATTTGTGAAAAAGAAAGCCTATACAAAAGAATCAGAACAAAAAATAAAACGTTAATCAACGAACAATCAGTCCCCCCTATACATAGGATCTAGTATCCTAAGAATAGAAGATGAGCAAAAATGGGGATGATTGCGGTCTACGAAGAATATACAAGTGTTGTGGATCTCCAGAATCGAAAGGCTCAAAAGCGTTTGTACAGGATGAGATGAAGTGAAAGGATGATCATGAATCCTGTACAAAATAGATCACTTCAGTACGGGCCAGATGATCAGTAGTCTCGACGAAGTGCTTCAGCATCTGCCCGTTAACCACGAACTGCTCTGTACCAGGTGACACATCTCATATTGCTATACTGCCAATGTCGTGCACCGTTCTAACTATGTACGGTCCTTCCCACTTGCTTTTTAAGTTGCCAGGAAAAATTCTCAATCTCGCATTCTGCCCTAGGACAAAGACCTTGCGCCGAATATGTATGTCATGCCATTTCTTCACTTTGTCCTTATAGATGAGTGTGTTCTCGTATGCTTGATTTCGAATCTCTACCAGCTCATTCAGATCTATCTTTCTCTTGGCTCCTGCTTTCTGTGCATCCAATAGAATTTCTCGAATTGCCCATTCAGATTTGTGCATGATCTCTACGTGCAAATGGCACGGCTTTCCATAAACCAATCTAAATGGTGAAGTACGTAAGGGAGTTTTATATGCAGTACGATATGCCCAAAGAACCAGATCTAGAAGCAGTGACCAGTTCTTCCTATCCGATCGTACTAATTTCTAGAGAATTGATTTCACCTCCTATTTGAAACTTCAGGCATGCCGTTCGTCTGTGGGTGGTAAGGAGAAGCTACTCTGTGATCAATGTCATATTGCTTCACTAGCTTTTTCACCTCCTTATTAATGAAATGGATACCCACATCTTAGATAAGAATATGTGGGATCTCGAACCGCGAAATAATGTGTTCCCTTAGGAACTTGGAAACAATCTTACTGTCTGCGGTTCGTGTGGGTATAGCCTCCACCCATCTACTAACATAGTCTACAGTGAGAAGAATGTACTCAAAGCCACTGCTAGAAGGGAACGGTCCCAAGAAATCTATGCCCCATACGTCAAAGATCTCGTAAATAATGACGGGTCGCATCGGCATTGCATCTCTAGCACTGACTGTCCCTACAACTCTCTGACAATCTGGGCAACTCTTTACGAATGTACAGGCATCTCTAGTAAGAGTCGGCCACCATAATCCGCTCTGTAGTACCTTCTGCGTTGTCCTCTTCCCTGAGTGATGTCCTCCTGACTCTAAAGAATGGCATAAAGTGAGGACACTACACAATCCGGTCCTTCACGAAAAAGAATCGTATCCTCCCAGTTGTAATACCATGCCTCAGAAACTAGTTTATCAACTCGGTTCTTAGGCCAACCCTGAGGACTTTTCTGTGTGACCAGAAAGTTCACTATATATGCATACCACGGAAGTTCGGTAATCGCAAATATGCTCTCGTCAGGAAATCTCTCTGCGATCTCCGGCATGTACTCATCTGAAGGCTGGTCTGACTGTAATCTGGAGAGGTGATAAGCTACCACATTCTTTACCCCAGGTTTATCTTTGATAACCAAATCGAATTCCTGAAGTAATAGAATCCATCGAACAAGGCAGGCCTTAGCACCCTTCTTTTCTATTAAAAATCTAATAGCTGAATGATCTGTGTATACTGTGATTTTTGAGCAAGGAAGATATGATCGGAACTTATATAGAGCAAATACCACTGCCAACATATCCTTTTCTGTCACCGTGTAATTTCTCTGAGCATCTCTTAAGGTTCTGCTGGCACAGTGGATGGCAATGGGAAGTCCATTCCTCCTCTATCCTAATACAACCCCGACTACAAAATCTGAAGCATCCGTCATGATCTCAAATGGTAGAGACCAATCAGGCAGATGTAGTACAAGAGCACTAATAATTTTGTCTTTCAATGTGAGGAAGGCATTAAGAAATTTATCATTTAACAAGAACTCGATGTCTTTGCCTAATAATTCAGTTACGGTCGGGCAATATTGGAGAAGTCTTGGATAAACCGTCGGTAAAAGCCGACATGCCCCAGAAATGACTGTAACTGTTTGATGTTGGATGGTGGTTCGAGTTTCTTAATGACATCCACCTTGGCAAGGTCAACCTCCATGCCTCGTTGGGAGATGACGTGCCCCAACACGATCCCGTGTGTAACCATAAAATGGCCCTTTTACCAAGACAGAATGAGATCTACCTCACAACACTTTTTCAGAACCTGGTCTAGGTGCGCTAAACAATCATAAAAGGACTCACCATAGACCAAAAAATCATCCATAAAAACCTCTAAAAAATCACCGACTATGTCCGCAAAAATAGCAAGCATGCACCTCTGTAAAGTAGCAGGAGCGTTGCACAATCTAAAGGGCATCTGTCTAAAGGCATACGTGTCGAACGGACAAGTGAAGGTGGTTTTCTCCTGGTCTTCAGGAGCAATTGATACCTGGTTGTATCCGGAGTAACCGTCAAGGAAACAGAAGTACTCCTTCCCTGCCAATCGTTCTATGACCTAGTCTATAAAAGGCAAAGGGAAGTGGTCCTTCTTCATTGTGGTGTTTAGTTTTCTATAATCAACGCATACCCACCATGACGTGGTTACTCTCTTTGGAATCTCCTCTCCACTCTCATTGTTAACCATCTGAATTCCCAACTTTTTCGGGACAATATGTAATGGGCTAACCGATTCAGAGTTGGAGATGGGATAAATGAACCCTGCATCACACCATTTCGTAATATCTTTCTTGACAACTTCTCATAAAACCGGATTCAGCCTACGCTGAAACTCTCTGGAGGGTTTGCTATCATGATCGAGATAGATATGATGCGAATACAAAGCATGATTAATCCCGTGAAGATCAGATACAGTCCACCCAATATCCTTGCGGTTTCTTTCTAGAATCTCCATCAGACGAGATTCTTCATCGTCGGTCAAAGAAGAACTGATAATTACCGGAAACCATTGATGTGGACCTGCAAGGAAAGCATATTTCATGTTTGGTCGCAAAGTCTTTAACTCTGGTAAGGTAGAATCTGGATCTGCTAAAACATCATCTATATGTGTACGGGGATCTGTATCAGTTGTGGATGTGTCTACGATTTGGTTATCCACTGTCTCAATGTGCTCTAGAGTCAGACTATAGAAGATGTTCAAAACATCATCCGACTCCTCAGAATGATCAGGGGAAAATAACTTAGCCAAATGAAACTCTATCTCTGGATTATCTGAGACAGAGGAATCGTGTAAATTCTCTGAATCTGAAAGATCTGCATTAAACTCCTCAGAATTCTGATCCCTTTGCTTCTCATCATCCAAACTAAAATATAAAGTTCCGTCTGAAGAATCGCCCCCTGTAGTCTCGGACCCATCCTCTGCTAGGAAATCTTGGGTCTCTACTTGATACCTTTTGAGGTCGTCAAAACAAACCTCATCCATGTAATCGCAGGAGGCTAAAGAACTCAGAAAATTTGAAGATGCATCACTAGCTGTGTTCGACCCTCTCGTCATCTCTATATGTACCTTCTCACCCTCGGCATGAAAAGATACCTTCCCTATATCATAATCGAAGAGAGACATGCGGTCTCTATGAAAGGCCTCCCGAGAATGATCGAGGTAAGGTGTAACTGTCCAGGACCGTAAAGTCCACTGGAAATTTCATACCCTACACGGTTACGATAACGTTCCTTAATATACCCTTAGGTCTCTTTACAGATCTATCAGTAAACTGAAGGATTGCGCGGGATTTGTAAAGAGGTCCTAACCCGAGCTTATCGAGTAAGGAAGAGGGTATCAGATTGATGGAGGAACCGTTATCTAATATAGTGCGGTTGAACTCGGCTTTTGCGATCTCGCATCTGACATAATGTGCACCTGAGTCTTTCTTCTTCTTCGGTAATTTATTCTGAATACCACAATATGTGGCCTTAGTCAAGACATGTTTCTCTGTTCGGGATCTCTTTTTCCTACGCGTGGTGCATCGGTTTTTCATTTGATTCTTAAGCGTAGGAAAATGATCTAAGGCATCATGAAGTGGTATTTTCAAAAAGATATGATCTTTAAGTAACCTTTCTGTCTCTGGTGTCACAACATTATTTTTGGTGTTTTTCTTTCCTTTTCCAAACAAAGCATCAGGAAAAGGAACAAAATCAGGAGTCAGAAAATCAGAATTTTTATTGATATTAGAATCAGCTTGTACATTGAGAGTTTCAAAATTATGTACAAAACTCTCTAAGACAGGGGAAGAAATGTTTTTCTCGGGATTCTCTGCCTGATCTAGCGTGATGTCGTCGTCTAATTCGTCAGTATCCATATCTATTGTATCGGCCTTGCTCCCGTCTCTTGGATCTGCAAAGTGGTCCTCATCATCTTGCTTGTTCTCCTCAGCATCAGATTCTTGCGGCTCATGGATTTTCTCATGCTCCTCGTCAAGTGCCCGGTCTTCTACTCTAGCAAGTGCTCGTTGTGATCTACCGCTCCTGAGACAAATGAAGTTAGATGAAAATTCAGGAAATGAGATCTTACCTGTAGTATCTACCTGATCTGGATGCCTCCTCTTATTGTTCGGGTTCATTTGAGGCTGGGCTGGAAGAGTGGCCTTTGGTGTGGTTAACTCGTCCAGACAATGGTTAACCTGCTCCATCTCAGTCATGTGCGCAATCTGGAGCGTACTGAGCATGTTGGACATGTGAGCCCACAGCGAGCCATTATGCAATAAATGTTATTGGGAATATCATTCCCTTATCTGAAATGAAGAATAAATTATTTGCATAACAGGTCCCTCTGTACAATTAGGGTTATGTACCATGGCTGTCTTAATGATCATACAGCTGTTGATTCAATTATTGAATCATAGAGACTGGTGCTTGATGAATATCTAAAGAGTTAGATTGAGGACTCATCAAGCACCATCAAATGATTATTAAGATGTGATCTCCAGCCTAAGTAGGAGATGGCAATCCTTTCTCACATAGGTTGATATCTGACCGACCTCTTGATGCAGGTCCTCTGCATAGGAATATAGATTCGGAGGTGTCAGATTAGTTAGGTCAAAGAGTTGACTTAACGAGATCGAGATAACCTAAGTCCTATGTTGAATGCTGTCACAGCATAGGCACGCATCCTCTGACCGGAGACATATGTATTGCTATATGTCTGAGTATGTACATTTGACAGACCAGTAGGTTGATGACCTAACCAAGGTCTATACACCGGCGTGTTGGTGTGCATATAAGGGCATATGAGTAATACGATCTCTCAAAGGGATCAAACAGGTTCACTACTGAACCGGAAGACATGAGCTCACTCATGAGATATTGGGAAGAATCAAATTCCGTGCACGGTCGTCTCGCTTTGGAAGCTTGACTGAATTTGTAGGTTTGATATATACTTTTGGAAAGTATATGATCAAGACCTAGGTATGATATATGCTTTTGGAAAGAATATGATCGATACCAAATCCCAATGATCAAATGAGAACTTACTGATAAAACACTTAAGTAGACAGTATAAAGTTGATCTAGTACTTTGGGTTTATTCTGGGTCTTCCAGTATGCAGGATGTACAGGTGTTGGGAATACATGAGGGTGATGTGATCATAAATGATTGTATAACCATGATGCTTCCATTCCTTGGGAATGATGAAACGGGTCTGGATTTTAGTGACTCCTCTCAGTAGAGAAGTAATCTGCTCTTGGTCCAAATGTTGGACATTGATCTGAATGTGATTTAGATGCAATGAGAAGATTAGATTTGCGGTCTTGATTTAATCAAGCATCTATGAGAGGCCCGAGATCTGGATTTGAGATGTGATCTCAATATCCAAGTCACTATATGTGGAACAATACAATCGCCATGTCCTTATCTCCTAGTATCTACGGAGAAAGCACATTATTCTTGAAGGAGTTCAAGAATAATTCCTATGATGAATTTAGTATCCAGGCATTGAGAAAATGGATAATTAAATATGATTTAATTATCATGAATAATATGAATTTGATACATTTTATAAGAAGAGATACCTAATATAGTTAAATGTGATTTAATTATCAAAGATATGAATAACGTGAATATGATTCATGTTATTTGGGCACATGAGAAAAGAGATCCAAGATGATTAAATGTGATTTAATTATCATGGATATGAATAATGTGGATAACGTTGTCCATATTAATCACATATATTATAAATATGATTTATAATATATTAGAGAAAAAGAAACTATGTAAATAGTATTTGTTAATTATTAATGTGAATTGGATTCACATTAAGTAATTAATTGGAAATGTAATTTACAAATTAGTTTGGGATGTGAATATGATTCACATTTTCTTCAATGGCATGATTGAATTATTCACAAATTAATTTGGAATTAATTTGGTGGATATTATTGCAATAATAGTTATTGTAATTAATTAAGAAATAATAAGATAAATAGAATGGAGACAAAAATCACCACCAAAAACAAAGGTGGTGTCACCCATGACTTGGTCATAGGTGACGCCTCCTATGTTTTAGGAGATTTGTTGTCTTCTCTTTTTTTGTTATCATATTATCTCTTAATAAATTAATTTATGATAATTAAATTGTGTTGATAATAATTCAACATATATTTAATTTAATATAAATTAACGTTGTTGATTTTAAGCCAACAACAATCATAGCCATTGATTTTACATAGACCAAGCATGGTCGTTGGATCTATGTATCCCATGGATTGAGATCCATTGGATCCTAAACAAATATAAAAGGAGGGCTAGGCTAGCCTTTCTTGGTACACACACAAAAGAAGAGTTGTACACGCCTACAACTCTCTCTCTCTCTCTCATTCTCGCCTCTGTCTCTCCCTCTCCATACAAAGGTGGCCGACCATCTTGTGTATTGAGGAGAAGGGTCTCTCTCGCCTTCGCCTTCGACGACTTGAGGATCTCCTTCTTCTTTGGAGTTGCTACTATAAAGGAAGATGATGGATTTCGTTTGACGAAATCAGGGGACCCATTGCTTGGATCTTCATCGAGGATTGTGGGACGGACGCGACTCATTATCGTGCCCGCAAGTGCGTTCTTCGTGGATCGGACTTGAGACAGGAGGATCTCCAGTTTGGGATCTCGCGATCACAACCACGCTCCAAGAGGTATTCCTTATACTTTGTGGTTTGATGAAACAATCCGAGAAGTGTTCTCGTGATCATGTGGTTTCATCTTTAGATTTAAAAATTTTAATTTCCGCTGCATCTCGCGACTAGTGCGACTAGTCGCCCCGATCGTATGAGATACGATAGTCACGCTTCCGTGATGCACTTGAGGATTCTCAATATCCTTCAAGTGGTATCAGAGACTTAGGTCGAATAAGGTTTTGGATATGATCCATAGACCTTGAACGATTTGGGTTTGAAAGGGTCGCGGAAGTTTTAGCGCATTTGAATTTTCGCAACTCTGTCTAATTGATTTTTTTGGCACTGTTTTAAATTTTTTAAACACGAAATATTCAATTGGATTTTTTTCCTCATTAAACAAGGAAACCATAGGATTTGAGTTTACTAAATTTGGATTTAATTTGCTCAAGATATGGTCTTTTGAATATGCATGTATTCACAGTTGCGGGAACAACAGAACAGAACGTGATTAATTTGTTAATTACGGTTTTGTTTAGCCTTGAAATGCGTGAATTATCACTTGGATTCTTTAGTAAATAAAGTAGGAAATCTTAGGAAACAGACTTTGCATTTTTTGGATTTAAATTAATCAAGATAAGTTAATTTTAGTGATTGGGGGTCACTGCTGGAAATTGACAAATTTGATCATGAACCTTGTGATAAGTCATTCAAATATGATGATGGAAATTAATTGTTAATTTTATGAAATAATTAGTGATAAATATTTGTGAAATATTTAAAGAGATAATTATTTCATTGAATGACATTTGCCTAAACCATAATGATAAGATAATTGATCTTGATCATTGGTTGATATGAAATCATCAACAAACTCTTTCTCATGAAGAACCTTAGTTCATCCTACAATAGTTGTAGGACAACTTTTTCATGCAAAACCCTCTTGCTTGAATAGGATTGGGGAGTTGTTTAGCAAAACTCCCTATAATATAATCAAAATTGTTTTGATGTATATTGTATGGTATAATTTCGGTTGAAAGACCGATGAGCATCTCAAAGTACATGATGATCTATCTGGCATTATCCTTTCCTGAGGTGGATATGGTGTCTAGTCGGAGATCGCTGGGGTAGCGGGTTGCAACGTATGTGGTCCGTCCCACTCTCGTCGGTACTGACCATGACAGCAGGTAGGGACTGGATAATGCCGAACAAATTAAAGTGTATTTTTCTAATGATTAAAATTCGAAATAATCCGTACTTTGAGATTATACCTACTATTCAAGTAAAATTCAAAGTTTCTTGATTGATAATAGGATTGATAGTTAATTTAATGTGATTAAATTAATTATATCCTATTAAAACACTCTATTATGAATAGATGTGTATTTCCCTTGGAAGAATTAATTATGTGAATATGATTCACGATAATTAATTATTACAATTTGAATAAGAGGTAGAGGATCACATAAGTGACATCCATGGTCACCCGTCAAGGCAAAGAATTTCGTCGCCAAAAGTTGTATATAGGAGACGCCTATCCGAAGTGACAGATCCTATATATAATTATTTGGATCGGGTTCTTTGCTTCTCGAAAGAGTAAGGCCGTATACGTAGTGACCCCAATATCGGGTCCTCATATTATTGGGGCGATATTGGATTGCATATAGCGAGTTTTAAGCATGTTGACAGTTGGTTCAATTAGCAACAGGTCAACATCACCTTAGGGGTGGTGGGTCCGGGTGTTAAAGACCGAATTGGGAAATGCATGTTAGACTTGCACGGCAGAATGTGTTCCCGCTTCTTTTTATCGGAGTCACAGGTTCTCATATTATAGGGATGTGATGAAGATAGGAAAGGAGATCCCAGATCTTGCTAGAGATATAATGGCAAGAATATCTCTCACATTGAAAGTGATTAAGGGAATGAACTTTCATTGTTGACAAGGCAAGACAACTTTGATATAAAAATTCCTAAATCAAAGTAAAATATGTATATATAATATATATACACTTATGCAAATTTCTTATTTCAGATAATCCTTCATTAAACCCACTCAATGTTATACTCATTGATAACCAGTAAAATATCATGTATTGGACTAATGATCCAGATATTGTTCTTGCAATTGGACACATATTGTATGTGGTTGCAATGTGCAAGTTTCCTCAACGTAATGAGGTATGACAATTAAATACGACAATAAGACATCACCTTAGGGTTCGTATGTCTCTATAGTCTTAATCTTTCATCGAATGTACTTTGGAAGTGACATGTCGATGTGATCGTAATTGTCGAATAATCCTTATAAAATAAAAGAAGATATATTTGGCATACATATGTGCTCTAGACATTTAATCATGAATGACATGGTTCTCTGCATTATGCAGAATGGTGGCTCAAAAGAGATGATGCATTCAAAATATTTGAATACCTACCTGAACCTAAATCTCTAAGAGTTGAGATGGATGTAGACATGATGAGTATCATCATTCTATTGTTTATACTCTAATCATTCATGAAGCTTCATAATATTCATATTATATGAATTTAATGAAGCATGTATAAATGTTGAATTGCTATTACATTGAATTCTTTTGAACTTAATGTAAGAGATCCTTAGTCTTAAGCAATGGTTGTTTATAGATGAAGAGAGCACAGTGGAAGCGTGGGTTGGACCCATGAGAGAAGGAAAGTCAAAGAGTTGATTGTACTTCTATGACTTCCATATGACATCCAAAGAGTTGGATGAATGCCAATACTGCAATAAGTCGATGTGTTGATAGTATGACTATCAAATCTGTCTAAAATCCTTAGTGAAGGATTCAGATAGAGCATCAGAATAATCTACATATAAGCATTGACTCTGACTTTCTTATTTCATAAGATGAAATATGACAATTGTATCCCAATCTTCTAACGACATTTGCAATTAGTTGCATATATATATTAGAAGATTAGAAATTTGATTTTAAAGTTTAGTAGTCATCTACATGGATATTGCTGTAATTGTTGCAGCAATCTCTGTTGGATGGATAGACTTCATATTCTCAGTGGGAGAGCCCTTAGTCTTAGAGAATGTCTCTATGACCTAGATATTAGAATACCCTCATTGTTTGTTTCTAAATGTTGGAAATAAACATGAATTCTGAGATAGAACTATCATAAAGAGTTATGATGGATATATTTCAGATAGTAATCTAACATCTAGTGGACTCCACAAAATTAGAAAAATTAATGAATGGTTCATTAAGATTTCTAATACTGAAAATCAAACCTTATAAGATCAATAGGAGGATAAAGATCATTTGATAATGATCTGGCATCAAGCCCCAGACATTTGTCTGTTGATTTGATCAATAGACTAGTAAGATATGAAACTTTAGAATGTCTAAAATTTCATATCGTACATACTTGTGAATATTGTATTCAAAGAAAAATGTCCAATACACCCCTCTTTAGGAAAGGTGCAAGATGTCAAGGTATTCGGGATTTCATACATATTGATGTATATGGATCATCTATATCGTAGTAAACATTATGGATATGTGATATCTATTGATGATTATGTATGATATGAGATTTCTTCTCTTCACCTGAGAAACTTTTGAAATGTTCAAAGATTTCATAATTTTGGTTTAGAACCAAAGTTTGAAGAAAGATGAAATGAATTTGATCTAACCTAGGTAACTTGCACCTGTTAGATAAAATTCAAAAAAAAATACCTTATGGAGATATGAATATCATTTCTATCTCACTCCTCCTGATAAACCTAAACTCAATGGAGTTATATGGAGATACAATTGGATCATGTGTGACATGATTTGATCAATGATGAATTTTAGCATAATTATCCCTTAGTTTCCAAGAATATATGTGTAGTAGAGACTACAATATATATCCTTAATAAGGATCCATGCATATAGGCTGGAATCTTGCACTTGAGAGTGCTACTTCATTAGGAAAATAAAGGATGGTACTGGATACATACTTTATGACCTTGAGATTCTTAAAAGATCTCATCTCTGAGAATGTGATTCTTGGAGGATTGAGACTCTTGAGAATCAAGATGAAAATGAAGTGAAGGAACTCATTTAATCTTGAGAAGATAATGAGGCTCCTGAAATCGGAAAACTAAAAGGATAATTAAAGAAGAAACATTAATACCTCTTCAAATGAATTTGAGGATGTATTCCATGTGTCAGTCAAGTCTGACAATGATCAGACTTCATGTGATGAAGCTCTTGAGGATCATGACATGGAAATATGGATATTAGCAATAAAAGTCTAAAGTAGACTTCATATATAAATGTTGTATATGGACCCTCGAGGATCCACCTATAAGGATAAGACCCGTTAAGGTGTAAATAGATCTTCAAGAGAAAGAGGGAACCTGATGAGAAGGTAAAGACCTTCAAAGCACGGATCATAGCCATGAGCTACACACGGAAGAGAAGACATTGCTTGCAGTGAGACTTGCTCTTCGGTGACCATGCTTAAAATCATCAGAATATTGCTAACCATAGCTACACAACTTGACTATTGCATCTTCAGGATGTAATTCAAGATTGCGTTCCTCTGAAGAATACCTCTCTAAGGATATTCACATGAAGTAGCCCCAGGGCTTCATGATTTGGGAAAGTAAGGTGTGAAAGCTAAAGAAATCCATCTGTGGACTCAAATAAGCTTCTTGTTGTTGGAACATAAGATTTAATGAAATTATAAATGTTATGATTTCAAATAGAATCTTGATGAACCATGTGAAGCTTAGTGGGAGTGCCATTGTGTTCATCATGCTATATGTAGATAATATCCTGAACATTTGGAATGATATAAGGATGATAATAAGTGTTTTATAGACTGGCTATTCCATACCTTGAGATATGATCTCAAGAATACCTCTTAGATCTTAGTTCTGAAGGTGTTCAGAAGCAATGAAAAGAGGGTATTGGGACTATGACATTTGTAGTACACCTTGGACATATTCCATTCTTGGAAATTCCAAAAAAGGCTTCCTTACCTTAAGATTTGGTACTGACCTATATAAAGGGATAGCACCTCAAAGAGTTGAGGATGTGAATGCTAGAACTGCTTGCACTTGTGCATCAGTTATGAGAAGCTAAGTCTATGATAGATGTGTACAAAAGCCAGATATCTGCCATGCAGTGGGAGTAGTAAACTGTTACTATTCCTACTATGGAGAGAAAACACTTAATTGCAATAATAACAAAATCTTTAAAGATGACAAGACTTTAGAGATAATGATCTCTAAGTCTTATCTTCAAGAGCTTAAGACTTTATAGATAGAGATCTAAAAGGTCTTAACTGTAGATACCTTATGAGATAGTGATCTCCAGGAATAAGGGTATTCTGATAAGGATTATGTAAATACTAGTTATAATAATTATTGAGCAATAGTGTCAAGGACACTATATCTGCTTTGACTAGATTGAGTATTGGTTGCATTGGATGCAACATTTGCATTGGATGCGAGCACTGTTACTGGGGATATGCAAGTGCCGTAAAAGGACTTGGCATAGTCTCGCGGGAACAGAGTGACTGATCATCTTACCTAGCTATTTTCTAATAGCCTATGATTGTCACATGAGTGTGGGTTTAAATGATTAGCCCATTAATGGCTCTTTGGGCTAGTGGGAGATTGTTGGACATGTGAGCCCACGGCGAGCCATTATGCAATAAACGTTATTGCGAATATCATTCCCTGATCTGAAATGAAGAATAAATAATTTGCATAACAGGTCCCTCTATACAATTAGGGTTATATACCATGGCTGTCTTAATGATCATACAGTTGTTGATTCAATTATTGAATCATAGAGGCTGGTGCTTGATGAATATCTAAATAGTTAGATTGAGGACTCATCAAGCACCATCAAATGATTGTTAAGATGTGATCTCCAGCCTGAGTAGGAGATGGCAATCCTTTCTCACATAGGTTGATATCTGACCGACCTCTTGATGCACGTCCTCTGCATAGGAATAGAGATTCGGAGGTGTCAGAATAGATAGGTCAAAGAGTAGACTTAACGAGATCGAGATAACCTAAGTCCTATGTTGAATGTTGTCACAGCATAGGCATGCATCCTCTTACCAGAGACAAATGTATTGCTATATGTCTAAGTATGTACATTTGACAGACCAGTAGGTTGATGACCTAACCAAGGTCTATACACCGGTGCGTTGGTGTGCATATAAGGGCATATGAGTAATACGATCTCTCAAAGGGATCATACAGGTTCACTACTTAATTGGAAGACATGAGCTCACTCATGAGATATTGGGAAGAATCAAATTCCGTGCACGGTCATCTCGCTTTGGAAGCTCGACTGAATTTGTAGGTTTGATGTATACTTTTGGAAAGTATATGATCAAGACCTAGGTATGATATATGCTTTTGGAAAGTATATGATCGATACCAAATCCCAATGATCAAATGAGAACTTACTGATAAAACCCTTAAGTAGACTGTATAAAGTTGATCTAATACTTTGGGTTTATTCTGGGTCTTCCAGTATGCATGATGTACAGGTGTTGGGAATACATGAGGGTGATGTGATCATAAATGATTGTATAACCATGACGCTTCCATTCCTAGGGAATGATGAAACGGGTCTGGATTTTAGTGACTCCTCTCAGTAGAGAAGTAATCTGATCTTGGTCCAAATGTTGGACATTGATCTGAATGTGATTCAGATGCAATGAGAAGATTAGATTTGCGGTCTTCATTTAATCAAGCATCTATGAGAGGCCCGAGATCTGGATTTGTGATGTGATCTCAATATCCAAGTCACTATATGTGGAACAATACAATCGCCCTGTCCTTATCTCCAAGTATTTGCGGAGAAAGCACATTATTCTTGAAGGAGTTCAAGAATAATTCCTATGATGAATTTAGTATCCAGGCATTGAGAAAATGGATAATTAAATATGATTTAATTATCATGAATAATATGAATTTGATTCATATTATAAGAAGAGATATCTAAGATAGTTAAATGTGATTTAATTATCAAAGATATGAATAACGTGAATATGATTCATGTTATTTGGGCACATGAGAAAAGAGATCCAAGATTATTAAATGTGATTTATTTATCATGGATATGAATAATGTGGATAGCACTATCCCTATTAATCATATATATTATAAATATGATTTATAATATATTAGAGAGAGAGAAACTATGTAAATAGCATTGGTTAATTATTAATGTGAATTGCATTCACATTAAGTAATAATTGGAAATGTAATTTACAAATTAGTTTGGGATGTGAATATGATTCACATTTTCTTCAATGGCATGATTGAATTATTCACAGATTAATTTGGAAGTAATTTGGTGGATATTATTGCAATAATAGTTATTGCAATTAATTAAGAAATAATAAGATAAATAGAAAGGAGACAAAAATCACCACCAAAAACAAAGGTGGCGTCACCCATGACTTGGTCATAGGTGACGCCTCCTATGTTTTAGGAGGTTTGTTGTCTTCTCTTTTTCTGTTATCATATTATCTCTTAATAAATTAATTTATGTTAATTAAATTGTGTTGATAATAATTCAACATATATTTATTTAATATTAATTAATGTTGTTGGTTTTAAGCCAACAACAATCATAGCCATTGATTTTGCATAGACCAAGCATGGTCGTTGGATCTATGTATCCCATGGATTGAGATCCATTGGATCCCAAACTACAATAAAAGGAGGGCTAGGCTAGCCTTTCTTTGCACACACACAAAAGAAGAGTTGTACACGCCTACAACTCTCTCTCTTTCTCTTTCTCATTCTCGCCTCTCTCTCTCCCTCTACATACAAAGGTGGCCGACCATCTTGTGTATTGAGGAGAAGGGTCTCTCTCGCCTTCGCCTTCGAAGACTTGAGGATCTCCTTCTTCTTTGGAGTTGCTACTCTAAAAGAAGACGATGGATTTCGTTTGACGAAATCAGGGGACCCATTGCTTTGATCTTCATCGAGGATTAAGGGATGGACGCAACTCATCATCGTGCTCGCAAGTGCGTTCTTTGTGGATCGGAATTGAGACAGGAGGATCTCCAGTTTGGGATCTCCCGATCACAATCACGCTCCAAGAGGTATTCCTTATACTTTGTGGTTTGATGAAACAATCCGAGAAGTGTTCTCGTGATCATGTGGTTTCATCTTTAGATTTAAAAATTTTAATTTCCGCTGCATCTCGTGACTAGTGCAACTAGTCGCCCCGATCGTATGAGATACGATCGTCACGCTTCCGTGGTGCGCTTGAGGATTCTCAATATCCTTCAGAGCATATCCATGATCTGGTTGAGTGCATGGGCCTGTGAAGACATCTCTGGTTTGTTGTGGTGGCCCTGGCTTGCTCCTCTCTCCTACCTTGGCGTGTATTGCTAAGAGGTGGAAGGCTGGGAGTATCGCTGAGGTGTGGAGGAAGACTGCTAAGGCTGCTGATAAGGATAGTTCTGTGAATGCTGAGCAGGATATTGATATGATTGTGGCCTCTGATGATAGACATTCGGGTGAGACTGTTGTTGCGTGAAGCTCTGACGGTGCTAGAAATGCAGACGTCCATGCTGCGGATGACCGTACGGCGGCTGCTGCTGAACTAGTATACTCGGTTGTGGAATCGGAGTATACCAAATCCCATTAATCTCAAGAGTGGATTACGGCTCCACCTCCATCTCTGCAGTGCTGGTGATCTGGTCGGAATTGGCATGAGACCGATCCTCATGCCAATCGATCTGCGGAGTCTCGGGCTCGCTCTGGACGTAGTTGATCTGACACGTGGGTGGAGCGGGTGTGATCCTCCGTGTCGGTTACATGATCGAAGAAGACTGGGTCTGCTGGTACTGAAGTTGGAGCTCAGAAACCTTCTTCGAGAGATCACTCAGCTGTTGAGGTAGAGATGAGAGTTTCTCCAACTCTTGCAGCGACTGTAAGTCCTGGACTTGCTTTTGAATCACATCCACCAATGTTAGCTTCTCGCTAATGTATCCCATGTTGGTGTTGGATTCGGAATCTAAGATATTAGCCACCTTGTGATGTTCTCAGTGATGTGGTGGCTGTAGGGCTTTCTGAAATGCCCGATTAGAGTCAACGACTCTCGAATTCTCGGCTTTACCTTCGAAGATGGCCCAGACTGACTTGGCGTCTTTGCTCAAATAACTACCACTACATGTAGCACTCACGAGGCCCCTGGATATCCGGCTGGAGTCCTCCGAGGTAATTCTGTACTAGCACCTTCATCGGGATCTCATGATGCAGGCATCTCTCCGTAAGGTCCTTGAATCTATCCCATGCCTCATGGAAAGATTCGTGCAGAAGCTGTGTGAAGTTGGAGATCTATCTCCTCATCATGTTCATCCTTCCTAGAGGAAAATATTTACGCAGGAAAGTGGGCTTCAGGTCATCCCATGTAGAAATTTCCTGTCCCAGGTGACTCAACCAGTAAAGAGCCTTATCGACTAAGGCAAAGGGAAAGGCCTTGAGGCGTACAGCCTCCTGCGTATCTCCTGGATAACAAGCCATACCGCAAATCATCTCGAATTGCTGTAACAAGGTAAATGGCTCCTCTGCGGCATTCCCATAGAACTTTAGGAGTAGTGAAATAAAGGACGGTCTCAGTTCGTATGGCCCTTGATTCGGTGGTAGCTGAATCCAATGGTGGAGCGTTCTAGCACCCGGGTCATACTCATCCCGTAAAGTCACGGGAACCACTACAGGCGGTAACTGGTTCCCGGCCCCTGCTCGCTGCGCGGCTATTTCATCCCACAATTCAGTCTGAACTCGGAATTGTTCTCGAATCTATAAATTCATCTTCCGAAGCGTATCGAGTATCCCTGTCGTGATATCTAAGGGATCTGGTCTTCCTTCATGATGCTCCCTTGCTGGTGGCCTCTCATCTGCTGATGGTCCTTTATCGCGAGCCATCTGATCGTATGTGAAAAAGAAGCTCTCGTAAGAACTCAGCGAAAAATCGACTGGAGATCTAGATTTATTGAGGCAAGGGTTTGCCTTAATGTTCTGGCCAGGAGGCGAGGGAGTCTGGGTCTGACTCTCCTTGAGATCAGATGGGACCAGCTCGGGAAGACGGTTATCCCGAGCCTGTGAAGATGTACGGTCTGCGGTGGATGGTTGAAAACTCACGGAGTCTGAGCAGAATAGCCGTCGAGACATCATCCTCGATGTCAAGAGAATTAATCGGGAGAGCACGATTTATGATTCAAAGGAGAGAGATAAATGCGAAAGCCATGGAAACTCACGCCCCGCAAGCAAACACAAGGCAAACCCCGTTTTCACCAGCACAACCCGATGAATACCGTAAGAGTTCGGTCTTTTATATTTTCGGTTTTAGGGTTGTAATTAGCAAACAAATCCGATCGGTTATTGCGAGCTGAGCAAGCGGATATGTGCCTCATAGTTTCTCTGAAACACTGTCCCGAGTCCTTACAGCAGATCACTCGCACTCAGCCAGTATGGGAGTAAGTACGGATCGTTTCCGGCTACCCGTGTTACTCAAGGATGGAGCCTTGCGCAGTGTCCTCTAAACCTCCCATTCTGCTAAGTAAGCCCGGACCATTTCCGGCTAACCGAGCGTACCCACTGAGGAACAGTGATCAGGTGTATGAACTCTGTAATATTTCTCGGGAAATACAGGGTTTTGACTCTAACCTTATGGGTCGGCTCTCGCTCGTGAACTCTGAGAAGATGTGCAGGGATTACTCTCCCAAATCAATTGAATCGTTACGATTTTTAAGTCAGGTATTTTTAGCAGTCCTGATTTTATTTTGTTGTTTTGTAATTTTTTTGGATTTTTTCAAACAAACGTCTACTGGTTTTTTTCTTTTTATAAAAAACCCTAAAATCATGCACCTAGGTTGCGATTCCTAAGACTAACTACGTAGGCACAATCAGATAGAATAAAAAACACCTAAGCAAGCATCTAAAAAAAGCTGCGGAAAAAGCGATAAGGCGAGAAAAACCGCGGTGGGTGCCTGATCCCCCGAATACACGGTATCCGGTGCATCAGTCCCCGAAAAAATGGGGGGGGGTTGTTTACTCAATTTTACAGTTTCTCTCCCTTTGTCTCTCTTTTACAAAATTATACTAACTAAGTCTACCCTCTGCAGCTGATTTGTAGAGAAGGAACCGACCTCTGCTCTTTCAACTGATTCGACTTCCTAAGAACCCGGTAGATCCTGCAGGCCCTGCAAAAAAATAGTTAGCGGCTTAAAGAAAATCGAGAGATGAGTCGAGAAAATCGTATGAAAAGCTGAAAGAAAACTATGAAAACAAAAAAAAATAAGATGATCGAGACGAGAAAAACCGTACGAAAAACTATACGAAAAGCTACGAAAAACGATAAGAAGAGAAAAAATAAAATCACAAAAATTCAAAAAAGATCAAAATACTCCAACGCCACCCCGGCAACGTTGCCATTTTTGTTAAGCTGCTAAAATCTGATCGTGGCTTTTTTAGAGAAGATATTGTCAATGTAGAAAAACCGCAAACCAGATCTTAACTCGAATAAAACAAATTCGATTTTCTAAAGAAAACCTACACTATTTTTTTATCCAGGTAAGTGTGCCTGGGTCGAACTGAAGGAGGCAGAGTACATTTTTTTGATTTTTTCAAGGAAATATTTTTGTGATTTATTTTTATCTCTTCTTAAAGCGATCAAAGGAAAGCTACAAGTTTTATTGATTTTTTATTTTTAATTTTTTATATGATTTTAGTCTTTTCCAATTTTTATTTAATTTTCAAAGGGGTATTTTTCACAAGATTTACTTATTATATAATAGGTGGAATATAGGTAAAAATAGGTGATACCATATAATAGGTGGAACGGATCGAGCAACGGCTCGAACTACACACGAAAACAAAACAAAACGAAGGCAATTTGCGAAGAATTAGAACACAATGAAAAACGAGAAAAATACACGTAAAAATACTTGAATATCTTGTTGGGGTAGTTGCGTAACTACCCTAAAAAATCAACGAAAAATAAGGTCAAAAGTAGGTTCAAAAATCCCCTACTGCACAGGGGTATAAACGTAAGAAAAGTAATGAAAATGTTCTGCAATTAGGTCCTCACAGGGACTGTTTTGTGAAAGAAACTAAAGAGTTTTACATTTAGGTCCCTACGGAGGGACCTAAATGTAATTTCCGGAAACTTTCTGGAGCGGGAACTGCTCTCCGATTATTCTTCTTATTCTTCAGGTTGTTGAGTACCTTGACGAGGGTCGCTTCTTCGTCGACTTTTCTCAGGCAGTTGACGATGATGTGGAACCTCCAGCGGGGCCAGAGGGTTAGCTCCTCTAACCCTCGAGCTCGCCCGCAATGGATGGCATTTAGTGATGACTTCAAGCATCAGCTATTGGTTTACGAATGTGGTGTTCCTCTCCAACCTGGAGGTTATGGAGTTTGTTACAGCTTCTTGAATGCACGATTCCTTTGCGGGTTTAAAGCTCCAAAAATATCGAAGTTGCTCCCAATCAAAGAGGGATCTGCAAATTGCAATTCTATGTGCTCAATTCTCAAAGAATCGGCCAACGAGTTAAGTTTGCAAGATCGAAATGTTGTGCGTCCAGAATAAACACGTACATGCATCAAAATAAACTCGAGAAAAGAAACATGGTTTGATTCAAATGTGAAATGATTTGGAATGAAATCTGAATAAGAGTTTAAGGGGAATGATTTGACAATCTAATGACGGGATTAGCCACGCTAATCGTGGCACGATGTTCGAGAAAGAAAGTAGAGAAGATGGAGGAATAGATCTAGGGAGACAGGGGTGTATTACCTCAGGTATCGGCTCGATGGGCGATCTTCATCGGAATTGAACGTGCGATGTAGCGACGATGCAAGGCTGCCAAGAGCCGTGGAACTTCCTTCGATGCATCTTCTTCCACGCGAGATCGCTTGCAGGTGCTATCACCACCGATGCGAGGCGGAGCAAGGTTGAGAAAGTCGGGGATCGGCTACTGGAGCTAGGCTTCAGTTAGTTATAGGAGAGTTAGTTATGAACTGATGACCTTTATGGGTTTTTATAGATCAGATTCGTGCTCCTCAAGTAAAATCCAAGGGTATGCGAGTAAGGTGGTTGTTAGGTGAAAAGATCTAGTGGTTTAGATCGTCGGAAAGGCTTATGAGATGCACGGGAAAATTTAGTGAAGTCGGCTGGTTAGAACAGAAGAGCGTCTTGCCATCTTGGTGAAGATGAACCAGGTGCTAACACGTGTCAGCACCTGGTTGGCCAGATGCGGAAAATGGCTTGTAAATTCATTAATAAATAATAAATAATGTTATTTTAAATAGGTATAAATACAAGAAATGTATATAAATTTATTATCTCATTTATGGAATAATTACTTTTTATAAATAATAAAAATTATTCAAAATATAAATATTATATTAATAAATAAGTATATATAAATAAGTATTGGATTGTTAATTTAATAAATAAATACTTAATAATTTTTTTTATATTTTCTTAATTATTAGAACAATAAATAAAGAATGTGTAAATTTTTAGGGATTTTAATAAATTAATTTACATATATTAATAAATATGGATATTAGTGATATAGTTCATTTTTTCCTATAATTTAGGGTTTTTGATTTTTTAAAATAATAAATAAGCTCCAAAAATTATGAAATAAATTAGTGTTAAAATACAAGATAATGAAAATATTTAGAAATTATAAAATTAAGAAAACTATAAATAATGTGTATTACATAAAATAAATAGCCCAGAAACCCCTTTGTCATTTGGTCCCAAAATCGACTTTTTGCAAACGGACTCCGAATTCGATGAAACCACCTTTATTAATTAGAGACCATTATTTTATGAACTTTAAAGGTGAGTAGAGTGAAATTGGAGTTCGTATGAAAAAGTTATGATGTTCGGAATTTGAGATTTTGACAATTTATAGGCTGGGTTTCTTGGCATATATACAGGGTAATATTTTTAACTTATTTTTATATTTTTATATACACTTTTAGAAATAATTAGGAGAAGAGTTTGGTGAAAAATATGTACATATGAATTAATTAAAATTCTTTGAAGTTTTGTATTTACTTTATAAATAGTGAAAGGTGTATGAAATATGACTTAATTTATTTTTATGATTTTCTTTCCTTATCTCCACCTACTTTTTTTGGTTTGTCGACCAATTCATGCTGACTTGGTCTCGGGGGTTAGGCTATAAATATAACTTGTTGTTATATTTATATTTATAAATTATATTGTATATATTTACATATATTCAATATGACTTTGTTCTTTTTCTTTGTTCTTTATTTATTTACATGATTTTGATGGTTAAAAGTGAATATTTATGCATGAATGAGGATTTGTTAAAAGATGGAAATTGATGAATATTTATAATGCATTTGTTAAGAGTTTTAAGACAAAATGCGACGGAAAAGTTAATGAATCATGGATTCATCAAGGTCTGCATTTCTGAATAAATATTACCCGCTCGGATGACTCAAAAATTATGATCCTTGGTTGCTAATTTCTCCCAGATGCCCTAGGAGCTGATTCACAAGGCTTGGGAAAGATTCAAAGATCTGATGGAGAAGTTCCCCCCATCATGATATTCCAAAGATCAACCTGGTGCAAAATTTCTTCGGGGGTTTAAGCATAGAAAATCAGAATCTTGTAGATGCCTCTTGTGGGGGGAGCCACTTCAACAAGGATGAGTATGTCGTTTATAAAATTTTTGAGGAGATGGCAGAGAGTTCAACAACTCTTTCTTCTTCACGTGCTTTTCAGAAACACCTCGTCACCTACCCTATAGTACCCCACATGGCTGTCAATATGAAGGCATCACATGAAGTGGATAGGGTGGACAGCTCTGACCCGACCATTATTGGAAACCACCTATTCAAAGTTGACATTATTGAGAAATGATCTATGGAGCTTGAGAAGCTTCAAGAGATCGAACAGTGGATGAAGAACCTGGATAAGCTGGATGACATAACAAAGCACCTGGAGCTTCTTGTGAGTTCGGTCAGCGCAGTTCACAGTGCAAGTGCAGCAACTAATACCTCTTCTGGGAGCAAACTTCTTCTACACAGTAGAATAGTGGAGGACCAGTTACAGTTCAGTATGTCTACTACGTGCAGACAATTGATAAGGTCCAACAACACTCATATCAGATAGTTTTGTACCAGCAAGAAGTGACCTAAATTCTTGAGCAACAGTCTCCACCTCCACCTATAATTCAGGAGGTGAACGGCATCCGGTTCGACCGTGAGCGAAACCATCCCCATCTGTCAGGGAAAGGCCAGTTGGATCCACAATAGGGTCAGAGATCCGGCTACCATTTTCATGGAGGGAGACACCAACATTACCAACACCAACTGTTCCAGCCTCACTATCAGTCTCCACTACAGTTCCAAAACTGGAAACAAGACAAACCACAACAGCAGTCTATGTACTTTCCTCATCGCAACTAGGAGCAGACTACAAATTACGGACAATATCCTCCTCCTCCTCATTATCAAAATTAGTATGGTGACCAACAGCCTCCGTAATATCAGTTTTAGCGACAACCAGTCATTAAGCACTCTAAGGCCCCTTCAGTCAACCCAGCACTGGACCAACTTGCATTGCTTATGAAGAATATGAATGAACTGACTCAGGGTATCGACGACCATATCACTGCAAAGATACTGATCCCAGCATAGGTCCAAGTCAACCCTAACAACATCAGACGTAAGGAGTTGGTTGCTAATAGCCCACCCACACCCGAGACATGTATGGCCCTTGATTTTACATGTTTATCTGACATCATTCATATCAAGAGCGGTAGGAGATTGCAACAACCTATGCTCCAATTGGGGTTGGGAGATCGAATCACTGAGAGAGCATCATCTTCTACATTATCTTCTTCACCTGCAGTTGAGAGGCCCAATGTAGCAGCATGCAAGTCTGGAGTTTCATCGCCCTCACCACCACTTTCACCAGGAAGATGTATATCAACATCTACAAGGGAGAATATACATGTCGTGCATTCTTCCTCTTCACCAATACCAGCCGCCCGTTCTATTTTAGATTTTGTTTTTCCTTCACCTAGTTTGGACAATGCTGTAAAGACTGATTCCGGTTGTCCTTTTTTACATGATGATTCTATTTTGAATAATGGAAATGATCATTTGAATGTTTATTCTAATTCGCTGCCATTTCCTTCCGCTCTTAAATCTAAAAAAAATAAAAAATTTAAAAAAACATTATCTAATCCTAGAGTTGTAGAAATCTTACAAAACATCTTTTTAAAGATGACACCTTGTAAGGCCATGGATAACATGCCTATAAAAAAGGAACGAAAGAGGTATGTACATAAAAGCACCAACTAAGGCAGAATAAACTAAAAGAAACAGAGAAACACATCTTCACCATGGCCATAGTTCATGCCATTAGTAACCTCCTACCCAAAGAGAAAGACAAGGGAGCACCGCACATCTGTTGCCATATCTTTGATCAAGAATTTGATCTTACTCTTCTCGATAGCTGTTCCTCCATTAATCTCTTACCTTCCTCTTTACTAACCGAATTTCAATTAAGACCTTTTAAAACAACCAAGATGATTCTTTAGTTTGCTGATAGATCAATTAAGAGCCCAGAGGCACCTTAGAGGATGTTATTGTAACAGTGTAGGGAATGAACTTCCTTGTTGATATTGTTTTCATGGATATGGACATACCTACACCGTTACTCCATACCCCGATCATACTAAATCGACCGTTCCTCTTAACGACCGAAACAACAATTGATTATGGTATTGGAGAGATCATCTTTCACTCTCGTAGCAAGAAGGTGAAAATCGAGGCAATCTCTGATCCTAGACCATCACCGCCACCAGCAGCAAATGATACAGAGAAAATTATATCAGAGCCAGATGACTGTGATTTTCTTGCTGAATTTAAAGAGAGATCTTTTCACTTATTTTTAGATACCTAGGAATTCCTTTCCCAAAAGGACTCTATGGAAAGCACAGTCGACATGAGTTCCCTTTGTGGTTCAATTGAGCTAGTTGCTGATGGGAAGTTTGAGCTGATTTCTAGGGATCAATATGTGTTTTTAGAGGCACCTTATGATATTTCTTTGACACACTTTTCTGAGATTACTGATGATAAGCCTCCTTTTGAGAGTTCTGATGTCTAGATATCTGAGCCATTCGTTGAATTTCCTGATTTTTGCACATATGAGAGACATCTTTCTGATATTATTGCTGAGATATATGAGCCATTAAATGATAAGAATATCGAAAATCCTGATGAGCCCTTCCTTTCTGAATAGAGATCATTCATTGCAGATCTATCTGATGTTTTACTTGCTGAGCTGTCAGTAGCCAAGGTGGATAGTACACAGAGTATAGATCACATACCGTCTATCAGTACAGTTGCAGAGGTCATTGTAGAGCTGATTTAGACCCCACCTTAGCTCAAGGTTTTACAATCAATGTTGAAATACACCTTCCTTGCGGGCCCCCCAAATGTTTCCGGTCATCCTTAGCTCGCAGTTGACCGCTGAACAAGAGTCTTGCATGCTAGAGGTTCTTGAGAGAAATCGCAAGGCCATAGGATGGAATATCTCAGATCTTCGTGGGATTAATCTAGCATTGTGCTTGCATCATATCTACCTAAAGGATGACTGTAAACCCTCCCGTCAATGTCACCATCGTCTAAATCCAAATCTAAGGGAGGTTGTTATGAAGGAGATCAAAAAAAGATGTGATACGGGCATTATATATCCCATTTCAGATTCCAAGTGGGTCAACCCTTTACATGTGGTCCCAAAGAAATCTGAGATTACGATTGTAAAGAATGATTGTGGTGAGGAGATTCCGACCCAAGTACGTACTTCATGGCGTGTTTGTGTAGATTACCGACGCCTGAACTCAGCAACCAAGAAGGATCACTTTCCACTGCCCTTTATTGACCAGATTATTAAAAGGTTGGCAGGGAAAGAGTTCTTTTGCTTCTTGGATGTGTACTCAAGATATAACCAAGTTTCTATCGCTACCGAGGATCAGGAGAAAACTACTTTCACTCATCCATTTTGCACCTACGCCTTTAGATCGATGCCCTTTGGATTGTGTAACACGCCCTCTACTTTACAAAGGTGTATGCTGGCCATTTTTTCCGACATGGTAAGTAATTTTCTTGAAGTCTTCATAGACGATTTCTCGATCTACGGGGATAGTTTTGACACATGTCTTGCTCATTTAGACCGAGTTCTTCAACGTTTTTGTGAGGTAAACCTAGTGTTCTCATGGGAGAAGAGTCACTTTATGGTGACCTATGGGATTGTATTGGGCCATGTCATCTCCAAACATGGTATTGAGGTTGACCTGGTTAAGATTGATGTGATTTCCAAGTTAGAGCCACCACAGAATTTGAAGAAGTTGAGGTCAACTCTAGGACACGTAGGATTCTATAGGTGATTCATAAAGGACTTCAGCAAGATTGCCGGACCTTCGATTGAGCTTTTGTGTAAGGAGAGTGAATTTGTCGTCGATGAGAAAGTCCTCCTTGCATTCAATCAGATGAAAGACATGGTTACTACTGCTCCTGTCTTACAACCACCTGATAGGTCTCTTCCTTTCGAGATCATGACAGATGCCTCATATTTAATAGTTGGAGCTGTTTTAAGATAGATAAGGGATGGGATACCATATTCTGTACACCATGCTAGCAAGACACTGCCAGAAGCACAACGAAATTATTGAGTTACAAAGAAGGAGATATTAGCAGTTGTATTTGTATTGGAGAAATTCAGATCTTACCTCATCGTTTCACATGTTATTGTATACATGAATCACACTGCCATACGATACTTGTCGGTAAAGAAGGATGCCAAACTGCGCTTTATTAGATTGATCCTTCTTCTCCAGGAATTTGATTTAGAGATTCGAGATAAACCTGGAGTGAAAAATGTTGTGGCAGATCACCTTTCCCGTATCACAAATGCAGAGACCTTCGAGCAGAACATGATCCCTATTTCCGAAACTTTTCCAAATAAGGCCATTTTGTCTGTGGACTCACTCCCATGGTATACTGATATTGTGAACTATCTTATCTCCTAGAAAGTTCCACAAGATTTGCCGAAGTACAAGATAGACAGAATTCTGTCAGAGATTCATTATTACCAGTGGGAGGATTTGTACCTATTTTGTTAGTGTGCGGATTGTATCTGGAGAAGGTGCATTCCCCAGGAGGAACACACCAGTGTACTTGAGCACTATCAGCGATTAGAATCTGGTGGGCATCATTCGGGAAAACACACGGTAGCAAAGGTTTTACAGAGTGGCCTATGGTGGCCCACAATGTTTAAGGATGCTACAGAGTATGTTCGAGGTTGTACCGACAGTCAGGAAATGGGAGAAACCGTTAGTTCCAAAGAAACCATGCCTCTAAGATACATACATATTTCTGATGTTTTTGATGCTTGGGTCATAGACTTCATGGGCCCATTTTCTGTTAGTTTATGATGTCAGTACATCCTGCTCTCTGTGGATTATGTTAGTCGATGGGTGGAGGCTATCCCCACCCGAGCCGCAGATAGTCGTACAGTGTGTTCCTTTCTCAAGGACCACATTATTGCACGGTTTGAGATTCCCAAAATACTGATTTCAGATGGGGGAACCATTTCATTAATCGATAAGTAAAGAATCTTGTAAAGGAGTACGCCATTGAGCGCAGAGTTGCATCTCCTTACCACCCTCATACTAATGGCTTGGTACAAATTTCAAATAGGGAGATCAAAATGATATTGCAAAAACTTGTATGTTCAGATAGGAAGATATGGTCCCAGATGCTTGATTCGGTTCTATGGGCTTATTGGACGATGACAAGTCTCCTTTGGGGATGCCTCCCTACAGATTGGAGTATGGAAAGCCTTGCCAGTTGCCAGTGGAATTAATTCACAAATCTTTATGTGCACTCCATGTATGAAATCTTGATTATGAGAAGGCAGGAAAGAACGTGAAGTTGGATTTGAATAAATTACTAGAATTCCGAGACTTTGCATATGATAACTCACTCATGTATAAGGAGAAAGTCAAGCGTTGGCATTATAAACACATTCAAAGGAAGACTTTCTCACCTAATCAGAAAGATTTGTTATTTGTGCTAAGTTAAAGCTATTTCTAGGAAAATTGAAAAGCAATGGTCAGGACCATTCATTGTAAGAGTTGTGCGTGACAATGGGAGTATTGTCATTTCTGAGTTGTCATCTGACGTGCAGCCTTTTGTTGTGAATGGATAGTTGCCGAAGCCATATCTAGGTCATGATACATTCATGTCCATCGTTTATTCTATATCTGTTGTATTAGACGATGATCTGTTGATTCCATCTTCTACGTCTGATACATGAGCTAAGAACCTTTTGTATATCCTTTCACTTCATTCTTTCTTCTTTTGTTTTATCATTCACCCCTTTTTCATGTGTGTATATGTGCTATACTTAGGATGTGCTTTATCCTAAGTATAGGGGGTGAATGATTTGTGTTGTTCATATTCGTCCTGTTCATCACTCTTGTTGTTGCTTATACTTAAGGATACTCTACCCTAAGTATAAGTGGGTGATGTTGTTCATATCATCTCTTTTGTATTATTTCTTCTATTCTTCTATTGTCCCCTATCTTGTTGATATTCTATACTTAGGGCTATTTTACCCTAAGTATAGGGGAGCAAGTCGAGTTGAGTCCGTACTTTTTTTTCATCGATTTTCCCATTTTTCATAGTCCTCTATAATTAGGATTACTTATTCTTAAGTATAGGGGGAATCACTGACTTCTATTTTTTTGATTTTCTCATTGAGTCATTGTAGCATAGGAGTCTTTTCACTTTTCTATACTTAGAATGATTTATGTCTTCCTTTGCTGCTCTTTGATCACTATGAGGACATAGTTCTAGCTAAGTATAGGGGGTGTCGTATTTATTGTATATATACTTTAGACATAACTCGTACTTTAAAATATGTTTATTTTTGGGGATGTGTATATAAATCATAAAATAATGTGTGTGTGTGTGTGTATATAGACTTTGATCACCTTAAAAAAACATAAAAAACAAAAACCAAAAAATAAAAACAAAAAAATCCTTGTATATACTTGTATATATTTTACTAACCCTCTTCCTTTTTGAAAAAAAAACTACAAAACCAAAAAAATATACAAAGTTGCATAAAAAACTCTTTTCGCATGTGCATCATTTTTCCTTTCTTTTCTAATAAAATATAAAAAGTTCAAATTAGAAAAATATTGCCTTTTGCATTGTACATATTTCTTGCATTTGCATGTGCATATTTTTAGGATAGTATTAACATTTAAACTATGTCTAGAATAAAGTTGAAGAATGGAGCTTAGTTGTACCTTAATCCACTTAATTTCATAGGAACCTTATAAGAAATGGAGTTAAGAGTTTTCAGGTCCTAGTGACTTAATTCTTTGTGTCTATCAGACTATGTTCATATGTCATCTTGATTTGTCTAGGCAGAATATTTAAAACCACATGCATGATTCTTTGAGACTGTGGCTTCTCTTAGACAAGCACTCTACACGTAGCTCTTCATGGAGGAGGTAGTGAGGAGGCAGAATCTTTTGGCACGGGGTAGCATACGAGGGTAGTAAATCTTGGCAAAAACTCTCGTCCTCCTCTAGAGAGGGAAGTGTGTCTCAACCTGGTCTAGCGATGTTGAGGTCTAATGACATGATGTTGTGGGGTCGCAATAATGCTTCAAAAGAGGGATAGTCTACTAGCTCAGGAGGAAAAACTCCTTATGTACATTCTGCACCTTGTATATATTTTTTAAAAAAAGAGAGAAAACAATGCAGAATCTCCAAAAGTGGACAGGCCTGATTGAAGAGTAAAATGCCTGCCGGAGTGTATATACAAGTGAAAAAAAAGAATAAGAGCTTCAAAGTCAAATTTTTGTAAGCTTGCAGCTGGATGACTTGGTTACACTAGTCATGTATCCAAGGATTGGTAGCTACACTAGTTACCATTCATTCTTTTCTCCATCTCCTCTTCATGAGCTGGTTGTACTTGAACTTAAAAGGGAATATCCCTGCTCCTCAAGGAAAGAGTTGCTATATAAGGGGACTAGAGTTACCTTGTTGAGGGAGGTTGTTTCTTATCTACTTTTGAGATGGGGAGCTATATTTAACTTACACCTACAAGTAAAGATTCACAGTCATAAGAATTTGTGTATGTAGACTTGTTCTGATATGACTATTAGGGAGACCTGAATAGGAGTCATATGGAACTTAGAGGCTCGTAGATTTTAAATCCATTTCCCATTAATGTTTCGCCACACTAATAATCCAAAGGTCTGACAGAGCTCCATACTACAATTTTATGAAGATTAGTTTAATACTCAGTATTGTCCAAATTTCATTATTTTTCCTTTCTTTTTCTTTTATTCACTTATTCTTTCAAATAAGTGTTTGCAAAAGGACTAGCAAAGGTAAAGCATAGGGGGATCATGAACCTGCATTTCATCATTTTTATTCATTTATTTTATCTAAAACTCCCTTATAAAACACATGTATATAATACTAACTCCATATTTTACTAACTTGCATCTATGTGTAAATATTGTACATTTATTACTATTTTAACCCAAAATAAATAAATAAATAGAAAAGAAGAAGAAGAATGTATATATGTAATAGATACTGTCTGACTCGAACCCTGAGAGAAGGTCAATACTTGACCTGATCGACCAGGAATAAAGTAGGGGGAGATGGTCTTTAATCCAAAAAATTGATTTGTAAATATTCTTCCTTTTTAATTTTTAATTTATTCTTTGTATATTTGTGCAAAAATTACATAATTTTATTTGTATATAAATTGACCTCAAATAAAATAATTTTCTAAAAAAAATTATAAATAAAAATGTTCTGTAATAATAAAAATGTTTGCAAAATAAAATCAAGTACAGAATAAAAGCAACCACACTTGGAAAAACCCACTAAGCGATAATTGAAAGACCAATCCCGGCTTCATATGAACTCAAATTGAATCAAACTCATTTCCATTTGTATTCTAAACTAAATTATCTTTAAAATGGCTATGGTTTCATAATTTTTGGAGTTACGGTTGAAAAGTCGCTTTTCTCGATGGTTTTTGCAATTTGACAATGTATTTATTGTATTTATTTTATTAGTTACTTTTTATACATATTATACTTTTAATAATTGCAAATATTATTCACAAGTAATTTAAAGTAAATAAAATATTTTAATTAAAAAATCCTTTTTTTATAAAATTATTTCCTTATTTGTACATTTGTATAATGTAATATATGTTTGTACCATATTTATGTAAACTTTTTCCTTAAATAACTATCTCAACAAAATAGATAACCTTTATTAATTAAATATATAAAGTGATGAAATTAATTCATTTAATTAAATAATTGTATATAAAAATATACCTTATGTGTAAATTCAATAATTAACTTAATTAGCCACCATTGGTGAGATTCATTATATTTCTCCTTTTTAAGCGATGTTAATCGTAGCGTATGTTGTAGTTTAATTTTGTTGTCATATTTTCAATTTTAATTCCTAGATTTTAATCGCAGTTAATTGTCCTCATCATATTTTATTCTGATCTGATTTTTCACTCATATCAAGACTCCTACATTTCACGTTCTATCTCTTATGACCTCTCACATCCGATCACGCACGGTGGTCGGATCTCTAGATCGTTCTCTCATCTCGATAGATCCACGTTTCTATTCACGTCTTCCATCCAATAATTGTGGACGAAGCCGTTGTGCTCGTGTCCTCCTGTGTTTGTTTATAAATAAAAAATAAAAAAGTATATAGTTTATCAATCTAACATTTATTTTACAAGAATTTACAAAAAAATAATCAGACGAAACAAAAAAATATATCTCCATAATTTCTATTTTTCAAAAAAATAAAAATAAAAAAGTTTTTTCCTGATTCTATTTAAAAAAATTTATAAAAGAATTTTTTCTATAATTTCTTATTTCTGTTAAAATAAAAGAAAATAATAAAAAAGTCTGGCGACATGGTCGCCACCTCCCACCGCCGCACCTCCCCTTCGCCTAGACCGTCCACCGTCGGCCGACATCGTCGTCGTACTCCTCCATGAATGGGCATATGTCATCAAGTCGCGACCAGCCAACGCGCGTGACACGCCCCCGACGAGCTTGTCCACCTGCCGACCGGCATCACCTCCGTGCACGGACCTCTCCTTCATCGCCAGCCCCCGTGCGAGCCATAGCTATCCACCTCCCCTTCACGTGCCCAGATCCGTCTTCGCCGGACCTTCGCCATCCCCTCTGCGTGAACTGGAGCTGCGCCACTATTGGCCTCGCTTTTCTCCTCCGTCAGATCCGCCCGCAGCCCGACGCTTCCGCCTGTGCGAGCCTGCGCAGACCTCCGTCTTCGTCACAGATCCACCCATAGCTAGACACCTTTGTAGCCCGATGCCTACGCCCATGCGTGCCTGCACGTACCTCCTGTCTGCCGCGTGTCAGCCCTACAACCACTGCTTGGGCCAAGAATGAAAGAGCGGTGGCGGCGGCCTCTGTGCTCCCTTGCCCCATGTAGTTTTTAAAGGAGATAATAGAGAACCGTATAGGAATAATATTTAAAAAATTGGAAAATTAGGAATAAGCTCTTGGAAGTTCTGAAAATTACGAAGAGACCCCTGTCAGATTCAATTTAACCTGGCAACATTCTATTTCAACCTTAGACTTTTGTGTATTTACTTATAGGTCTTATTCATCCACTTTCTCACTTGATGCACACATTCTTGGTAGTAAAATTGCATGCAAGCCATTGCTTTATTTCTTTATTATCTATTACTTGATATCTTTTCAGAAATTTCAGTTCAGTCCCTGATATCCAGACTTAGAAATTGCATGTCCATTCGATTGAAATAAATCGCAATTTCACTCAATAAATTCTACAAAAAATAGTGTTACCTCCAGCTTTGTGTCTATATATTGTGCAATTTTTGCATTTCATTTTATCATCATTTGATATTATTAAAAAATCAAAAACATGTCATTTTTCCATGTTTGTACTTTGAAAAATCCTAAGATTGGTTTTATTTTATTTTCTTTTTATTCCTATCCAATTTCTGCGCATTAATTCTTTTAAAACTTAAAAAAATTAAAAGTATCAAAATTATTAGAAAATTCACAGAAAATTCTAAAAAAATCCAAAAATCTTTATTTCACTTACAGTTTGTATATATTTATCTATTATTTAGCATAAAAATAGTATCTAGGAGTTTTTGGCACTTAAAATAATTTTATTGTTGCAAAATACTCCAGGTTGTGCATTGTTTATCATTTTTGCCACTGTTTGATTTTTGGAAAAATACAAAAAAATCAAAAAATTGTACAAAAAATCCCAAAAACATTTCAAATCCTTTAAAATAAGAAAATATTTTCTCTCGATTTTTCTGAGCATTTTTTATATAGTTGAAAAATATAAAAGAGTGTGGTGCGCGTATTTCTTCCCTTGTGCATATTATTCCTTATTTTTTAAAATTAAAAAATGGAAAAAATCAAAATCATTAAAAATTACAAATCTGAAAATTAAAAAATTAGAAATAATAAAATAAAAGACTAAAAAATCTTGTAAAAAACCAAGAGTAGTGTACATTGATATACCTTCATTCTTTCTTTGATTTATTCCATTGGATAGAATAACCCTCGAGATTTGTAGCCTCCTTGAGTTCGATCTTGTTGTTATCCATGTTAATTAAATAGCAAATCTTTCTCTTGCTACATTTTTCTGTAATTATTTGGGTTTGAGAAAATAAAAAAATTGTTTTTTTGTTATGGGTTTCAATATTACGACGACATTGCATTGATTTTCATATCAGTAATTCAAAACCTAAAAAATCCTGCTCTAGAGTTACTCTGGATATAATCCGGTTACTAATGCCCCTGAAGATCACGAGAAGACCACCTTCACATGTCCTTTCGGTACGCATGCCTTTAGACGAATGCCCTTTGGATTGTGCAATGTTCCTCTACATTCCAGTGGTACATGCTTGCCATTTTTACGGACATGGTCAGTCATTTTCATAATGTCATTATGGATGATTTTTCAGTCTACAATGAGTCTTTGACAAATGTTTAGCACACCTATACCAGGTTCTTCAGAAATGTTGTGAGGTCAATCTCATTCTATCTTGGGAAAAGAGCCATTTTATGGTTACAAATGGGATCGTGTTGGGGCACGTCATCTCCAAGCAAGGCACGGAGGTAGACCCTGCCAAGGTGGATGTCATCAAACGACTCGATCCACCATCCAACGTTAAGCAGTTACGGTCTTTTCTAGGGTATGTCAGCTTTTATCGACGGTTTATTAAGGACTTTTCTAAGATTGCACAACCGTTAACTAAACTTTTAGGGAAATACATCAAGTTCATGTTAGATGATAAATGTCTTCATGCCTTCCTCATTTTAAAATAGATGGTCATCAGTGCTCTTATCCTACAACCGTCTGATTGGTCTCTATCCTTTGAGATCATGACGGAGGCCTCAGATTTTGCAGTCGGGGATATATTAGGATAGTAGAGAAACTGACTTCTGGTTGCGATCCACTATGCCAGCCGTACTCTAGATGATGTACAACGCAATTACACGGTAATAGAGAAAGAGATGTTGGCAGTAGTGTTTGCTTTAGACAAATTCAGATCTTATCTTCTTGGCTCTAAAATTGTTGCTTATACTGATCACTCAACTATCCGATTTTTAATGGAAAAGAAGGACGCTAATGCAACCTTCTGAGATGGATTCTCTTACTCCATGAATTTGATTTGGATATTAGAGACAAGCCTGGGGTAAAGAAGGATGCTAAGGCAGCCTTCTGAGATTGCAAAGAGATGTCCATATGAAAGCATCTTTGTAGTAACAGAACATCCATGGTATGTAGATATAGTGAACTTTATGGTTACATAGAAAAGTCCACAAGGTTGGCCGAAAGACCGAGTCGACAGGCTAGTGTCCATGGAATAATACTACCACTGGGAGGATCCGATTCATTTTCGTGAAGGACCGGATTGTATCTACAGGCGATGTATTCCTCAGGAAGAATGCAATAATATCCTCACTCTGTGACATTCCTCAGAGGCAGAAGGACATCATTCGGGGAAGAGAATAGAACAGAAGGTACTTCAGAGCATATTTTGGTGGCCGACTCTTATTAGTGATGCTTACATATTCATGAAGAGTTGTCCGGAATTTCAAAGATCCATAGGGACAATTGGTGCTCGAGATGCCATGCCAATATGACCCGTTATCATTTGTGAAATCTTTGACGCATGGGTATAGATTTTATGGGACTATTTCCCTTCATCAACGGCTTTGAGTACGTACTTCTCATTGTAGATTATGTTAGCATATGGGTGTAGGATACACTCGCAAGAAGTGCTGATAGCAAGACAGTGTGTATGCTGCTTAGGGAACACATTATTTCACGGTTTGGTATTTCATGTATTCTCATTTCATATGGGTGTAGACATTTCATCAATAAGGAGGTACAAAAGCTAGCAAAGAGTTCTGCCATTGATCATAGAATAGCTTCTCCTTACTACCCACAAAAGAACGGTATGGATGAAGTTTCAAATAGGGATGTGAAATCTATTCTCCAAAAATTAGTAAGACCGGACAAGAAGAACTGGTCATAGCTTCTAGACCAGGTTCTTTGGGCATATCGTACTACTTGCAAGACTCCCTTAGGTACTTCACCATTCAGATTAATTTACGGAAATCCATGTCATTTGCCCGTAGAAATCCTGCACAAATCCGAATGGGCAATCATAGAGATCTTATTAGAGATATAGAAAGAAGGAGCCAAGAGAAAGGTAGATCTAAATGAGCTGGTAGAGGTTCGAAATCAGGCATACGAGAACACCCTCATTTAAAAGGACAAAGTGAAGTAATGGCAAGACAGATATATCTGACATAAGATATTTGTTCCTGGGCAGAAAGTTTGTTTGTTCAATGCATGATTGATAATTTTTCTTGGCAAATTGAAATGCAAGTAGGAAGAGTTGTATATCATCATACTAATGCACGACAATGGTAGTATTGCTATATCAGATGTTTCACCTATTGCAGAACGTTTACAGTAAATGTGCAGATGCTGAAACATTTCGTAGAGACTACTGATCATCTAGCACGAGTCGAAGTGATCTACTTTGTATAAGATGCATGACTACTCTTCCACTTCATCTCTTCCTGTACAGAGACGTGTGAAGCCATTCAATTTTCTGTAGTACACACCTATATATCCTTCATAGATAACAATCATCCCAATTTTTGTTGATCTTGTATGCTTAGGATACCAGATCTTAAGTATAGGGGGGACCGATTGCCCGCTGATTCTTGTTTTTGGTTTTTGATCTATTCACTTTTTTTGTATATCCTTTCGTTTACTCTAATCACTGGTACCTAATTTGGGACACACTCGTTTCTATAAATAGGATGCCTTATCCATAGTATAGGGGGGTCAAGTGATTTCGATGATTTCATTTTTCTTTTTCCTTCTATTCTTTTGGTTGTTTATTCTTTTCCATCGGTCACCGCGTCTTTGTTCCACTATACTTACGATGGCCTTATCGAAAGTATAGGGGGTCAACTAACGTGACATCACTTATTCTTTTTCACCCACTCTTACTTAGCACAAGTTATGTTCTCCCTTTTCTCTTGTGACACTATGAGGACATAACACAAGCTAAGTATAGGGGGTGTGTATATATTTTATATATACTTTTGTCCATATCTCGTACTTTTATGTATTTTCTATATCTATAAAATCCAAAAAAAGTAGATGAGGGTAATTTAAAATCAATTTATTTAAATTATTAATAAAATCCTTGTAAATAAGTAAAATATGCTTAAAATCCTTATTTAAAATTCATAATTAAAATATAAATTAAAATATGTACAACACTTTTAGAATTCAATATATTAAAATATGTGTAAAATTCATTTAATCCTTGTAAAATCTTTTGTATATAGAATTAGTAAATACATTAGTTATTTAGTCCAAATAAAATATGGTTAATCTATCTGGTAAAATTCTTGTACATCAATTGTTTATAAAAATCACAAAATTCATAAAAATGTAAAGTCTAAAATCCATAAAAATTACAAAATCCTTAAAATTCGTAAAAATGAATAAAATCCTGAAAGTATACTTCCTAAAAATATGGTTGCATTTGCATTAGCATTCTTCAGAATAAGTTTGTTTTCTAACACTAAAGATTGGGAAAAAACTAAAGGATGGAGCTTGATTACGTCTTTTAACTTTCATTGTAAGGAGCCTAGTTAGGAACTGGAATTTGGACTCTTCAGGTCTTTGACTTAAATCTTTAGGTTCCATGAGACCATGTTTGAGAAGTCAACTCGAAAAGTTACTAAGTAGACCACTTTGTGTCGTATGTATAACTCTTCATCAGTGAACCAATTTTGGACACAAGCACTTTGCACTTATCTCAACTTGCATGAGGTTACGAAGGGCAATCCATCTTGGTGGTGCATTTCTATCCTTGTCATTGCAGCATTGACATCTAAAGACGGGAGAAATTGGTGTTGCGATAGTCGCTTCGAATGAGGATAGGATTTGCTGACATAATTTTTCGAAGACATCAAAAAATGGACAGAATGAATAGATGCTATATCCATCAACTCACAAAGAGATGAATGCAGTGCAAGCAATACTATAAACAAACTCAAAGAAGAAGCCACCAAATACAAATACAACCACAATGGTCTGAGCTTCAACCAAAATGCCTGCACATCTTAGTGTAGACTTAGCCACACCAGCTGGGCTTCACAAGGAGATGCATCTACACTGGTCGCACTCAAGTTCTTTTCTCATTCTTCTACTTTCTCTTTATATTCAATTATGGACATAGCACGAACTGACCTCAAAAGGGAATACCTCCCTCCCCGAGGAAAGAGTAGCTGGATGTGGAACCAATAGGAGTGTATGGCTGGGATGGGCAGCTTCTTCTCTTCTTTCAAAGCAGTAAGAACTAAAACAATTCACACAAAGTACAAATTGATTTCAAAGTTGATATAGTTTGTGATATGAATGAGTGGATATGAACTGGCTGTTGAGGTGAACATAAACAAAGATTTGTGGAACTTGACGACCGTTGAGGATAAAATCCTAATCATAGTTAAGGCACCGACAAAATGATTGTTTCAGGCCCGATCGAGCTATATCCTTTGTATATTCTCATGAATTGGTTTTATATTCTCATGAATTGGTTTAAGAAAACAAATTCATTCTAACTTTCTTTCTTTTTTCCTTATTTTTCAAATAAGTGATTTCTAAGGGACTAGCAAAGTTTAAGTATATTGGGTTGATGAATCCATTATTCATTAACATTCTGCCTGCATTTTGTCTTAAAACCCTTAACAAATACATTTAAATATCCTTTAATTTTCACTTTTTAGTAAACCTCAATCATGAATAAAAATGCACTTTTATGCATTAAAATCATGTAAATAAATAAAAGAATAAAATAAAAAAGAATAAAAATAAAGACAAATTGTAGATATGTATATATGTACAATATGACTTGTAAAAAAAATATAGCAGAAAGATATTATTATAACCTAATCCTCAAGACAATGTCAGCATGGGTTGGTCGAAAAATAAATAAATAGGGGGAGATAAGGAAGAAAACAAATAAAAATAATTAACTTCACGTCTCAGACATTCTACATTAATTATCCAACAAATTCCAAAACCTTATAGATTTTTAATTAATTCGTAACATATTTTTCACCAAACTCTTATCCTATTTATTTCTAAAAATGTGTAGAAAAATATAAAAATGAGTTAAAAATATTACCTTGTATATATGCTAGGAAATCCAACTTGTAAATTCTCAAAATCCAAACTTCTAAAGATCATAACTTTCTTATACGAACTCCAATTTCACTCTACTCACATTTAAAGTTCATAAAATAATATTCTCTAATTAATGAAGTAATTTCACAAAAAAACGGAGTTCGTTTGTAGAATGTCGGCTTTGGGACCCAACCACAAATGTGTTTCCGGGCTTTCTATTTTATTTAGAACACATTATTTATGTTTTGATGTTTTTATAATTTCTAATTAATTTTTTAATCTTTTATTTTAATTGTAATTTATTTCATAATTTTTGTAACTTATTTATTAATTTATATAAATCAAAACCCAAATTTATATGTATAAATGAACAATATAACTTATACATGTATTTATTAATATATCAAAATAAATTTAATAAATCCACAAAAATTCGTATATACTTTATTCATTATGCTAATAATTAAAAAAATATAAATTACATATAGTACTTGTAAGTTTATTAAATTAAAAATCCAAAACCTTTTTATTAAGTATTACTTATACTTATTTATTAATGTAATATTTATATTTTGTAAAATAATTATTATTTAGCAAAAATAATTATACTATAATCTAGATAATTTAAATATCTACACTTTTTTATTTTATACCTAATTAAAATAATACTATTTACTATATATTTTATATTTACTAAGGGATTTCTTGAACCTGGCCAACCAGGTGCAGACACGTGTCAGAACCTGGGACCTTCTTCTTCAAGAAGGCAGGTCAGAATCTGTTTCGTTGTCGATCTTTGCCTTTTTCTCCAAGCTAACGCCTAACCTCCTACTCTAATCTAATCCATGATCTCCTTCTCCTAACAACCATCCTACATGCCAGCCCTAGATCACTACCTAACCCTATTTGATCCACTCTATAAAACCCCCAAAGATCTCCATTAATAACTAACCAATACTAATCTAAAGCTTCCAGAAATACTGGTCGTCCATGTACCTTCTCCATTCATTTTCGCTTGACTCCGACAATGACAGGGTCTGGTTGAAGCCTGCGTGGAAGAGGAGAAGAGGAGGGTCCAAGGCGTTCGTCCGCCTTGAATCGTCGCCTTGTGTCGCGTTCAGCTCTGGTGATCACCGCCCATCGAGCAACCATTATGGTTCATACAACCTCATTCCCATGTGAGTTCATTCATCCTTTTGCAATTATAATTCTCGATATCTGAGCCGTAATTAGGAAACATAACGATGTAATTAGGTTCCTCAATCACCGACATTAGATCCCATCCGCTCTTATCATTCAACTCCAATTCAAACCATCCCGATACACTTTCTCTTTATTGCATTGCATTTTCTTACATTTTTTGGAAAGCAATATTAGGATATGCAATTTCTTGAGTTTGTTGGCCGATTTGTGTGCAAATCGAGCAAGAAATTATCGTCTGCAGGTCAAACTTTCATCTTGAGCACAACCACAGATCATCTCGAGCTTCAATGTTCGAAGAACAATCAAAATAGAAACTGCATTATCATCTTCCAAGTCCAGTCGGACTGGCCTTCTTCACCGATGAATATCCATCAGCTTCAGCCACCTCTGGAGCTCATCACCAGCAAGCGAGCTCGGAGGGAGAAGGTATCTCCCTCCTAACCATTCCGCAGACCCCAGAACATCACCAGTCGATGTAAAGAAATCAGTGAAGACGTGCTCGTCGCCATTCACGTGAAAGATTTGAAGAACTTCAAGAACAACCAGAACACACATGCTATTAACATGTGTCTCGAGCCGACGATCTAGATCACAGGATTTCTTCTAATCAGAGACGTCTTTGATGAAACAGTAGAGAAATTGCAACTTAAGTCCAGCAATCTTCTAATTATTCAACTCCGCTCTAGATAGTTTCAATAATTTCATTTAGGTCCCTATAAAGGGACCAAAATGAAATAAAATTTCTTTTCCTTTCAGATCAGTCCCTGTTGAGGATCATATTGTAACGGTACTTAATAACTTTTCTTGCCTTTCTGCCCCTTTCTTATAGGGGTAGTTTGGACCCATATTTTGTTGTATTTTCTTTCGGAATTTTTAGGGTAGTTACGCGACTACCCTAGCTTTATTTCTAGATGATTTTCACGGCTTTTCATCGCTTCGTTTCTTCGATTTGATTTTCGTAAGGTCGAGTGAATTTTGAGTCTTTCTTGAACTTTGTTGTAAAACCAAGATTAAAGAGAAGTTTTCAGAATTGATTTGTTTCATCAAAAAACGAAGTTTAAATATTCTACCTCCTCGAGTTCGACCGAGGCACACTTACCAGGATAAATAACATATTGTAGACGAAATAGGAGAGAAGAATCCATTTCTCTATCTCTCTCCTATTTTATTGATTTTTGTTTGATCAACGCGGCTTTTGATTTAGCAGTTTTCTACAACAGACAACATTTTATCCATTAGAAAAAGCCGTGTTATCAGTCATGATCTGCAAGTGCATCATCAAATGAAGCACGGTCATTGTCAGTATTATTTGACACATGGAATCCATAACTTTCAGGTGGTGCAACCACCCTCGAACTCATTCAAAGAAGTATGGGTGTTTCATCTTTATTTATCTATTCAATTTCTAGTTCAGGCAGAATCTTTAGGGGATTCAAAGGGTTCCTCCACTTTTATTTTTGTCTTGACCTTTAAGGATGTCATCCTCTAGAAATTTCACATCTCTAGAGACGAAAACCTTTATAGTGTCAGGGTCATAGAGTTGATATCCAATATCATCCTTAACATACCCAATGAAGTAGTACTCATGAGAGCCAGATTCGGTCATACTCAAATCACCCTTCTTTGCATGGACCATGCAACCCCAAACCCTTAAGTGATTGACACTCGATTTGATTCCATTCCGGAGCTCATGAGGAGTCTTAGGTATATACTTGCTAGGAATCTTATTCTGCACATATATTTGCTGTCTCTACTGCATATCATCAGAAATTAAGAGGTAAATATGGTTAGCTCAACATTGAACAGACCAAATCCATAATGGTCCCGTTGCATCATTAAGCAACATCTTTAAGTTGGGGGTTTCTAGGAGGAGTGATATTGGATAAAATTCCACACTCTTTAAGGTATTCCATGAATTCATCTAAGAGGTACTCTCCACTTTGGTCAAATCAAATCCGTTTGACCTACATATCGGTTTGTTTCTCAACAACAGCCTTGAACTCTTTGAACCTTTCAAAGGTTTAAGATTTATGATGTAGTAGGAATATAAACTGTATCGCAAATGGTCATCAGTAAACATCAAATAATGTCGATATACATTTCGAGTTGTGGTACTGAAGGGACCACATACATCGGTATGTATTAGGTCAAGAGTACCTTCACATCTTGTAACCTTGTTACAAAAAGGCATCCTAGACATTTTACCTCGAATACAATGTTCATAGGTAGGCAAATATTTAAGTGTAGAAAATGTAAGGGTCCATCCTTTATAAATCTATTGATCCTATCAATAGATAAATGACCAAGCCTTTGATACTAAATCATGATTGAATGATTTCCATCCTCCTTGGATCTTTTAGGGTTTTTATTAGTGGTAGTGACATTCATGACATTTTCATTAATGCACAATTCATAGAGTCCACCAAATGTCAAAACACCATCCGCAATATGCTTATAATAACAATTTATGACTAATTTATTACAGAAAAAGGATTGAATATCTGCTTCTAAAAATCTTAGATACATATATACGATTCATTATTACTTCCAGTACATAAAGACATTGTTTAAGTAAAATAACTCTCCCACTAGATAATGATAGCTGACAGGTCCCGACGGCGATTGATGCAATAGTTGCATTAGATCCCCTCTGGATGACAATCTCCCCTTGATCAAGATTCTCAATTTCCTGAAATAGATAAAATAAATTTCATACATGAACAAAAGCACCAGGATCAACAACCCAACTTCCTTCTTGTCCAACGAGAAAATTATTTTCAATGATGAAAGTAGATTTATGCAGGGGCTTTACCTTTGTCGACAGACATCAGGTATTTTGAGCAATTACAACTCCTGGGCCTCAGGTTTTGCAGTAGTGAAAGACATCGGTTTTTCTTCAATGCTATCAAAGTGGGTGCATTGGAGGATGAGACAACCCCGTGACTCTTCTTCTTTCACTTCTGTGTCGGGCCCTTCAGAGAACCTCAATTTCGACTGTGCTTTCCTTTAACTTATGCACCCATTGCACTACCAGTGGGGTCGTCTTTCCTCATTACATCTTCTGCAGACATTAATGTTTCCAATAGACCAACGTTAGTATAATCAACTTCGCTCATGTGAAATGTGACCACAAAGTTGTTGAAAGACTTAGGGAGTGACAGCAGAATGAAGTCAGGCTACATATCTGAATCCATATCAACTCCTAGGGTTTCCAGCTCAGAATGGTACCCAAACATTTTGAGTACAAGTTCTTTGTCAGAGGTCCCCTCCCGCATCTTGCAGGGAATAAGTTCTTTCATTATATTATAATTATATGTGTGGTTTACATCACGGAACATTTCTCTCAAAATCATGATGATTTCTTGGAAATTATTCATCTGCGCATGTTGCTTTTGAAGCACATTGGACAATAAACCTAGAATGTAACACATTGTCAGATTATGATCTTAGTTTTATTTTTCATAAAATTAATTTGTTATGGAGTCTTCGGGTCTGTGTACTTGTCCTTGGACAACAAATAAGAGATACACTCTACAAATAGGATAAGATCCAAATTCTGTAGTCAATCCGAATAATTTGGTCCGGTCAACTGATTGACCTCCAAGAGCCTGCTAAGTGGGTTTATGGACTTCATTTTCTGAAATTAATAATGCACTATATTAGAAAATATAAATAATTATATATTAAATTTAAAATCTTTGATTATGGAATTTTTAATCAAATTAGTCATCCATTTTCAACTATGAATGTTCATTACCTTAATCACTTTCAAAGCAAGATATATACTTACCATTATATATCTAGCAAGAACTGGTATCTCCGCTTATCTCTATCACATCACAATAATATGAGAAACTATAACTCGGACAAAAAAAGTGGGAACACATTCTGCCTTGTAAGTCCAACTTTCATTTCCAAATTAGGTCTTTAACACCCGATCCCACCTCCCCTAAGGTGGTGTCGACCCGCTATTAATTGAACCAACCGTCAATAGGAATAGCACTTGCTAAGCGCAATCCAATGTCTCTCCAATAATATAAGGACCCAATATTGGGGACACTATGCATACGACCTTACTTTTCCGGTAAGCAAACAACCCGATCCAGATGCACTTGTATGCATAAGTAGTCACTTCAGACATGTGTCTCCTACATACAATCCTTGGCGACGAAACCCTTGACCTTGACGAGAGACCATGGATGTCACTTATGAGATCCTCCACCTCTTATTTAAATTATAATTATTAATAAATCACATTCATATAATTACTTATTCCAAGGGAAATATACATCTATTCATAATAGAGTGTTTTGACTAGACATAATTAATTTAATCACATTAAATCAATTATCAATCTATTCAAGTAACGAACAAACATGATTGTTACATGAAAGGATGGAATTATCTCAAAAATAAGTATTATTCAAATTTTAATAATTAGAAAAAAACATCATTATCTCTGAAGCATTATCCCTTCCCTACCCGTCGTCATGTCCAGTATCGAAGGGAGTAGGATAAACCGCTCATGGTGCAACCCGCTACCCGCCTCGGGTTAGGAGAATGCAAATTGATCACTTTGTACTTGAGATCATACTCGATTTTTCAATCGAAGTTATACCATATAATATTAGTCAAAACTTTTTTGATTTATATTATAAGAAAATTCGCTAAACAAATTCCCAATCCTATTCAAGCAAGTTTGCTTGTTGGAAAGAAGATCATGTAACCTATTGTGATCTAGATCAAATCTAATAAATTATGGGTTAAGGCAATGCCATTTAAGGAAATAATCATTATAAAATATTTCAAAAAAAAATATTCATAAATAATTATTCATGGAAATTAACCATTAATTTCACTAATTGGTTAAATGACAATCACATGGTTCTTGATTAGGACTGTAATTTCCAGCAATGACCCTCATTAAAATTAGCATGTCTTAATAAATTTAAATCCAAATCATGCAAAATAAGTTTCCAAAGTTTGCTAATTTAATTTAAAATAGAACCCAAGTAATTTGTTTGCATTTATAGGTGTTTCAAAACAGTAATAACTCTTTAATTACGTCAAGATTTGCCATCCCTGAAATAGTGGATACATGTTCATTAAAAGGATCATAACTTGAGAAATTGGATTCCAAATCACGCGAACTCAAATCCCTAGTTTCCTTATTTAATGGGGAACATAATGCGCTAATTTTGTGTTTAAAAAATGTAATCAGTGGCTAAAATATTCACAAATTAGTACTGCATGAACCAAATGCGATAAAATTTTCACAAAACCTAATGATCCCAAGTCTTCCTAAATTTATGCATCGCATA